>OY992897.1:53580469-53847969 GCA_963921405.1 Cepaea hortensis
ATACACAGTTGTTCTACATGATAAAATCTAGGTACAAGTATCCTACTATACAAAAAGTTGTTCTACATGATAAAATCTAGGTACAAGTATCCTACTATACAAACAGTTGTTCTACATGATAAAATCTAGGTACAAGTATCCTGCTATACACACAGTTGTTCTACATGATAAAATCTAGGTACAAGTATCCTACTATACAAACAGTTGTTCTACATGATAAAATCTAGGTACAAGTATCCTACTATACAAACAGTTGTTCTACATGATAGCATCTAGGTACAAGTATCCTACTATATAAACAGTTGTTCTACATGATAAAATCTAGGTACAAGTATCTTACTATACAAACAGTTGTTCTACATGATAAAATCTAGGTACAAGCATCCTGCTATACAAACAGTTGTTCTACATGATAAAATCAAGATACAAGTATCCTACTATACAAACAGTTGTTCTACATGATAAAATCTAGGTACAAGCATCCTGCTATACAAACAGTTGTTCTACATGATAAAATCTAGATACAAGCATCCTGCTATACAAACAGTTGTTCTACATGATAAAATCTAGGTACAAGCATCCTACTATATGCATAGTTGGACTGGCACCGCGGTACATAGTTCGTGTTGTGTGCTGAAATTATCCATGTGTGATTTCTGGGAGACGACGGTCACTTACTGATATGTCTGTGTGCAAGGACATTGATCCTGTTTAACCAAAGCTAATCAAGAGCCATTGTTTATGTAAAGAAATAACTTAGAATACTTTCTTCGTGTTGCTGTTGATGATGATGATTTTGTTCTTATTGGTGTTTCTTCCTCTTATTACTCACCTTATTCCTATTCTTCTTATTCTTATGTTGCTTCTTCCGCTCATTTGTAATATTCTTCTTGTTCTCATGTTGCTTCTTCTATTCCACTTCTGCTGCTGCTGCTGCTGCTGCTGCTGCTGCTGCTGCTGCTGCTTCTTCTTCTTCTTCTTCTTCTTCTTCTTCTTCTTCTTCTTCTTCTTCTTCTTCTTCTTCTTCTTCTTCTCCTCCTTCTTCTTCTTCTTCTTCTTCTTCTTCTTCTTCTTCTTCTTCTTCTTCTTCTTCTTCTTCTTCTTCTTCTTCTTCTTCTTCTTCTTCTTCTTCTTCTTCTTCTTCTTCTTCTTTCTTCTTCTTCTTCTTCTTCTTCTTCTTCTTCTTCTTCTTCTTCTTCTTCTTCTTCTTCTTCTTCTTCTTCTTCTTCTTCTTCTTCTTCTTCTTCTTCTTCTTCTTCTTCTTCTTCTTCTTCTTCTTCTTCTTCTTCTTCTTCTTCTTCTTCTTCTTCTTCTTCTTCTTCTTCTTCTTCTTCTTCTTCTTCTTCTTCTTCTTCTTCTTCTTCTTCTTCTTCTTCTTCTTCTTCTTCTTCTTCTTCTTCTTCTTCTTCTTCTTCTTCTTCTTCTTTTCTTCTTCTTCTTCTTCTTCTTCTTCTTCTTCTTCTTCTTCTTCTTCTTCTTCTTCTTCTTCTTCTTCTTCTTCTTCTTCTTCTTCTTCTTCTTCTTCTTCTTCTTCTTCTTCTTCTTCTTCTTCTTCTTCTTCTTCTTCTTCTTCTTCTTCTTCTTCTTCTTCTTCTTCTTCTTCTTCTTCTTCTTCTTCTTCTTCTTCTTCTTCTTCAGCGACCAACAACATGTTAATTCCCATACGGTTCGTGAACTGAATGGTCTTTACATTTACATATCGTCCAAAATATCTGTAGGGTTGTTACTGCCAGCTAAATGTCCACTCTTTGTCTTACACATTCTGAGAAGCATTGTAGGTTGTACTCTAGAGCGTGTGTTGGTGCTTCACAGCTGATAGTGACAGGGTCTCTGAGAACAGCTGATAGTGACAGTGTCTGAAAATAAATGATATTGGCAGTCTCTGAGAATAGATGATATTGGCAGTCTCTGAGAATAGATGATAATGACAGTCTCTTAGAGGAGCGGCTGACCGAGTGGCTAGAATGCCGGATTCTCATCCGGGAGACCCGGGTTTGAATCCTCGGTAAGGTGTGGGATTTTTCTTTCTGTCGGGGGCAAAAAGAAAACCCTAACGTGCACAGTTCGCGGCGACTGCACTAGCCAGGCGGCCTTAATTCCCCAGGCTCAAAGACCCCGCTGTCATACATCGCAAGATACTATATTGGCTGTAAATGACAGTTGACAGACAGTCTCTGAGTACAGCTGGTAGTGGCATCGTCTCTCAGAACAGCTGATAATGATACAATCTCTTAGAACAGGTGATAGTGACACTGTCTCGGAGAACAGCTGACAGTGGCAGTTTCCATTGGTAGTGTGTTACCAGTGGACACAGGTAATAGGGACAGTGTTATAGGCATGTAATGTGATAGCACCATCATATCTTGTAGGTCTGAATGCATGGATAAATAGGCGACCAATCTTTTCCTCACTTTCGCCTTGGGTTCGACGCCTGGGCTCGCCACTTGCGAAAGCGAGGGAAATATAATGCCTATCATCATCATCATCATCATCCACTTCTGACGTCAAGCGTCGTGGGGAGGAATAATTTGCGCTCGAGCGCCCGCTAGGCGGCACTGGATAGTGTCATTCCGTGTGATTGCACAATGTCTGTGATGTCGTCAATCCATTTTCTTCTTGGACGTCCTCGTGGTCTCGTCGCAGATGGTCTTTGATGTAAGGCCAGTGATGGTAGTTGCTGGTGTTGCATTCTAACGACATGACCAAACCACTTGGTCTTCTGTCTGTCAATAAATGTGGCACAAGATGTTGATCCCTCTGTCTGTCTGATAACAGCATTTCTTACTCGGCCTCGGATTGTTAAGTTATCAGCTCTTCTCAGGCATCTCATCTCGCAGGTGTTGATTTTGCTAAAGTGTGATTTGGATAAAGTCCAAGTCTGAGATTGGTAGCATAGGGTTAGTGTCTATATGCTGCGTATTATATGTCGTTTTGTGGACATGGGTATATTTTGATGTTTCAGTATGGGCAATAGGTGATATGTAAGTGCACTAGCTTTTTGACATCTGATTTCTATTTCTCTGTCCAATCTGCCATCTTCTGTGATCATACTTCCAAGATATTTGAATTCTTTAACTTGTT
This sequence comes from Cepaea hortensis, assembly GCA_963921405.1. Lineage (NCBI taxonomy): Eukaryota > Metazoa > Mollusca > Gastropoda > Stylommatophora > Helicidae > Cepaea > Cepaea hortensis. The sequence continues at coordinate 53,583,551 of OY992897.1, forward strand.
TCAAAGTTGTGTTATTTATTTCTATACTTAGTGGACCAGGCGATCTGCTAACTACATTACTTCGGCTTTGGCTGTATTTATACTCATATTGTATCTGCTGCGTGTTGAACTCAGATTATGACCAGAGTATAATGCCTATACTAACATGTAATTCCCGACACGAAAGTGAGGAAAATATAATGCCTATACTGACAAGTAATTCTCGATACGCTGCCACGCTGACCTATAATTCCAAGTACAATGTTAATGTGTAGTTGTTGATGCTCTGTCATGAGGGTAGACTCAAGGACATTAAATGAAAACCTGACATGTTTGTGTTTGTGTGTGTGTGAATATATTCTGAGAAAGTAGAGAAGAAATGTATCATTGTTCGATTTAGTCACAACTGTGTTCATTGCAAGTCCCCCGGCACTGATAAAGTGTTTGGATTTATGTACAAAAATCGTCTCTGGGGTCACTACTCGATAGCCTGACCCGGTCGTGAACAGGCTATTACAGAAGTCACGCCGTTTTGAAACTTCCTGCTCCACTCATACACTTGCTGGACTGACAGGCATGCATCACTATACTGGACCTTCATTCGCAGATGAATGTCTCTTGTTTTCACTCTTCACTGATCAGACAAAGGATAACAGATCGCTATTCCTTTTTGGTGCATGTCAAAAGATGGTTGGCCATCTGTAAACTGTCCTTATGACGTCACTGTTTTCGGCCGCACCGTAATGTCAAGTGCTTAACACACTTAACATTCTGAACAACAATATTGATCAGATTGCTATAGGAACTATTGGTGTTGGAACTCTTCGCTGGCTGCTGAGGATGGGGACGGAGCGCTTATGGGAATGTCCCGAATGCTGTGATGTCGGTTCCTAAATCAATCAATCAATCAAACAACAATATTGACACGTTACAAGACAATGGCATGGTTATTGTAATTTCTATCACACTTTTAATGTTTTCATGTGAATCCCCCTCGTATTAAGATAAACAATGCGGTGGTTATCCCTTGCTTTTCATAGCCACCTGGCTTTCGACAAAGTCCTCAACCTTCAGCAACATTTTATTTGGATACGATAATTTAGTGCTCTACATTGTTGTGCTCCTCTTCTGTCCTGTATCCCTCGTTGGGATATAGACCCTCAACCAGACCTCACTAAGCGGTCCTATGTCTCGCAATCTCTTGCACAACTCTCCATGCCCTCCCAATACTATCCATAGCTGTACCTATTTTCCTTGTGATTTTGTTCTCCCGCTATTTCATTTGCCTTGTGGGTTGCAGACACGAGAGTGTGTAGATATATTGCCCTCGGGTATTTTCTCGGTGTGTGACCCATTTATTGCCAGCATCTTGATTCATTGACATTGGTTTAGTTTTCTATGTGAATTCTGTATTGATGGTTCTGTCATACCATTTTATTCCCATTATTCCGCCCAGTCATTGATTAGTGAATTTTGTAGTTTATTAGTAATTGTTTTACTTGTTCACCGTGTTTCGGATTCATACAACAGTTTCGATTTAACATTGGAGTTAAAAATTATAAATTTGGTGCTAGCTTTTACTTCATTTGACTTCTACAAATTTCCCATTGCTATGAAAATTCATCTTGCCCTTTGCATTGTTAGTTTATATCTCTGTCTGTCACCTCATTTTTGTCCACAACCCTACGCACACAGGGGTATAATTCCACCAAGGGAAATCGGGTTGTCATTTTCTTGGTAAAATCTCATTATCTTTGCCTCACCGCTGTGGGTGTTTAGACGTAATTGTTGTGACATCTCTTCACTCATGATTCGTTTATCATGCATTTGATGACGTGTGTGTTCAACCCCTACACCGGCCAGTTGGACACAAATGCTGATTTATCGTCCTTGACTTGGGGACATAAATGAAGTCGGGGTGGGTTTGACGTAAGACGAGGGACACTGGTAATAGGGAAAGCTTACCCACAAGTAAAAATTAGTCCAGAGCACTAGAAATAGTAGCAAGTGTGTATATTACGCTTGAGAGCAAAGCGATCCAACGGGGTGGGGGGAGGGAGCAGTGATAGGAATACAGTGTTCTCTGCGAAGTCCAAATCATTAATAAGCTGCTTTGTTAGTCCATTGAATTCCGTTTTTGGCGGCAGTTGTTCTAAGGCTACAATACAGTGCTTTCATATCTGTCCGCGGTTCCATGTGGCGTGTACTGCTTGTTCGGAAAAATGGCGGCTGTTGGTTGCAGAACTTATTGGGTTTACCTTTTGCAGTAATGTGTGGCTTCTACTCTTCAAGTAACTGCTGCTTCCATCCACGATGAACTAGCTGTACTTTTCGTGGCGGACTTTTGAATTGGCATTTGGCAGCAGCAGCCCTGTGCGGGCTGTTGGTTTGTCGCGGCTCCTGTCTGTTCCACTTTTCACTTAAGCAGTGAGGAGCATTTTGTGTGATATTCACTGGCACAGGAATGGAGCATGATGGGGTAACCCTTTGTCTTGAAGTTGGAACCGCAGCTGACTATCAAACAGTTCTAGATGTGATTTAACACAGGCTACCATATGTTCTCATGTGTGAAGTTAATGTTTATTTCCTGATACATCAACACATTTTTACACGTCCTGTGTTCATGAAGAATTTGATGCCATCCTGAATTAAGTTTTGATATGTATTGTTAATTTATCTGCGGTCATATGGTGTTTACTCTAACATTCCAGCTACGGAAACATGTTAATTTCCCATTACGTTACAATGATGGGCTCACTGTTTGCGTCTTAAGTGATGGTTGTTGAAAGTGTTTCCAATATGTAGATGGTGTTTTATTGTTCCTAAAGATTGTGTTAGATGGTGTTTTGTAGTAGATGGTGAAAGATTGTGCTCATAAGTGTAGTAGATGGTGTTTGATTGTGCCTAAAGTTTGTAGTAGATGATGGTTGATTGGGCCTAAAGTTTATAGTAGATGTGGTTGTGCCTAAAGTTTCTAGTAGATGGTGGTTGATTGGCCTAATGTTTCCAGTAGATGGTGCTTGATTATGCATAAAATTTGTATTAGATTGTGTTTGATTGTGCCTAAAATATGTAGTAGATTGTGTTTGATTGTGCCTAAAGTGTGTAATAGCTTATGTTTGATTGGACTTAAAGTTTGTAGCAGATGATGTTTGATTGCATTTATTTTTTTACAGTTCATGTATCTCTGCGAATAAGTCTCTAAATTATGACTGTTTGTTTCTCTCTCGTCTCTTTAGTTACGTCTAAAGCGATACTCCTTGTTGGTTTCCTTCAGTTTTTAGTTGAATGTAAGGCAATAATTCCTTTCATTTCTCCAGTCTTTAGTTACGTGTAAGGAAATAATTAATTTGATTTTTGTATATAAGCACTCTATGTTGTTCTCCTCGCGTCTTTGATATTTGTCAGGAAACCATTCATGATGTTCTCATAATTTCTTTAGGTGATATTTGAAAGAATACAATTCATGTTGGTCTCCCCGAGTCCTTAGTTGGTTTCTGTACAGAAATACTTCATAGTGTTAGTCTCGAGTAGTTAGATGATATGTGTAAGTGAATGATTCGCGGTGTCATCCAATTACTAAACTCTTATCTTCACACTGTTCTCTTGGAGTTTGTAGATGATATGCGCAAGTGAATGTGTGATGTTATTGTTCAGTTACTTAATTCTTATCTTTATACTGTTCTCTTGGTGTCTGTAGTTGGTATGCGCAAGTGAATGTTTGATGTGGTTGTCCAGTTACTAAACTCTAATCTTTACACTGTTCTTTGGGTGTCTGTAGTTGATATGTGCAAGTGAATATTTGATGTGGTTTTCCAGTTACTAAACTCTAATCTTCACATTGTTCTCTTGGAGTCTGTAGTTGATATGTGTACGGGAATGTTTGATGTGGTTGTCCAGTTACTAAACTCTATTTTTCACATTGTTCTCTTGGTGTCCGTAGTTGATGTGTGTAAGGGAATGGTTTATGTGGTTGTCCAGTTCATAAACTCTTGACTTTATGTTTGCAACCTACATGGTATAAAAGAATGACACGAAAGACTTGTTCCTGCTACAAGCATCGCAAGGTGTCACGTGTTAAGACAACAGATCAACTAGATTGTGCACAGAAGAAGAAACATGAGCACAGCTACAACACACCAACCATTTTTGTGTGTGTTCTTTCCCTTAGAACTCAGGCTTAGTCAATACATGTGCAACTACTTCTAGTCAACTGGACGGATTATTTGCATGTCGGTTAGCTTTGCGTTATTTCCAGTGTTCCTCGCAATCAGGTGAGCCAACTACGACTTCAGAGGTACTTGTAACTTACGTCTCCAAGTCAAGGAGGATAAATCAATATTACAGTCAAGTTGATCAGTTTAAGGGTTTGACCCGCTACGTCGCCATCAGCACTACGGATGTTTAAGAACCAGCGCTTTTATCAATTCGACCATGTAAAGCATAGCCACGCCAGATTTGACCCAGCCACAATAATGATGTGGTTGTACTCCAATGTTCTTCTAGTGATTTCTTCCGATAGCTACCATTTTACCCTTATCGGCTATGAGTGCCAATCATGACCCACATACATATATTGGTTTTATTGTTTTGTGGTGTTTGTGACTCGCTCGATGTTCTGGATATCTTCCTGGGGTAGTCTTGAGACATGTCTACTCATCAGCTACCACACGAAATCAGTTGCTGAGTCCTATTATCTGGCATCAGTTCACTTCTTATAGATAACGTGCTTTAACCCAGGCAGGCTGTCTACGGCACTTCCGGGGCAACCTAGAACAAACACGCCCCCTCGTCATCAAAACCAGGAACTCTGATTTGCTTACCCAGCGCAGGCCAATCAAATCTACCGTATGTTCGAGAATTCGACTAGAAAGTTCTGCTTGTAATCGGTGGTTTCATTGGTTAGGTATGGAAGCCGGCTTTCTGTGTGGTCTCACGCAGGGGTTGTATTTATTTATGTAATGAAAGCAGCAATCACAGTGAAGTATCTGCATCTTCTGCCTCTGTCTGATCTTGGGACGTAATCACATTATCCTCCTGATTGTACTGCGGTAAAGTATGGACGCTGTCTGCGTTTTATGTTCCTTCTTCACAGATACGGAGTGACAAAATAACAGAATGCCATTTTTTACACGTAATGCACCAGTCAAGACAAGAACACACTACGCTGTCGTCCCTCTCTGCTGCACTCTTTCTCGCCACTCTACCCTTTGTTCACATATACACCATCATCATGCGCCTTACAATGGGACATAGGCGTTGATGTCTCCCGGGGTCTCGGTCCTTGCCATGTGGATCAATTCTTTCTGATGGATGCAACTGTGGAACTGGTAAATGACAGCTAAACATTCGTTGCTCGAGTGTCCAACATATGCAGAACAAATAAAAGTATGTTGGATTACACCCGTTCCGTTTGAGGACAAATTCTTTGGGAATATCAACAAGCTTAAGTCGATTGCTGCTTTCTTTGCATCTATTCATATTGACGCTTGGAGTTGAATGAATAATAATAATAATAATAATAATAATAATAATAATAATAATAATAATAATAATAATAATAATAAGAATTCTTTTGGTGGTATTCACCAATGCCATCATCCTAGAGCAGGGGTCACCAAACTACGGCCCGCGGGCCGGATCCGGCCCGCGACATCATTTCATCCCGCTCGCCGACGGTGCTCGAACTTGCTTGATACAACGTATGAAACACGAGACGTTGTGATATAATTTAAATGTAAATATGTTTAGAATAATAGGGGAACTTCACACGTGCGGAGACCTCTTAGCGACTCTAGGCTGTTTATTTAGGACAGCCCTATTTATATATTTGCAAACCTTATTATGAGGAGTACAACGAAAGGAGACGAAGCCTTGCTACAAACCTTTGAGAACAAAGTTTTAAGATGCATCTTTGGACCCATTAGGGATACACAAAGTGGAGAGTGGAAAAGAAGAAGTAACAAAGACATTTATGATCTGTTTAAGTCCCCGCTAATAACTGGTATCATGGACGCTAATAGACTACAATGGCTGGGGCATATAGAAAGAATGGAAGATAATAAGGAAACAAAACTCGCTTACACTCAGGAAATAAATGACCGTAGATCCCGAGGTAGACCAAGAAGACGGAGGAAAGATAATATATATATACAGACCTACAAGCACTTGGAATCAACGACTGGCAAGAGAAGGTCAACCAGAGAGACGAATGGAGACGGATTGTATCTGCAGCAAAGAACCTCAATGGCTCGGAACGCTGAAGAAGAAGAGAAGAAGATTATGAGATATATTCTATTACCAAATGTAGCCGCCTGTCGCTGCTCTAAAAGAGTATGGAGTAGCATATATTGTGATAGGGGTTTTAGTTTGTGGAGTGGGACAGTTAGAACTACAAAAATTAAATTTTTAAGAGTATGCATCTTTCCCATTGCAACATACGCCTGTGAGACCTGGACACATACTAAACAAGCTGAAATGCGCATAAATGCCTTTGAATATAAATGTTATAGACGAGTTCTAAGAATTTCTTGGATAAAGAAAAGAACAAATGCATCCATACTTTTAGAACTGAATATTGAAGAGGGTTGGCTATTAAAGACGATAAAACAAAGAAAATTGAAATATTATGGTCACTTAAAACGTCACGAGAGTTTGGAGAGAACAATAATGGAATGGTATATGCCTGGGAAGAGAGGAAGAGGAAGGCCAAAGAGAAGATGGGTGCAGGATGTGGCGGATGATCTCCAGATGGGTGTATCTGAAGCGGGGCATCTTGCTTATGATCGAGAGGTTTTTCCGGAAGGTTGTTATGGAAGCGTGATTCTGCTAAGGACGTGCTACTGAATGATTGACCTTTGTTCCAACTTGTTGTCTGATAATTGCTTCCATCACCACCATGTTCTCCGAACGTTCAGTTCGCTCGCTGCCTTTCACGCCTGACTGACCTGGTAGAGAAATGAAAGCTATATGGGCTACTTATCACGTGATAACTGTACTGTATTAAGTCATTCGTGGCGTATGAAATCATCTCGCACCTGTTTGAATATATTCATTGAGGCACTGTGTCAGTGCCCCACTGTGCCATAATTCCCATGACAAGGTTATATTATTGTCACGGCAAAAGCACCCATTGTTTCCTTGACAGTTTTGCTGCTCAAGCTGGCTGAGAATATCCATGCTCTCAGCTTGTCCCGGACCACAGAGCCATTCGAAAACACCACGGCATCACCCTCTCCCGTGTTGTCTGCGACATGTGTCGACAGTCATATCAACAGAAATGGTAGTACATATATCTGCAATCATCGGTATCCACTCCCTTCCAAGATGTATGTCCGTTGATCTGCATACCTGGATACTTGGATGTACAAGAGGTACAACATGCAGGGCGATGCGCTACCTTCCTGATTTTCCAACAATGGGGGACAGAATACAAATTTCTGAGTACAGGCCTACCTCAGAGTCAACGCAAACACACAGCATCCACTGCATAGTGAAATTAAGAAGGTAAAGTGCCGCAGGTTAAAAAGAGGAAAGTCATGGATGAGTCAAGCCGAATACATTATTTAACATGTTTGTTCACAGGAATTGTGAAAGAAGATTCTAATGCTTTTGCCTTGACCACAAGTAGTCTGGCTAAGGAAGTTGTGGCACTAAGTAAAGCAAATACATGACTCGAGACAGATACCTTCACTCGGGCATGTTTCCTTAGTGACTCAATGAGTATTCTCAGGGAGATAGAGATGGGGTGGGTCCGAAGACAGTGGTTGTTGTCTCTGAAGCGGTCACAGTTCTTTTTCGTGTCGAGGCATGCGGGTGTACAAGAAAATGAGCAGACTGACTGGCTTGCAGTTGAGGCTACTGTGGAGGACGGACGAGCCATGGACCAGGCTAATATACTAAATGCTCTACGAGACGTAAGTCGTTTGTGAAAATCATGTGATGACTATGAATCTACAACCATGGTTAGACTGCCAGAGCAGCAAGTTAAAAGAGGTGTGAAAAAACAAAATCAATATACAGGAAATCAAAGGAGATTATAAACCAACATAGAACTGGTGTCTACACGCTGGGGGATTTACTGAAGAGCACTTACGGACTGAATGGTTTGATGTGCGACGAGAATGATCTGTCGTGTTACTAACTAACTATACTTGGTGGATGGCCTCTCCAGCACTTCCCACCCACGATCTGCCATTTATCAATCGAATTTATTTCGCTATTGACGGCAACGTTGAGTGTGGGTTGCTGTTCACTTTCATGTAATCATATGCTTTGTTCAGTTTGACTCTGCTTTCGTAGAAGGAACGCTCAGAAGGCATCTAAAGGCTCGGTATATCCCAGAAAAGATCGGCTTGGTTTCATTGACAATTTGTGCAAGTCTGTACATTTGTATGGTGCTAATTGTCAGGATGGTCGGGGCATAATTCAAGCACAAGCAATTGTTCGACATGCATCGTCACCCTAATTTCCATTGCGGACATAATTTTCCCGGTTGTGGCTGTGGTGTAGTTTATATGATCGTTGAATGCTAGACTTTGTTTGAATGTCACATCCATGTATTTAATTGGACTAGTTCTTTCAGTCTGGAGCCCTCACAGTTTCTCTGCTAATGAGTGTATTGGCAAATGATTATCCAGCGACAACCAGGCATTGATCACTGTGTATGGAATGAGAGTTACACCTGCAATATGCCTTCATGTATCCCAACTACTGTTTGTTGAAGCTCTAATTTGTCATTGGCTCGGTGTTGACCTGTACAACAGGACGACATCTTTCTATGATAGGTTCCTGTTAATGTTATTTCATTGTCTTCCTGTAATTAGCAGCACTAGTGTTGAGAGGTAGGAGAAGTGCCTGGGGATTCTTAGCTAAAGCTAATGGTCGACGTTTGGTGCAGGAGAGCCTGGCGTATGATACCACAGCATCTAGCTTAAGAATGGAGGTGGAGGCGGTCAGTGCAGCTTTCCTCTGGATGGAGAACACGATACACACACACATCGTGATTGTAACTGACTCAGAAAGCATGCTGAGGAAGGTGAAGACAGGCATGCTTCGTGCAGAGTGGCTTGCTTCGCGTCGGAGGTCACGGGTGGCAAGCATCACCTGGATCGTTTATCCGGGGCATGCCGGTGTGTTGGGGAATGAAGAGGCAGACAGATTGGCTGGCTAGGCAAAATTGGTGGAGTGTTGATGCATGACAAGGCAGACATGGTTGCGGCCTTGTGGGAGCACGTGTACACCTCAGAGGAGCAGATGGATCACCATTGTCTGGCAAGAATGAGGAGTGACGAGGGGATCTGGCCGACGCTCGATGCTCAGAGGAAAGACGAGACGGACATATAATCAGATTGCTACTGGAACTATTGGTGTTGGAGCTCTTCGCTGGCTGCTGAGGATGGGGACGGAGCGCTTATAGGAATGCCCCGAATGCTGTGATGTCGGTTCCTAAATCAATCAATCAATTAATCATAGCCGCACTTATGTCCTCACTGTTGATATAAAGCTCCACTTATACAGATTGAAAAACTGGAGTGTCCACTGGGACTGGTCTATTAATAATTTCTTGAAAACGTCAAGCCCATAATTTCATGGGCCTTCCCATTACCATGTTTGCTCAGCACACTTGGGTGGTCATGTTTTCCGCTTTTTACTTTGTATTGTCATAAAGGTTTCTGAGCTTTCCTTTAATGTTACCTCTTCTGCTTATCTTGCTGTGTCACATAACTAGTGTCTTTTACCCGACCTTACACGCTTTCAAATTTCTTTATTAGCTCCGGTGTGTAGTTTTCCCGGTGTCCATAAATGTCTCCAAAGTTTCTTGATTTCTGAGATATTCTACGCGTCATTATTGTCCGTGTTGAGATGTTATGTATCATTTGAGTGTCAAATTAATTTTGTATTTCATCAGATGGTGATCCGAATGTACATCTACACATTTAAAACTGTTGCATACGGCAGAGATGATCTAACTTTCTTGTTAATGCAGATGTAGGCCATCTGGTTTTCTCTCTTGTGGTCTGGTGAGACTCACGTTAATTTATTCAATCTGTTATGTTGAACAACCCGTCCGCTTATGTCATACTGATTCACGGAACAAACATTGGTGATTAGTTCCCATGTTCCGTTCAAGTCAGTGTTACCCATAATTCTAGTCACAGACGGACGGACGGACGGACGGGCGGACGGACGGACGGATGGACGGACGGACAGAAAGACAGACAGACAGACAGACAGACAGACAGACAGACAGACAGACAGACAGACAGATAGACACACAGAGAGATATAGAGATAACCATCAAGCAAGCCGGCAGACAGATAGCCAGACAGACGGACGGACGGACGGACGGACAGACAGACAGACAGACAGACAAACAGACAGACAAGCAGACAGACAGACAGAAGTAGACATAGCCAGCAAGCCAGCCGGCAAGACAGATAGCCAGACACAGACAGACAGACAGACAGACAGACAGACAGACAGACAGACAGACAGACAGACAGACAGACAGAGGAAGGGAAAGATGGAGGGACATAGGGAGGGGGGGAGAGAGCATGTGATAGTAGGATAGATGGATGGATGGATGGACGGACAGACAGACAGACAGATAAACAAACGGACAGACGTCTCATAACTTTGAAATCAACGCAAAACGGTCTGCTTTAAAATCGCACGCTGGTTTCAAACCACAGCCGTTGTATGACGAGGAACTGTGAAACAATGGAGCTAATGCAATATACCGAATACGGCTCAGGCATACCCTCAACAGACCAGTAGGTGAGAGATGATGCTAAGGATGATGTTAATGATGATAATGATGGTGGTGATAATGGTGGTGTTGGTGGTGGATATGATACTGATGACGACGATCAAGACAAAATATTGTAATTTCTCACAGAAAATGCAGTAGGGACGAAAGTTAAATCTGCATATACGTTACAGGACGTAGTAAACTCCAGCATTTTTTGGCTGTTTATGGTTCCTGGGCAAGTTTACATTTAGTAGCTTGCCATTGGTTAGTGAACTACCGGTACTTATACCATTGTATGGAAACCAACGCAAGGCGGTCTGCTTCCAAATCGCCCGCAGCTGTGTTTCGAACGTGGTTTGAGAACCTTAAAACATATTCTAACTGGTAATGAATTAGCGACATGCGGTAACGTTGAGGTGAGCATGGAGGAAGCTCTCACGTGAACGGTACCAGGTTCCCGAGAGCTGTGACGGTAAACGTTGCGTCTGAAGCTGCTGTGTGTTTGGAGCCGTGCGTGAAAATTTTGCAAAATATTCAGGGTGGCCTGCCTACTTGCAGTTAATGGCCGACAGAAAACATTCAATCATGATTTGATGGCTTCTCTCGCAGTGGGGCAAATTAAGTACCAGCACTGGAGGCATATAATGGCAGACTGAAGTGCAATGTTGGGGAATGTTCTTCTTCTTTAAGACAGAAGCAAAACCTGAAGTGAAGGCGCACAGTCGAAAGGAGTGGGACAGCCGAGGCTAGAGAGATTGAGAAATGAAATAAAAACAGGCGGAAGAATATGAAACATTACAGGAAACCTTGAAATTAAAGAAAAACAATGACAAAGAAGTGATGGTATATTTTAGGGAGAATGCATGCATAATTTACGCTGGTGAAATACAATGCAATAAAGAAAACAGAAGACTGGTATTTATTTGTGCAAGTCCGCATGGCCGAATGGATAAGAAAGCGTGTTCTTAAACATCCGGTGTGCTGATGCCGAGGTAAGTGGTTCACCCCGTATACCGGACAGCTGGACTAAAGTGTTGACCTGTCGTCATTGACTTGGGGGCGTTAATTACAAGTACCTCAAAAGTCGGAGTGGGTTCGCCTTATGGTGAGGGACACTATTAATAGGGAAAGCTAACCCACACGCAAAATTCAGTCCATCACTACTATAGTGTGTATGGACAACGCTTGAGTTCAAAGCGAAAAAAAAACAACTGGTATTTGTAGTGCGACATATCTTTATAAAGTGGCATTTTCTAGTTTGTTTGTAAGTAAAGCTTTATAAAAAAACTAGCTAAACTACTGAATTATTTATTTAACTGTGTGTCAGATTCAAGCCAGTAAACAACAGGAGTCCAGAAATGATCTCTACAATGTAACGTACTACCCCTACTTCTGATGAACATTAAATGCAAGATGATCAACTTCATTTCACCGGGTTTCACTCCAGCTTGCTGGGTCTCTTTGCACCGACACAAGAGTCTCAGGGACCACCTTGTTCATAGTCGCCTCCCCACAGATACTTTATATGTGGGTACATTTAAATGCCACTGTAAAAATTGTCTGACATGCCCACACGTTTTTCAGACAACGGCAATTACATTCCCCCTAGACACCTTCTCCTTGAAAGATTCTGTCACTTGCATATCCCGCAATCTAATACATGTTATCATCTGCAAACGATGTATCATGAACTATATTGGTCAAACTAACAGAAACCTTGCCGACCGCTTTAGGGAACACCGTAGGGAGATTAATCTAAATGCTGACAAACCTGTCCCCAACCATTTTAATTCTTCTAACGACACAGGAGTCGATGATATATATGTCACTGGATCGAAATCTTGCTTCTCTAACAACTTCATTAGGCTTAAAATTGAAAGCCAATTAATAAACTCTTTGGGATGCATCCACCCAGCTAGAATCAATACTTTTGTGGACGCATCTGTATAACTAAGCTGTCTTCCCTCTATATATTCATAACGAACTGTTTACACACCTCTATATATTTATATCGAACAGTTTTCACACCTTTGGCCACACACATCCTATCTGGCATTTTGGCAGCCGAATTGTACTTAAACTCTGTAGCAAAGGAGCACCTTTCTAAACCGGTTTGAACCCTATTTCTGTTTCTTTCCTGTTAACAAGGAGATGTGTTAATTTTATTTTGTGTGTCGTTTTCGTTTTTTATCTGTTTGTGTTGTCCTGTCCTTGACAAAGGTACTTTGAATCGAAATGTCGGGTTGTCCTTTGTGTCCTATAATAACTAAATATATGTTGCGTATCCCTTACGGGACGTTGCAGTCAACACCAACATTTTTCAGCTGCTGTTGATGTACTAAGCAAGTGTTACATTCAGTAGTTTGCCATTGCTTTCTGAACGACCGACCCCCATACCAGCACGTTATAACACAACGCGACACGGTCTGCTGCACAAATCGGTCGCAGCTGAGTTTCGAACGCCTGGTACCCGGCTCACGAACTGCGTTCGCAAACCTTTAGCCACGGAGCCTGCTGTCCTATAATACGTATTTTAAAAAAAAATATTTTATTTTAGTTTACTACTTCATTTTTATATATTTATTGACTGTTTCTGATTTTGGATAATTTTCACTTTGTTTTTACCTATATGGAGTCCTCTGTAAGGTATGTACGTTGTGTCTGTGTTTAGTATGTCTTTTCTTTTCGCAGAAGCTAAATATACCTAATTGTTTGCAGTCCATATTGTTATATCCTGCTGCAGCCGCTGCTTCTTTTCTTGTGTTCTCTATCCGTTAACTGTCTGGTCGTCAGCTGGTTTTATTGCACAAAGCATGTACACTGTATCTCCAGTGACGACCACAAGGAGTCTCTGAGAACTTAGCTCGAAATCTGAACGACGCAGTCAGATAACTAAGCCACACCATTCAGAGAGCGAGGCAGTATGTTTTGGTCTCTTGGCCACAGCGACCGCTGTTACTACTGTATACTACTATGTACCTGTGAATCATAGGTCTGCATACGAAGTTTAGAAAAACATTAGCGGTCACTGAGATGTGCTTCCTTCAAACCATGATGCAAATCACACACATAACTAGGTCAACATGGCTGAATGGGTTAGAGCTCTTTAACTTCCGGTGTGCTACAACAAAAGGGTTGACCAGGCAAGGGATCGACTTTATTACTCCGAGTTGTACCCCCTACGTCTCGGTCTTTTTCCGCAGAGCGCCTGACAAAAGCGTCACGCAAAGCACGAACTCCGTAGTTCCGGTGACGACCCCCAGGTGTCTTCGAAAACAAGGCACTCGTGATCCGAACGACGTAGATCAGAATCGAACCCACAACATTCGGAGTGCGAGGCAGGCATCGTAACTACTTGGCTACGGAGGTAGCGGGTTCAACCCCTACACCGGTCAGCTGAACTAACATGGTGACGTCTTGCGGACATAAATTACAAGTACCTCAGAAGCCCGAATGGGTAGCCTGATAGCGAGAGACACTGTTAATACATAAAGCTAATCCACACGCAAAACTCACTCTAGTGCACTCCCTAGTAGTAGCAATGTTTTATATTTCTCATATGCCTGTGCCAACTTTGGGCGGCTCAATATCAACTTGGAGAAGACTGTAGTTATGTACCAGCCAGCTCCAGGGATTAATCACACTGTGCCGAATATCAAAGTGAATGATCATAGACTAAGTGTTGTGAATAAATTCACATATCTTGGCAGCACTGTGTCCCAAGCTGCTACAATTGATGAAGAAGTGAATGCAAGAATCTCCAAGACCAGCGCGGCCTTTGGCAGACTGTACAAGAATGTGTGGGACAGAACTGGAATAAGCCTCCAAACAAAGCTAAAAGTCTACAAAGCAGTTGTATTATCCACACTGCTATATGCTTGTGAAACGCGGTCTGTTTACCGGCGACATGCAAGGAAATTAAACCACTTTCACACAGTCTGCCTAAGGAAGCTACTGAAGATTAAATGGCAAGACAAGATCACAGACACTGAAGTCCTAGAAAGAGCGTCCATACCCAGTATCCACACTCTACTAATGAAGAATCAGATTCGCCGGGCTGGTCACTTAACTCGCATGCCAGTCACAGGCTCCATAAACGAATTTTTTACGGCGAGCTGCGTTGTGGTAAACGCTCCCAAGGCGGCCAGAGGAAACGATTTAAAGACACTCTGAAGATCTCACTTAAAGCTTCTGGAATTCATCATGACACTTGGGAGACTGCCAAAGAGCGAAATTGATGGCGTACAGCATTACGCAAGAGTACAGTCACTTGTGAAGCAAACAGGACTGCACGAGCTGTGAAGAAAAGGCTGAAATTAAAAACCACTGCAGGAGATCCTCCTCCTGGAACGTCAAGTATTGTTTGTCCACATTGTCAAAGAACATTTAGAGCCGAAATAGGCCTTATCAGCCACCTTATAACTCGCGGCTGCATACTTTCAACCCCTCTGGATTAACTGTATTGTCATCATCATTATTGATGGACAAGCAACAGAACATAACACAAGAGTAGCAATTACTACAAGTGTATGGAGTACGCTTGAGTTGAAAGCGATTGAACAACACCAAACAACAACATGAATAATCAAGTAGACCAACAATAGAGTACTACTGAATACAGATACAAAGACTGTTGCTTGCCAACACCAGGACAAGACAACCCACATTCTCTGGAGTACCTTGCCAGAAGAAAGAGTCTGCTGTGAAATATTGAGGGCATTAGATACGAGGACTGATACATGGAGCATATGTCGAATGATTTGGCAGACTATTGACACGGAATTCGATCACCTGTCGAGTTTATCGTCAACACGGATCACAGATGTTTCTCGCGCGAAATGAGAAGTTACGTTGTTGTAACGGCTATGGCATTACTCTGAGAACGGCATATATGCCTTCGGACAAGTTTTTGATGTAGGCTCTCATCGTTCGCTGCGGGAGGGAAAGACTGACCACCCATTCTCCCACGCACTCCGGTCTACACAAATGTGCTGGTCCTAAAGCTGTACATCCTATAGCATGGTTCTCTACAGGACGTCTTTATGATTCTTGTTTGGGAGTAAAAGTCAGGCAAGGTTGAAAGATGATGGGCGATTGAGTGCTCGGTCTATGCTGGACGTGCAACTGTAAACTGTGACAACCTCCAGGTATGCAGCAAGCTCTTGGAAGTGTCGCTAATGGAGTAAACGACATTATTGTATTTGTACGTAGCAGTGTTTAATTCATGAAGAAAATCTGAATATCATTATCACATCAAGAATGGAGACGACGGGAAAACGTTGTAACAGCCATAGCTCCTGTATTGAGACACTGAATAAGTGCACAAACATGATTCATGTGACGAGGCAATAGAGAAGTGCTTAACAAACATGATTCATGTGTGAAATCAATATATAAAAAATGTAACAAACATGTTTTCTCCTGTGTGAAGACAATGGATTAACGCTGTAACAAACATGATTCCCGTGTGTAGACAATGGGGAAGTCCTGTAACAAACATGATTCCTGTGTCAAGACAATGGATAAACGCTGTAACAAACATGATTTCTGTATTGAGATTATAAATAAATGCTGTAACAAACATGATTCCTGTGTTGAGAGAATGGGGAGGGGAAGGACATTTTTCAATTGTGTGTGTATTATTCCTCTATATATATGTAAACGTTTAGTTTTGTCGTTCCGTTATTAAAGCCTTCGTTCGATGAAACGTTATTCTGCATCTGTGTGTGTTTTTTTTACTCATCCGTCCAGCTTCTTATATATGTATATATTTCGCACTTCGTTATAAGCGTGGCAGCGGCAAACCCCACTTATGGTGTTATATATGTCAGTATCACGTGTTTCGTTCTCATAGGTTGAATATCTTAGATTTCCAACTGTAGCCATCATGGGATATCAAACAAGCTAAATATTCAATTTTGCCATTTTGGCCACGATATCCAGCTAGTTATGAATGATTCTGTCCCAATTCTTCACTGAATATTATCGATGAAAACCTTTTCTTATTTATCCCTGTTTGATGTTGTCTTATCCCATAATGACACCGGTGGCGTTACCACTAAAGCCACTATCCTTTTCGTAACGTTTAGCATTTTGGTAGCGAGTTCTCCACTCCCCCCACCCTCCACTGACCTCGGCTACCAGGTCGGCACAGGTACTCGGCAGGTGTGAATCTGACCACTTCAGACACGGAGTGCTGATCGAGCTACATGTATGTGGTCAGCACCATATGCCATCCACGCCTGGTGGCTTAAAGTATGTCAAGTTTGTTACTTCTTTCTGTGATGTCAACCCACACTGTTCCTTATGTTCTACACCAACATATGGTTCTACAGTTATTGTTTCCCTCTGTGATGTCAACCCACACTGTTCCTTATGTTCTACACCAACATATGGTTCTACAGTTATTGTTTCCCTCTGTGATGTCAACCCACACTGTTCCTTATGTTCTACACCAACATATGGTTCTACAGTTATTGTTTCCCTCTGTGATGTCACCCCCACACTGTTCCTTATGTTCTACACCGACATATGGTTCTACAGTTATTGTTTCCCTCTGTGATGTCACCCCCACACTGTTCCTTATGTTCTACAGTTATTGTTTCCCTCTGTGATGTCACCCCCACACTGTTCCTTATGTTCTACACCGACATATGGTTCTACAGTTATTGTTTCCCTCTGTGATGTCACCCCCACACAGTTCCTTATGTTCTACAGTTATTGTTTCCCTCTGTGATGTCACCCCCACACAGTTCCTTATGTTCTACACCGACATATGGTTCTACAGTTATTGTTTCCCTCTGTGATGTCACCCCCACACTGTTCCTTATGTTCTACAGTTATTGTTTCCCTCTGTGATGTCAACCCACACTGTTCCTTATGTTCTACACCGACATATGGTACTACAGTTATTGTTTCCCTCTGTGATGTCACCCCCACACAGTTCCTTATGTTCTACAGTTATTGTTTCCCTCTGTGATGTCAACCCACACTGTTCCTTATGTTCTACAGCGACATATAGAGCTACAGTTATTGTTTCCCTCTAAAATGTCAACCCACACTGTTCCTTATGTTCTACAGCGACATATGGAGCTACAGTTATTGTTTCCCTCTTTGATGTCAACCCACACTGTTCCTTATGTTCTACACCGACATATAGTGCTACAGTTATTGTCTCAAGTATACCCTTACCCCTCTGTAAGTCGAGTCGGCCACTCGTAGCGA
The DNA here is from genome assembly GCA_963921405.1 of Cepaea hortensis. Classification (NCBI taxonomy): domain Eukaryota; kingdom Metazoa; phylum Mollusca; class Gastropoda; order Stylommatophora; family Helicidae; genus Cepaea; species Cepaea hortensis. The sequence goes on from OY992897.1 coordinate 53,601,507, forward strand.
CTGCCCACGATTTTATCATACAAGAAATTAATTTGAAGGTGATTGTTGTCTAAACACATTTGCTCTCGTCTGATTCACCAAAGCTCCTGCTGTTTGTTATATCACCCCTTTTACTCCTGGCCATTTCAACACCCACTTCTCGTGTTTGTTATATCATCTCTTTTACTGCTGCCAGTTGCAACAGCCATTTCTGCTCTGCCATCAGCTGCCTCCCATCTTCGAGCCTGATTGATGATGATTTTTACAGCCATATCCAATTAAAGATTAACTACAGCCAGGTACGGGGAGATTGCGTGAGCCATGCCGCCTACACTTTGAAATATATCAATTTGCTGTTGACAAATTTGTGAACGGTCGATGTCATAACTGCCATCATCCATTAGCAGAACTGTTCCGCGAAAACGGTAAAACAACACTACCACGTTCTGTATTAAAAACAAAACAAACAGATGCTATCAGAGAAAACGTGTAACTGAGGTAAATATAAACATAGACAGCACTCGGCTAGAGGAGAAAGTTATTTCCAAAATATTTCAGATATCATCATAATCAAATAGTTTTGTAAATAGATAAATAGGTAGCTTCCTGAAGCATCGGATACTCAAAAAAATATAATTCTAAAATATCATAATATCATCATATCGTAACAAGTGTGAAGGCTAGCCAGGGACAACAGCCTGAAGTATACATGAATGCCAACAATGCTAGCAACAACAATACTAAAGAACAAAATACAGTAATTTCCTTTACAGGGCGTCGCAGTCTACCCGAGAATTTTTGGGCTGTTTGTCACTTCTTGAGCAAGATTATGTTCATTATTTTGCCATTGCTTTCTGACCAACCGGCACGTATACCATTGTATAAGACCAGCGTAAGGCAGTTTACGCCCAAATCGCCCGCAGCTGAGTTTCGACCGCTGTATGCGGGATTGCTAATTGTATTTACAGTCCCTTCGCAACAGCGCCTGCTTTGCTCAAGAAGAAAGAGTAAAACAGTAATTTCACAAATGTATCAGGCGAGAGATGGCAGCAGAGAAGCGTTGGCAGAAAGCATATCAGAAAGTTTTCGCTGACATTAAACAAGTTCACTATGGTACTATCAATAAGCCTTAAAGTATTGCTTAATGGACTGGCAAAGGTGCAAATAGAGAGGTGTGCGTCAGTGTTACCTAATGTCTTCCTACCTTTTCTCTCTATATGCTGAAAACTGATGAGTTACTTAGAAGATATGAGAGGAATCGCCACTGGAGGACATAACATCGACAACATACTGTAGGTAGCTGATTCAGCATTGATTAAAGACAATGATCAGTATCTCCAACACTTACTGGAAGAAAGTATTGTTCACAGGAGCAGCTGGATCAGAATTAAATTGTAAGAACATAGATAACGGTCATCTCCAAGAAGAAAGAAACACCATAATGTAACATCCACATACATTTTGCAATTCTTAAACAGGTCGATCAGTGACGCTATCTTTTTACAGTCGTAACATCTGACGGACAGTTCAGGGTAGTGACTAGAACAAGAATCACTATAGGCAAAGGTAGCCTTTTATAAAAAGGAAAACATACTCACCAATAAAATGAAGTAAAATGCAACGAGATAAAAGTATGTACATGCTTTATAGAACCCTTACTGTTGTAGCCATGTGAATAATAATATATAATGACAAACGTGTATTTTACAATCCCGAGGAAACACAATCAAAACAAAAACATATGCTGTTATGTGTTGACTGTCTCAGACCCAGAGAGATTACTATGTCGAGCGAACGAAGGAAGTTGCAATCAAGAGTTCCCTCACAGTTTCCAGTATAAGGACGATTTTTACTGTAAACTAAGAACTGTCAGAATACGTCCCAGAGGAAATTGAAAGGCATTCCTAAACGGACAGTAAGACAAGGAAATCCCAGAATGTGACTCTCTAATCAAAAATACTTGGCTTTCAACTGTTCGGTTCAAGATGGAGTGTTCTGTTGCTATTGGATTCCTTAGAATTTGTTACTTATATTATATCTGTGCCTTACTGACCTTCACTGACAATGTACTAACATAGATTATAAGCTAATCACGATTTAAGTAAAAGGTTACAACAATTTTGTTGAATAAGATTACAAGGATGGTATTGTGTGACACCAATTGGCCATGGTTTACTTCACAGGACATGAAAGCTTCCACAATTTACATATTGCCTAGCATATTTTGCTTTATCTCGTTAGGTACATACTGTAGAGATCACACAACAAAAATAAAGTAATTAGAAAAATACTTCATGCTGAAATAGACTACACACATATTCACACAGTCGTTTAGGTAGACAGTACATTTGAGGATTTTGGGAGTCACATGGTGTGAGCATTTTTCAGTGGCTTCACTGATGAGTTTCTCATTCACAAGTGAATGGATCTCTGTCGTCATGTTTGCAGCCAGGACATCCGACTTATTTTCACGTGCCACGCGATTGACAGGGGCAATACGTTCCGTGTGTTGTTTAACACACAAAATGGTCACATGTTCTTCTTCTTCTTCTTCTTCAGCGTTCCGAGCCATTGAGGTTCTTTGCTGCAAAGGTCACATGTTAAAGCTGGCAAAAGTGTGGTATATAAGATAGAAATGGGAGATAGTGTCACGAATTGGCCGCCTTAACATCCCATAATATTTTTCTCGGTCTCCAAATTTGAGAGACCAAACTGAGAAAGAATGAATTAATCACGCTACTCCACGGCTATCTAGTCGTGAGGTAAGATTATTCACAAAAAGCCTCTAGCCATGACGTAAGCTTGCAGATGGCAAGTAAAATGGGATACTTGAGACGGACACAACTAGATAATTTAAATTAGTCTACCCCTTAGAAAACTGCTGACCCAGACGGGCTATGACACCACACAGACGCATTGGCACCTTCTTGCCCAGGTAGACCCAGACTGAATCAACAATGAACTGTGCCAGTGAGTGAAATAAAACCACCCAGGCGTGAACAACATTGACACAGGGAGAGATAATGGCCCCAGGGCGGTACACAAGCCCCGTCCACTCGGACTGGCAGACTCTGCAAGGTGTGAAATCACTGATAAGACTGTGAAACTGATCTGGGGCTGGCAACGCAAAACCATCCAGGTGTGACACTATGGTGAGGGTTAGTGGTTAAAAGAATTTTTATGACTGGACAGACTTGGAGTTAATTGCAATCACTGTCAGGAGGAGATAAGAAGAATTTATGACGGGAATGCCAAAGAGATAATAGTGTCTCAGACACTGTCTGCTAGACTCAGCTTAAATAAGGGTCCCTAGCCTGTTTTATGTTAGATTAAGTTTGACTTCAGAACAGGTGAGAAGAGAGAGTAAATGTAGATTTCTTAGTAACTAAGTATTTTAGGTGTATGTACTGAATTCCAGTCTATATCTGATCTAGATTATTGCAAGAACTATCATTGTCATAGATTACTTGAGTGTTCTTTCTAAGTTCTGCGTTCAATATCATATTGCTTTAAAGTGTTATTCTTCTGAGAAATAGAGCCTTATGTGAGACAGATCTTGTCTGGGTAGACTTTTAGGTGTCTTGGTAGATGCTTGTCATTTCTTTGTACACTATCCTAGTTGCCTTTTGGTGTGTGCATTTGTTGTACAGAATATAGTCAACTGACTATTTATTTACTTCTTACAACAGCAGTAACTAAGTGTGATTAAACCGGGCAGCTCAGCAAATATAGCTGGTCTGTGTGGTAACTTCAATTAGACTTGTTGTATATCTCATTTTGTAGCTATACAATATTAGTACTCATTAATAATGCCTGATGCTATTATGTTGAGTATAATTAGATGTCCATCTTGAAGTAATATAATGTTTACGGATATGTTGGATGTATGTATGTGTAATTTCATAAACTAACTAGTGCATTATGCTATTATGTTAAAGTATCATAATATGTCTAGTTTAATTAATGTTTTATGTGTATTTCATGTTGGGTATATTGATTTGTCATATGCTAGCCTATCAATATGACGTGTTATATTATGGTGTGCGCATTGGCACACTAACCATCGATTGCATTTGTAGCAGAGGTGTAATGGTACAGACATTACCCACAAGTGTTATGGGGTATATGGTGCTAAACTTTCTCAGTGTATTGTGGGCGTGCGTCCACGGTAATGCATGGAAACCTGGCACAGCTATTGGTCACGGCTTGTAAGCCCGGATGATCAGGCATTGTTATAATACCCTTACCGACCCTGTGAGCTGCTAAACTAACATTGGACGGAGCGGCTGTACGACACAGAATTTCTGTATTAGCGACATGGACATGGGGCGGCAGAAATGTAATCATTACAGGCGTGTGAGACAATTGAAAAGCCCGTCCCAGACTAAAGACAGTTGGGAGAAGGAGGATGGTGAACACAGTAGAGCTGGAAGATAAACTTGGCCAGACTGGTCATTGTATATGTTTGTGTTATGATATGTTTTAATTAGGATTGCGCTGATGTAGAACTGATATAACACATTCTTGACTTTCTTTCAAGCTCTCACAAGGAGCACCTATGTTACAGATCTCAAGAACGAGTGAAGACTAGGTAGAGCTAGGACTGGCATGAGTCAGGATACCGGCAAGCTGTTTCTTTTTTGACTCTACTGGAGAGTGGGGATCTGGACCACAGTTCCAGATAGATGAAGTAACAAGTAAAGTTACGTAATGTTTCTCATCACAATATGTTATATGATTTTATCATCCTCATATTGACAATAATCCGATGTCTATTGTTATGATTAGCAAATAAATGTTGTAGTATTGTAACTCATAGTTCTGTCGTTATATTTTAATTCCAATTGTGCATACGTGTTGTGTGTGTACATTGGTGGGGGTTCACTTACACACCAAGGAAGGGAGCAGTCAGGGAGAAAAACCTGTACTGGAATAGTTGTCTTTACACTTTAATTCAGACGTAAAAATCTATTCTAACTAACCTTCTCCTTCCCATCCTTGGCGAATATTCAGCACAGTTCATTTCAATTTTGTAACGAGCCACTAGGAACTGTACGTTGGATATTCAAGGGCTTAATCTGTAGTTCAGCCATATAGATTTTGTCCCTAGTCAGTTTCTGACTATCTGGGGTTGCTCGCCAGTGAATAATACATTCATCTAGCCGGTGGGGCACCCCGACTTATGACAGATAGATATCCCCAAATCGTAGTAGCCGACTACTGAATGAAAACCATAAATGGATCGAAAGACTAGACTCCCTAGTACTGGAACAGACACATATGGTGAGATTCCACCAAGGTATTAAGTCAGGTTTTCTTTTCAGTAGAAGACCAGGAGAGCACAGAAAAGTCATTATCCTCAGAGAGGAGAAATCTCACTCTGGTTAGAACGCTGATTAGACTGAAGCGAGTTGGATCGCTGCAACACAGCTCTCCTGATCTGTTGTCAAATGAATTAACACTATCACACTAGTGTTGAACACAGGAAATACACATCACTATGATAAACTTGAAGAATTCTACGGAATACCATTATAATATTATAATGAATAAATGGAGGATTTGTATGAGCCATGGACAATCCCAATGTACATAACCAAAATTACACACAAGATATCTTTGTCCATATATATATATATATATATATATATATATATATATATATATATATATATATATATATATATATATATATATATATATATATATAGGCTATCTTAAAGTTCTGGTTGAATCTGCTAATCATGAATGTTCTCGGGTCTTCAGCTCTAAACTTCTTCTTTTTCTGCGTTCATCCGGAGACTTTCTTTCGGACGTGATTGCGTTGTGCCTGTTTACAGCAGAGTTGCGTTCTTGCGATGTTAGGCCGACACATCCGACTTCTGCGGGTATTTGTTGACCGGGTAAACCTTCCCAGGGGTTCTTAGGACGTTTGACTCTCACTGTTGTGGTGTCATTCCCCCATCATGGCTGGCCCATTCAGAACAGCCGAAGACATCCTGATCAGCCCTCAAGGGAAAGCAGGGGCAGACCATGGGCATTCCCCGCCATCCAAAGACGCTTCCATAATTGCAGAGCCGACATATAGCACTCTGGCACTAGGCTCACCCAAGGAATCGTCACGTCCTGCACATGGCTGCTTAGCCTCACTTCCGTATATTATGCCTTCCAGTCACCACAGGCCGTTCCTCCGGAAACCAGAAGAATGCAGTCTGCAGATGACATCCACAAAGTGAACTTTTGATTCGGACTTTCCACTTAATGGATTTGCTATCCAAGCAATATTCCATTTCGTGCCACTGGGACGCTTTTTCCACCTTTGATGACGCCCACAGAATGAGCTTTTTATTCGGACTTTCCACGTAATGGATTTGCTAGCCAAGCAATATTCCATTTCATGCGTCTAGGACGCTTTTGCTACCAACATACCTGTGGTATGAAGTGTGGCAGTCTAAGTACGTCTTCATGCACCTTTAGATTTCTTCTTCTTCTCCTCCTCCTCCTCCTCCCCCTCCTCCTCCTCCTCCTCCTCCTTCTTCTTCTTCTTCTTCTTCTTCTTCTTCTTCTTCTTCTTCTTCTTCTTCTTCTTCTTCTTCTTCTTCTTCTTCTTCTTCTTCTTCTTCTTCTTCTTCTTCTTCTTCTTCTTCTTCTTCTTCTTCTTCTTCTTCTTCTTCTTCTTCTGCGTTCATCCGGAGTTTTTTTTTTCGGACGTGATTGCGTTGTGCCTGTTTACAGCACAGCTGCATTCTTGCGCCGTTAGGCCGACATATCCGACTTCTGCTTTCATTTGTTGTTCGGGTTAACCTTCCCGGGTTTTTTAAGGACGTTTGAATCTCACTGTTGTTGTGTTATCCCCCATCCCAGCTGACCCATATAGAACAGCCAAAGACATCCTGGTCAACCCTCAAGGGAAGGCAGGGGCAGACCATGGGCATACCCCGCCATCCAAGGAGGCTTCCATACTTGCAGAGCCGACACACAGCTCTCTGGTGCTGGGCTCACCCAAGGAATCGTCACGTTCTGCACGTGGCTGCTTAGCCTCACTTCCGTATATTGGGCCTTCCGTTCACCATAGGCTGTTCCTCCGGAAACCAGAAGAATGTAGTCTGCAGATGACATCCACACTGTGAGCTTTCGATTCAGACTTTCCATATAATGGATTTGCTATCCAAGCAATATTTATGTTTACAACATTCATTTCACAATGTTTATTTTATCTTCCTATGTAAATGTATAATGCTCTTGATGAACGAAAGACGAGTGATTGGAAGGGCCGAATGTAAGACGGGCCTGCGCGCCCAATTTGTGACCCTAATAAAGTTGATTTGATTTGATTTGATTCGGACTTTCCACGTAATAGAGTTGCTATAAGAGCAATATTCCATTTCGTGCCACTAGGACACATTTTCCACCTTTTATGAAGCCCACACAGTGAGTTTTCGATTCAGACTTTCCATATAATGGATTTGCTATCCAAGCAATATTCCATTTCATGCCTCTGGGACGCTTTTGTAACCGACATACAAGTGGTATGAAGTGTGGCAGTCTAAATACTTCTTCATGCTCCTTTAGATATCAACCTGAATGTAGTTAAAGCAAGCTGCAGTCAACTTGAGCTTGTTGATATCTCCATAGAGCTTGTCCTCAAATGAAGCAGGTGTGGGCCAAAATATCTTTCTCTGTTCTGCATATATTGGGCACTCCTGCAGCAAATGTTTAGCTGTCATTTTACCAGTTCCACAATTACATTCATCGGTATCTCCCATCTTTACTTTATTGAACAAGTGGTATTTCAGCTTGTTATGTCCTGTGCGGAGTCTGAAGATTGCTACTCGTTCTCTTCGGTCGATTTTGTATTTTGCATCATCCTTCTGGTGGCCTGGATGCTCTGATTCCCATTTGGATCTATAAGTGCTTTTTATCAACCTTTTGCCTCATTATAGGTTATGTCTATGTCAGGCTGTGGTAATCGTCCACCCTCTTTTGCTAGTCTGTCAGCCTCTTCATTTCCAGGTATACTGCAATGTGATGGGATCCAGTGTATTACAACTTTTTTTGGATTTCTGGCATAGACCATGGAGTATTGCTCTTAGGTCAGCTAGTTCTGTGCTGTTTTTGCTCTTCAGTATTGAGACAGCTGACTTTGCATCTGTGAAGATAGCTATTTGCTTCTCTTTATTTTCCTCCCTCAAGAGCATTTCTGCTGCAGTTTTAAAAGCCTCTACCTCCGCTTTGAAGTTACTTGAAAATTTTGCAATTGCCACTGACTGTGTTTTTTCACTCCAGTTTTTAAATTAAGGAGAATTCCTCCTCCATTTTTAATAGAATTTTTGAATGATCCATCTGTATATGCATGGGTCCAATTGCTGCTTGAGTAATGTTCTTTTATGTAGTCTAGAGTTATTTTTCTTCTTTCGGTTTCATTCTGAGTGTTCTTTTTCTCAATACCAGGAATGTTTTCTATCATCTCAGGCAGTTGCTGCTGTCTCCAAGCTGGGAACTTCTGTGCATTGTAAATGGGGTTGACTGTTGATATGTTAAGTATGTGATCTGCCCTAATCTTTCGTTTCGCGGTTTCTACAAAGTTGCTACGCGTCATTCTTCCCTTTCCAAGACCATTAAACCTTTTATACGCGGGGTGGTCTGTCAATCTTCTAAATGTGTCTGCTTGTTGCTGGGCTCTGCTATCTCTTCTGTCCTGCATTGGTTGTAAACAAGTCATCTTTTCTGGCTCGCTAATAGGCGTTGTCTTCAGGCTTCCAGTTATGATTCGCATGCCTTGATTTTTGACTCTACTTATTTTGTTAAAGTTTGACTTAGTTGCTGTTGCCCAAGCTGCGATGCCATATTCCAGTACTGGCCTCACCCGTCCAGTATTAACGTCTTGAGAACTTTCTCATCTGCTCCCCACATTGTACCAGCACGCTTTTTCATGATTGTCATTCTTTGCCTTGATCTTGTTCGATTTTTCTCAACCTCTGTCTTCCATGTCAGGCGACGATCAAAGATAACTCATAAATTGTTTTGATTTTCTTCATGGCGCAATATTTTTCCATTCAATACCAGCTTAGGTTGCTGAGTTTTATTTGAGAGGGAGAACACTGTGCATGTTGTTTTCTCCTCACTTATCTTCACTAGCCATGATTTTGAGAAGTCCTCTAGCGCTAATAGGGCTTGCTGTATTCTGCTGTTCAATCAATCAATCATGTGCCATGCCGGAAAGCGGGGGCGGTCATGACTCGCCATTTCACTCGATCACCAGTGTCGTGGATCAGCTCAGTGTTCCTGTCTCGTCCATGCCATGTGGCCAAGCCATCCAGGTATTTTCCTCTCGGTCTTCCTCTTGGTCTGTTCCCTTCGATCTTGCCAGTTGTCACTAAGTTCTCCAATCCATTTCTTCTCATATCATGTCCAAAAAATTTTGACTGTCTACGTCTAATTTCTCTAATCAGTTTACGATGTTCATTTGTCTCCTGTAGTACTTGGTCATTTGGTTTTTCTGTCTGTCCATGGTATTCTTTGCATTTTCCTCAGAAACCACATTTCTGCAGCCATTATATGCTTTTCAGCTTGACTGCTCATTGTCCAAGTTTCACATCCATACAAAAGAACAGGCTCTATGTATCCCCTCAACACTCTTTTTTCTCGTTTCAATTGACATCATTTTATTGGTCAGAATGTTTTTCATCTTGCTAAATGCTACTTTCGCCATGGCGATTCTTGTTCTAATCTCTTCAAGGCATCTCCCATCAGATGTTATGACTGTTCCCAGATAATTGTACCGATTCACTTGTTGAAGAATATTTCCATTTACTTGTATATTAAATTGTGGCACTTCTTCCTTCCTAGTGACGACCATAACCTGAGTCTTTTTACAATTTAATTCTAACCCCAGTTGCTCACTGTGTACAACAACCGCATCTACTAATTGTTGCAGGTCCTGCGCATTGTCTGCAATTAATACTGTATCATCTGCATATCTAATGTTATTGATGTTTCGTCCTCCAATGCTGATTCCATTTATATCCTCTAAATTTCTGAAAATAGTTTCACTGTATAGGGGAAAAACATCTGGAGACATCACACATCCATGCCTAACACCTCTCTTAATTTTCTGATACTGTCCCACTTCATTATCAATCTTTATTGCAGCTTGTTGTTTCCAATATATGTTTTTTATATGTCTAATGTCTTTCCCATCAATTTGTAGATCTGCAAGCATATCCACCATGTTGACATGTCTAACTCTATCAAAAGACTTTGTACAGTCAATAAAGCAAAGATATATATCCTTGTTTACTTCTATAGTACGTTCAATAACTGTTCGCAGCATATACACAGCATTTACTGTACCCTTTCCTTCTACAAACCCAAATTGTTCTTACCCTATTTCAGGGTATATCTTCTTCCTCACTCTTTGAATGATAATTCTTAGCAAAATCTTTGCGATGTGACTCATTATACTAATTGTTCTATGTTGATCACATTCCAAGGTTCCTGATTTCTTTGGGATTGCAATAAATACAGAGATACATAATTCAGGAGGTATATCTCCAGTATCATATAATGTGTTCATCAGTCTGGTGACTTGCTCTAGTCCAAATTCTTCTAAAGCTTTAATAATTTATGTTGTGATGTTATCTGCACTGGGGGCCTTGCCAGCTTTCATATGCTTAAGAACATTTCGAACCTCCATCTCCAAAATTGGCGGTCCTTCATTATTAAATCTAATATCATACTGTTCGTCTCTGTTATCATCATAAAGGTGTTTCACATAATCTGTCCATATATGTAGAATCTGGTCTTTTTCTATTATGATTTTTCCATCTTCAGTTTTTAGACACCCTGTTGATGTACTTGTTCTTTTATTAGTAAGTTCCTGAATTTTTTTTTGCACTAATTTGGTATTTTGACTGTTGTGTTGGTTTTCAATTTCTAAGCACTTTTCCTCAAGCCATGCTTCTTTTGCCTCCTTACATAATATTCTGACTTGTCTGTGAATTTCTTCATATTTGACAGAATTATTTTTGTTGAGTCTTCTTGTTTCCATGAGTTGTAAAATTTCTTCAGTCATCCATTTCTTACGACTCACCTTCTTTAATTTTGGAATAGTTGTTTCTGCAGCCACATTGATTGAATTCTTCAACGTTTCCCATTGATCATCCACATCCTGGAATAGGATCTCTAGATCAGACAAAATTTCAAATCTGTTCTGTACTTCTATGTTGAATTTGATTTGTATTTCCTTGTCATTACTCAATGTACACAAATCATATTTAGTGTTTCCTGTTATATACTTGACTTTCTTCAACTTTATCCTCAATGTTCCTGTGAGTAATCTGTGGTCACTATAACTGCTGTTAGCTGTACTAATATATTCTTCAGATGTCCATATGGCTAGGTCATCTGCAAAGGAGGATGTGTGTAGTCTGGCTGGACAGTTTTCCGTGATGTCATTTACATATACTAGAATAATGTTGGTCAAAGAACTCCTCCTTGGGGGACACCTTGCTCCAACAGCATCCTTTTGCTTGTTTGTCCTTGTACTTTTGTCCCAGCAGTTCTGTTCTCAAGGAGTTGGCTGATCCATTTGTACATTTTCCCAAAACAACATGCATTTTTGTGTGTGTGCAGTTTTAATTGCAGTTTTACTTGCAGTTTTACTTTATCAAATACTGTTTTCTAAGTCTTTCCAGACTGCTGCGAGTTTCATAATTTTCAGTGAATTATCATTTGTGTGCCAAAGACATTTTAAGGACTTTATTTTGTGCCGCGATGAAGATTAAATTTTCCTGAATTCCAATAGGATGATTATATAAACATTAGAACTTATTTAGAAAGAACAAACAAGATTGTTGGATTATGATTTGATGATTTTTATCATCTTTTCAATGGAGATCATCATGGATTATCGAAACTGATTTATCTAATTTATCAGTGTTGATATGTGGTTTATCTTGCATTATTTTTCAAACTGTTGTTTTGTATTTCTTTTTATATGACATACAGATCACAGATCTTCCCAAAACCCCAACAGATGTCCCAATAGATTGTTTGATTAGATCACCGAGTTTGAATATATTCATTGTTTAATTTTGTTGAGCATTTGTTTACAACAGGTGGCACATTATATATATATATATATATATATATATATATATATATATATATATATATATATATATATATATATGGGTGTGTTTGGGTCGTCGCTAGAGCTACGGAGTTCGTGCTTTGTGCGACGCTTTCCGCGCTGCGGAAAAAGACCGAGCCATATGGGATAAAACCCGGTGCAATGAAGTCGACCCTGTCGACTTTTAAGCGACTTTTTTTTATCTACATCATCATTACTTTTCCAGAGACCTGCTATTGCCCTACTTTTAGTCTGTCTATAGGAACTTTGGTCAGTACTTCTGGGATGTTGATGAGATCTATATTCTGTCTTTTGAACTCTTTATTAGTACCTCTAAGGTGTCGATGAGACATATATTCTATCTATGGGATCTCTTGTTCAGTACTAACTACATTTATAATTATTATTATCTTATAAGGTATAACGTGTGAACACGTTATTTAGTTATATTTGTTCTTGTCTTCGCGCTTCTATGCATTAATGTAACAAGGACAGTGTTCGTGTTTTGTAGAGCACTTAAGCAATCAATTATATCTTCGGTTTACATGTAGGACAGGGTTCTACTAAGTAAATTAAGTGGGAGACCTTTTAGCATAAATGTTATTCAAGTATATGCCCCAACAGGAGAATCCACTGAAGATAGTGTAGAGGAATTTTATAATGACATAGAGTCTGCCTTTAAAAAAATGTAAAAATTCAGAAATAAACATCATAATAGGAGACTTCAATGCAAAAGTAGGAAATCAAGGTGATAGATACACAGTAGGAAACTATGGTTTAGGAGAGAGAAATGAAAGAGGATACAGACTCGAAGAGAGGGCAAAGAACAGGAAATGACTGTAGGAAACACCCGGTTAAAGCAACACCCTAGAAGATTTTGGGCATGGAGAAGTCCTGATAGCAGGATTAGAAACCAGACTGACTAAATTCTGATTAGCAGAAGATTTAGAAACGCGCTAACAATGGCAAAAACAGTTCCCAGTGCTGATTGTTATAGTGACCACAGATTACTTACAGTAACATTGAGGATAAAGTTGAAGAAAGTCAAGTATATAACAGGAAACAGTAAATATGATTTGTGTACATTGAGTAATGACAAGGAAACACAAAACAAATTCAACATAGAAGTACAGAACAGATTTGATATAATGTTTGATCTAGAGATCCTATTCCAGGATGTGGGTGATCAATGGGAAATGTTGAAGAATTCAATCAATTTGGCTGCAGGAACAACTATTCTACAACTAAAGAAGGTGGGTCGTAAGAAATGGATGACTGAAGATATTTTACACCTAATGGAAACAAGAAGACTCAACAAAAATAATTCTGACAAATGTGAAGAAATTCACAGACAAGTCAGAATATTATGTAAGGAGGCAAAAGAAGCATGGCTTGAGGAAAAGTGCTTAAAAATTGAAAAACAACACAACAGTCAAAATACCAAATTAGTGCACAAAAGAATTCAGGAACTTACTAATAAAAGAACACATACATCAGCAGGCTGTCTAAAAACTAAAGATGGCAAAATCAAAACAGAAAACGATCAGATTCTACATGTATGGACAGATTATGTGAAAACCCTTTATGATGATAACTGAGACGAACAGTATGATATTAGATTTAATAATGAAGGACCGCCAATTTTGAAGATGGAGGTTCGAAATTGTCTTAAGCGTATGAAAGCAGGCAAGGCCCCCGGTGAAGATAACATCACAACAGAAATGATTAAAGCTTTAGATGAATATGGAATAGATCAAGTCACCAGACTGCTGAACACATTATATGATACTGGAGATATACCTTCTGAATTATGTAACTCTGTATTTATTCCAATCCCAAATAAATCAGGAGCCTTGGAATGTGATCAACATAGAACAATTAGTATAATGAGTCACATCACAATGATTTTGCTACGAATTATCATGCAAAGAGTGAGGAAGAAAATAAAACCTGAAATAGGGGAAGAACGATGTGGGTTTGTAGAAGGAAAGGGTACAGTAAATGCTGTGTATATGTTGCGAACATTTATTGAACGTGCTATAGAAGTAAACAAGAATATACATCTTTGCTTCATTGACTACACAAAGGCTTTCGATAGAGTTAGACATGTCAACATGGTGGATATGCTTGCAGATCTACAAATTGATGGGAAAGACATTAGACTTATAAAAAACATATATTGGAAACAACAAGCTGCCATAAGTATTGATAATGAAGTGGGGCAATATCAGCCTATTAAGAGAGGTGTTAGGCAGGGATGTGTAATGTCTCCAGATTTTTTTTTCCCTATACAGTGAAAATATTTTCAGAAATGTAGAAGATATAAATGGAATCAGCATTGGAGGACGAAACATTAATAGCATTAGATATGCAAATGATACAGTATTGATTGCAGAGAATGAGCAGGATCTGCAACAATTAGTAGATGTGGTTGTTGTGCACAGTGAGCAACTGGGGTTATAATTAAACTGTAAAAAGACACAGATTATGGTCGTCACTAGGAAGAACGAAATACCACAATGTAATATACAAGTAAATAAGAATATTCTTCAACAATTGAATCGATATAATTATCTCGGAACAGTCATAACATCTGATAGGAGATGCCTTGAAGAGATTAGAACAAGAATCGTCATGGCGAAAGTAGCATTTAGCAAGATGAAAAACATTCCGACCAATGAAAAGATGTCAATTGAAACGAGAAAAAAGAGTGTTGATGGGATACATAGGGCCTGTTCTTTTGGATGGATGTGAAACTTGGACAATGAGCAGTCAAGCTGAAAAACATCTGATGGCTGCAGAAATGTGGTTTCTGAGGAAATTGCAAAGAATACCATGGAGAGACAGAAAAACCAATGACCAAGTACTACAGGAGACAAATGAAAATCGTAAATTGATTAGAGAAATTAGACGTAGACAGTCAAAATTTTTTGGACATGGAAGAAATGGAGAACTTAGTGACAACTGGCAAAATCAAAGGGAGCAGACCAAGAAGAAGACCGAGAGGAAAATACCTGGATGGCTTTGCCACATGGCATGGACGAGACAGAAACACTGAGCTGATCCACGACTCTGGTGATCGAGTGAAATGGCGAGTCATGACCGCCCACGCTTTCCGGCATGGCACATGATTGATTGATTAATTACATGTCTCTACTGTGAAGTATTTGTGTCTGTCTCATGGATTTATTTTATTCTGTGTGATCTATTCATTTGGTTTTTGAAGGCTAGACCTCCAACTGTTGAGTTGAAGTATATATTTACATCTGGGTTGGCTCAACACAGCTCTTTAGAACTCTTTTCGTCACCACGACAAACAACGATAGATTGCAGAAGATACTCTTCATATTCTTCATCGCGTGAAATGTTTTCCCCTACATTTAATTTCCGTAATACAACTTCATCTAAAAGTACTGGAGAGTTTTGGTCATAGACCATAACTTTATGAAGGGAAAATCCCAACTGCACCTCCCCGTGGTAGAGGATGGAAACACACTACGGTGTGGCTAACACAGCTCTGGGGACCGAGTATCCACCGGAATAAGTGGACAACTCTGCAGCTGAGCAGAGCAGGGCACTCACTTGTCCTTACAGTCGGAAATGGCTGTCAAAGGCAGAGGTAAAAAGACCACCATGTAGATGTGGAAGGCAAGGGGAAACCACCACATTATCTTCCCAAGACTTCATGGCAAAACATATATCAAAGTTAGTGAAGGACGTTAATGGCTGTCTTGGGGCATCCTCGTCCGGTAGGGACAGTCATGAGCCACAGGTGACACCAGACCGTCATCCAGCCACTGATGGCAAAATCTTAACTAAAATAAATAAATTTAGAGTAGGATCATGGAATGTTAGGACATTAAATGAGCTAGGAAAGTTGACCAATGTTCTAAGAGAGATGGATAGCATGAAAATGAATATACTAGGCGTTAGTGAGATGAGATGGAAGGGATCGGGCAAAATTATAGCTGACAATCACACAATAATTTATTCTGGAGGGGATACACATGAAAAAGGTGTAGGAATAATATTAGACGAAAAAACAGCCAAGTCAATTAATGGATACTGGTGTATTTCAGATAGAGTTATTATGGTAAAAATCAAAGGCAAACCAATAGACATATATATTATACAAGTATATGCACCAACAGCAAGCAGTAGTGATGAAGAAATACAACACTTTTACGACGAAATAGAAATGGCGATGGCTCAAATTGGATCACAAGAAATAAAAATAATACTTGGTGATTTTAATGCAAAAGTAGGAAAGGGAAAAATGGAGGATGTAGTGGGGAATTATGGTTTAGGTACAAAAAATGAAAGAGGGGAAAAGCTAATAGAATGGGCAAATATCAATGATATGATAATTGGAAACACATGGTTTAAACACCATATAAGACGACTGTACACATGGATAAGCCCTGATAAGAAAATACGCAATCAAATTGACTACATACTAATTAATAAAAGATTTAGAAATGCTTTAATTAATGTAAAGACAATGCCTGGTGCTGACTGTAATAGTGATCATGTACCACTATGTGGACAAATAAAAGTAAGATTAAAGAGAGGGAACAAAATGGTTAAGAACATGAGACTTAATAAAAAGGTTCTGAAAATAGATAAAGAAATGCAAGAACAATACAGAGTGACTGTGAAAAATAGGTACAATGCAATAACTAAAATACAGAGTATAGATGAACAATGGGAAATGTTAAGGGACTCCATCTATCAAACTAGCAAAGAAGTATTACCGGAGAGAGGCAAAATAGCTAAGAAAATATGGATGAATGAAGATATCTTAAAACTGATGGACAAAAGAAAACAGAGTAAAAATGACAAACAAGAATACGCTAAGATAAATAAAGAAATAAAAGATAAATGTGGGAAGGCTAAAGAAAGTTGGTTAATCGAGCAATGCAAAAAAATTGAATTAAATTCCATTAAAGATACAAAAAATATGCACAGACAAATCAGTGAGCTTACAGGAAGAAAAATAAGAATAAATACAGGGTGTTTGAAATCAAAAACAGGAAAGATAATATTAGAGGAAGATGCTATAATGAAGAGGTGGAATGAGTATATAAGAGAATTATATGAAGGAGAAAGGGGAGAATTAACAGAAGATAGTAACTTAGAAGGTCCACCTATTCTGAAAGAAGAAGTCGCTGACGCTATGAAACGTATGAAGAAAGGAAAAACAGCTGGGCCAGATGAAATCACAATAGAAGAATTAGAAGTATTGGGAGAATTTGGAGTAGATATATTAACCAAAATGTTGAATGATATTTACAGCAGTGGATATTTATCCAGTGATATGCTGAAATCTGTATTTATAGCTATTCCAAAAAGACCAGGAGCAATTGATTGTGAAGATTTTCGTACAATTAACCTTATAAACCATATCACTAAGCTTCTACTTAGAATCATAATGAGAAGAACCAAAAAGAAAATAAAAATGGAAATTAGTGAAGAACATTATG
Source organism: Cepaea hortensis (assembly GCA_963921405.1). Classification (NCBI taxonomy): domain Eukaryota; kingdom Metazoa; phylum Mollusca; class Gastropoda; order Stylommatophora; family Helicidae; genus Cepaea; species Cepaea hortensis. The sequence continues at coordinate 53,619,102 of OY992897.1, forward strand.
GATTTGTGGAAGGAAAGGACACTAATAGAAAGATCAATAGAGAAACAGAGAGACATATATTTGTGCTTCATAGATTATACTAAGGCATTTGATAAAGTAAAACATGATGAACTGATTAAAATGTTGGAAGATATCAACACTGATGGAAAAGATTTAAGAATAATAAAGAATGTTTACTGGAACCAAGTAGCAGCAATTAAAATGGGAAATAAAGAGGGTAGTTACGAACAGATAAAGCTAGGAGTACGACAAGGGTGTGTCTTGTCACCAGATCTTTTCTCCCTGTATAGCGAAGTAATAATGAGAGAGATCAAAGAGATGCCAGGAATACTAGTTGGAGGTTATAATATAAATAATATACGCTATGCAGATGACACAGTATTGGTGGCGGATAATTCAACAGACCTACAACAATTATTAGACGTTGTAGTAACAGAGAGTGCAAGGAAAGGACTCTCCTTGAATATCAAGAAAACAGTAACAATGGTATTATCAAAGAAAATGGTGACACCAAAATGTGACATAGAAATAGAAGGGAAAATCCTTAACCAAGTTGATAATTTTATATACCTAGGGGCACTTATAACATCAGATGGAAGATGTACAACAGAGATTAGGAGCAGAATAGGGCAGGCAAAAGCCGCATTTCAGAAAATGAAGAGTATCTTATGCAATAAGTCACTATCACTGAATGTAAGAAAGAGAGTGCTGAAATGCTATGTAGAACCAGTTTTGCTGTATGGCAGTGAATCTTGGAATGTAAATGAACACATTAAGAAGAAATTAGAAGCAACAGAGATGTGGTTCCTGAGACGAATGTTGCGAATTCCTTGGACTGCCAGAGTAACTAACGACGACTGCCTGAAACAGGCTAATGAAACTAGAACATTATATACAACAATAAGACAGAGACAAACATCTTTCTTCGGTCATGTGATGAGAAGAGAAGCATTGGAGAACATCGTAACAACTGGAAAGATCGAGGGGAAGAGAGGCAGAGGTAGACCAAGAGAAGTGATGCTGGATGGATTGAGACGGTGGCACGGAGGAATATCAGCAGCAGAGTTGATCCAGAAAACCAAAGACCGAGATCTGTGGAGAGCCATGAACGCCTACGCTAGCCGGCACGACACTTGATGATGATGATGATGAATACAACTTCTATCTGGTGTAATTAAATTACCTAACTTGAGACCATAACCAACAACTATCTATCGGCTCCCCCCCCCCTCCTCCCCCATCTTCATCCACCACCTTTCACCTTTTTCCGTGGCTTTAAGTTATTGTGTGTGAGAGAGAGAGAGAGAGAGAGAGAGAGAGAGAGAGAGAGAGAGAGAGATAGGGAGAGAGAGAATATGTGAGAGAGTGAGAGGGAGTGTGTCTCTGTATTTGTGTGTTATGAGAGTGTGTGTATGTATGTGTGTGTGTGTGCGCGCGTGTGCTCGTGTGCGTGTGTGTGTGTGCGTGTGTGTGTGCGCGTGTGTGTGTGAGAGAGAGAGAGAGAGAGAGAGAGAGAGAGAGAGAGAGAGAGAGAGAGAGATGTCCATTTATTCTCTCTGAAATCTGGTAGTATTTTTCTTTCTGAAATATTACCACTACATTCCAAGTTTGCGACATGCTCATAAACTAATTCCCGGGAAGAAATTTTTGTGTTTTCCCCTAAACTTTCACATCCACACGAGTGGTGTGTTTCCTCCGCCTATGAAAGCAATTTCCGGGCCGTCAGGACACGTGAGTTGTCCGCTCAGCGCATGTGCAAAATTGTCCGGAAATTGCTGTCAGAGGCGAAGAAAACAAACCTCTCACGTGGATGTGAAAGGTAAGAAGAAACCTCAACATTTGCCCTCAAGAATACATATATGAACACGACATGGATGTCCAACTGGCTGGCATGTTTGGCCCACTGTCGCGCCTTGCCTGTTCTTTGCCATTAGGAGGAACAGCTGGAAGTTTCATGACTTAAAGAAACGGATAGGCGAACCACTCCATTTACGAAATTATGTTTAGACTATCTATTAGAAATAAACTAGAAAACTTGGTGACAACTGGCAAGATGGATGGGGAAAAGAACAAGAGGAAGGCGGAGATGTACAAATCTGGAAGGCTTGATGACATGGCATGGTCAGGACAAGACCACGGAGCTGATCCAAGACTTGTGCGAAACACTACCGCCTACGCTTAACGGCATAGCACATGATGAATTAATAAATATATTCAAATTATAAGTGTGAACTATTGAATATGATAGCACTTTCCTCATTATCATAACCTTCACCATTATTATCATCAGCATCATCGTAATGACCATCATCGTAGAGTTGAGTCAGTTGAACTGGGTCAAGAATCGACATAACTGCTCTAGGGGTGTTTCCATAAGCGCTCAGTCCTCACCGTCAACAGCCAGCTTAGAGTTCCAATACTAATGGTGCCCGTTGCAATCTGATTATATGTCCGTCTTGCTTTACCTCTGAGTGACGACTGTCGACCAGAACTTCTGACCACCTCTTTCTGCTGCATTCTTTCTAGACCATGATAGTCCATGTGTTCTTCTGCATTAATCACATTCTCCAGGAGGACCTTCGTCACATTTGCCTTATCATGCATCAAATCACCCCTTAATGATACGGTACCAGCCAATCGGTCTGCCTGTTGATTTTCAACCATACCAGTGTGTCCCAGAGAAAAGATTCGGCGAATACTCACAAACCTTGACCTCTGAATCGATGCAAGCCATTCTACACAAAACATGCCTGTCTTTACCTTTCTCAGCATGCTTTGGGAATCACTTACAAACATAACATACGATTACATTGTTCTCAAACCAGCGGAAAGCTGCAGTAACAGCCTTCAACTACATTCTTAGATTTGAGGTTGTGGTGTCATAGACATTGGCCATATGCTTTCGCTATTAAATCCCAGGCACTTTTTTTTGCCTCTTAACACGGAGCCATCGGTATAGATAATCAAATTGTCAGAACTAGAGTAGTCATGAATTAATTGCTGAATTTCAGCTGCGGTAGCACCTGCTGGCCATTCCCTAGACTCACAGCCCAATATTATTATAACCCCACACGTCTGAATTTCTATTCGTCACCCTGACCCACTCTTTGCCGCGGTCAATCATAATCATCATATTCAGCGTCGTCATCAGTGTCGGACTAGGTCTAAAATTATTGGTTGTCAGGACACAAAGCTACTAAATGATGTTGATTATTGCTCCACAATCTGGGATGGATGCTCGAAATCAATAACAGAAAGCCTTTATTCACTCCAGAAAAAGACAGTGCGTTTAATTAATGGTGAAAAGCTTACCGAAAATTCTAACCTACATAAACGTTTTCATTTACTGCCGTTCCATAAACGCCTACTATTTAATAGGGCTAAACTAATTCGCAAAATCCAGTTTTAAAATGCTCCAAGCTATCTTTGGCCATTGTTTAAATATAACGCAATACATAGCGAACGACCAAATATACTTCATGTCCCTAAACCTAGGATAGACTTACATAAAACAAGCTTAGCATACTCTGCCGCTCAGTTGTGGAACAATCTTCCACAAGAAAGCAAAGACACCACCAATCATTATACATACATTCGCAACCTGTTTGAACACTACCTCAGTACACATTATACACCCCCATAAAAAAAAGACAATAATAATGGTAAATTACCTCAAACGACAACTAGCCAAAATTTCTATATGTATGGCACGTTACTCCTTCCTTTGGTATTTATAATGCCCATGTTAAACATTGCCTCATTGAGTTATGTATTATTGATTGTTTCTCATGTGTATTAATGCTTATTGTTCTTTTGCTGTCAAAGATTTGCTTCATAAGTGATGTTGAATGAAAGAATGTGTGAGAGGAAATAGAGAAGAAGGGCAGAATGTCAGACGGGTCTGCTTGCCCAATTCTTAACCCTTTGAAATTAAAGATTGTTCGTTCGTTCGTTCGTTCATGAACATGTTTAACACAGTGCCTGTAGTTTAAAAGGGCCTACTTCGTCAGGGTCTCCCTGTCCCCACTTGCCACCGGGCAAGCTGACACAATGCGCAGTCTACCACTGACCATCATCGTCATCACCACCATCGTCATCACCATCGTCGTCATCAGCACCACCGTCATCACCATCATCGTCTTCATTATCACCATCATCATCATAACCACCACCATCATCATCTTCATCATCCTCACCATCATCACCACAACCATCATCACCTTCATCATCATCATCATCATCATCACCACCATCATCATCACCATCATCATCATAACCACCACCATCATCATCTTCATCATCATCACCATCATCATCATAACCACCACCATCATCATCTTCATCATCATCACCATCATCATCATAACCACCACCATCATCATCTTCATTATCATCACCATCATCACCACCACCATCATCACCATCATCATCATAACCACCACCATCATCATCACCATCATCATCATCACCATCATCACCACCATCATCATCACCATCATCATCATAACCACCACCATCATCATCTTCATCACCACCACCATCATCCACCACCATCATCATAACCACCACCATCATCATCTTCATCATCATCACCATCATCATCATAACCACCACCATCATCATCTTCATCATCATCACCATCATCATCATAACCACCACCATCATCATCTTCATTATCATCACCATCATCACCACCACCATCATCACCATCATCATCATCACCATCATCACCACCATCATCATCACCATCATCATCATCACCATCATCACCACCATCATCATCACCATCATCATCATAACCACCACCATCATCATCTTCATCACCACCACCATCATCCACCACCATCATCATAACCACCACCATCATCATCTTAATCATCATCACCATCATCACCACCACCATCATCACCTTCATCATCATAACCACCACCATCATCATCTTCATCATCATCACCATCATCACCACCACCACAATCATCATCTTCATCATCATCACCATCATCACCACCACCATCATCCACCACCATCATCATAACCACCACCATCATCATCTTCATCATCATCACCATCATCACCACCACCATCATCACCTTCATCATCATAACCACCACCATCATCATCTTCATCATCATCACCATCATCACCACCACCACCATCATCATCTTCATCATCATCACCATCATCACCACCACCACAATCATCATCTTCATCACCACCACCATCATCACCACCACCATCATCACCATCACCATCATCACCATCATCACCATCATCATCATCATCACCATCATCATCATAACCACCACCATCATCATCTTCATCATCATCACTATCATCACCACCACCATCATCACCATCATCACCTTCATCATCATCACCATCATCACCATCACCCTCATCACCATCATTGTCATCACCATCATCGTCATCAGCATCAGCTCCATCAAACATTACCATGAGGCTCAACTGCCAAGCTGCAATAAGGTTCTCATACCATTTCCCGTCTCGGAGTACATCTGTTTCCGACTGTGCTAACTGGGCGACCAAACCACGTATTTGTGACGTAGAGTTTCTTTGGCTGTTCCCTCATCATGTTTACCCTTTGTCTCTAAGTGTTCCCTTGTTGCCTTGCTTTAACATGGCCAATAAGACTGGGTGTCTTCATCTCCTCTCTTTAATCAATCTGGACACGGAATTTCACTGTATGCTTACCATCAAAACACAATAAAATAAACTTGAAAGCAATCAATTATTCAGGTGCCGTCTCCATAATGAAGGTTTGCGTCATTGATCTTCAACACTGTCTCTCATTGATTGTACATTCAGTCTGTTGTTCATGCATCTTTTGATGTTATCTTCCTACTTGTATCGTTTTCTACCTCACGCTCGCTTACCTTATCCCCCAGTGTCATGTGGCAGTAATGGAGTAATTGATCTGCACACATATAAAATATTCATATAAGTAAAACACAAAAGTTAAGCACTAACTAGTGAAAGCACCACGATAGTTACGTCACAAGCTGTGTTGTTTGACAACGGCAACGTTGTAAGGACACTTCAGCACAGAACTCGCACCAGGAAACATCAACTCCTCTACACTACAGCATGAAACGCTCACACGAACGCACCCACTAGACGGCTCCAACACTTTGTACCGTTCGCATCAGCTCACCTACAGATTATCAGCAGATGACACTGGTACAGTATTCCAATGCGGCGCACGGACATCAACTGCTAACCGTACCCGAGTCGAACTCACAAGTATTAGTCGATTAACAGACCAACCGTCAGAGGCACTCAGTAGCACATCACGCCATGCATACTTCAGACATCTACACTCGCATGCCACGGCCACGGTAAGGATGGATGGAGTAATTGTTGGATCGTCTGTGGCGGGAGCATGTTGCTTCAGTTGTGCAGTAGGTAACGTTCCTCATACTAAGGCCATGTTGACTGTGGAGCGGCTGGCTCGATGGCATGTTCGGATCTGTGTGTAACACAGCACGGCCAAATAAGCATCCTCAGCAATGGTCCTTTTGCCTGCTCGAGTTTGTATCCTGTCATGGAGTGCGGTCCGGCTGATGAAGAGAGGCTGGTTAGGGCGTTGTGCCACCCCAAGGCCTTGGCATCCTGGAGAAGGTGCTCACGTACATCATCCACCTAGACGGGTAACGAGATAGACAGACAGATACAGGACTGCTTTGGCAAGCGTCCGATCACAGGGGAGTATATATATATATATATATATATATATATATATACACACACACACACGCCACCCCGTGACACCCAGTATGGATTTTATAAACGTGTTATGCCTTTTAAAGTGGCCGAAATAAAGTAAAAAAAGTTGTTCACAAAATAGAATATATTTGTTAGCACTAAGTTCCCTGGACCTTCTAATTCTCCTCTCTCGCATTTGCCAAGGCTGACCCTTACTCATCCACACACACAAATGCGCGCGCACACACACACATTCAAAGAGAAACAAACGTTTTATGTCCGTCTCCAGCAGATCTCCAGCTTCTCCAGCGCGCCATTTTACGAGCAGGTCGTATGAAATAAATGCTCCCAGTTTCATTATATCAGTGTTTAATGGTAAGCCGTCTGCAGCATGGTTTGTTGTTCCTGTCTCCCCCAATTTCTGGTTTATACTTTCCACAACCCGACTGTTGTCTTTGTGTTGTTAAGCTTCTTTCTACTCGGCGTATCCCCAGCTGGGTCGAACATCCCTGGAGAGATCAATGAAAACCCAACTAAATCCCAGCCAACGAACATGAGGATCAACAGACTCACTTCATGTTCATTCCGGGGAAGGATGTTTACCTACTGGTGTCTTCGTTTCAAAAGGTAGGATGCCTGTTCTGAAAGCTAGTGCTCTCTGTCTCTGTCTGTCTCCCTGTCTCTCTGTTTCTCTGTCTCTCTCTGTCTGTCTGTCTCTCTGTCTGTCTGCCTCTCTGTGTCTGCCTCTGTCTGTCTCTCTCTGTCTGTATCTCCGTCTCTCTCTCTCTTTCTCTCTCTCTGTTAGTCTCTCTCTCTCTCTCCCTCTCTCTCTCTCTCTCTCTCTCTCTCTCTCTCTCTCTCTCTCTCTCTCTCTCTCTCTCTGTCTCTCTGTTTATCTGTGTGTTAACATTAATGTGTGCCTGTTTCTAGACACTATTCACGATCTATGTTTAATTTACGTCTTTTTATGCCCTATGTTTTTGCTTTCTTTTTTCGTGTTTCTTTTCTGTCGTCGAAATGAAGGTACTAAGATTGCATCAGGACAGCGTGTCAATTCGAAGTCTGAACAATGGAGTACCCAGCAAAGAACCGTGCATAACAATTTGTGCTGACACGTTCACTGATCTGAAGTCAACAACAGTCATATAAGGACACCTACTTATGATGGCCTATATGAGTCAAGCTGAAAACATCTGATGGCTGTGTTAATGTGATTTCTGAGGAGAATTCAAAGAATACAATAGACTGACAGAAATACCAACGATCAATTCCTACAAGAAACAAATGAAGATCGTAAACTAATTAGAGAAATTAGACGTAGACAGTCAAAATGTTTGGGCATGTCATGAGAAGAAATGAATTGAGAACTTGGTGAAAACTGGCAAGATCGAGGGAAAGAGACCAAGAGGTTTGCAGAGAAGTAAATACCTGGATGGCTTGGCCACATGGCATGGTGGAGACAAGAACACTGAGCTGATCCACGACTCTGGTGATTGTGTAAGATGGCGAAACATGACCGGCCACACTTACCGGCATGGCACATGATGATGGATGGATAGACAGGGCCCTTGAAACGCCTGGGTCGGATCCGGCACATGGCGCTAGATCCCAAGACGTCTCCTGGTACTCATGTTAGGCTGGGTCAGTCACAAATCCGCCTAGATGATGCAGATTCCAACCACAGACACCCCCCCCCCCCCCAACCTCACCCACCAGGTCGGCAGCCGGTGTAAGTTGATTCATGACTTTCTATCTGTCCTCATTGTGTCCCACAATGTTTTTGTATTGTATTCTAACTTCCCATGCTACGTTTCAGGATCATCATGTCAACATCATGCGCCCTTCCACCTGACCTTGGCGTTCATGTCTGTATACAGATCTCCGTCCTTGGTTTTGAGGATCAGTTCTGCTGATGATATTCCTCCATGCCACCGTCTCAGGCCATCCAGCATCATTTCTCTTGGTCTAACTCTGCCTCTCTTCCCCTGGATCTTTCCAGTTGTTTACTGTGTTCTCCAATGCCTCGCTTCTCATCACCTGGCCGAAGAATGCTGTTTTCTCTTTCTTTTTGTTGTTTGTAATGTTCTCGTGTCATTAGCCTCTTTTAGGCAAGCATTGTTAGTTACTCTAGCAGTCCTAGTTATTAGCAACCTTCGTCTCATAAAACACAACTATGTTGCTTGTAAGCTTTTCTTAATTTGTTAATTGACGTTCTATGATCACTGCCGAACAACAAACCTGGTTCAAAATAGAATTTCAAAACTCTCTTTCTTACATTCAAAGACAGTCACGTATTGTATGTGAGACTTCAGGAAAACTACATACACAATTAAAATAGGGTGTATATTTAATGACTGTGCAGTGTTTGGAAATATTGTCGGTCCAAGTTTTGATTTCACCCTCGGTAAAGTTCATGCATGCCGGCTTCCTGGCCTAGAGGTTAGAGACTTTTCTCCGTAATCTCGTATACTCTCGTAAGTAACGTGACGACGGTGAGAATCAGCAGTGGTTTGAATCGCGTCGGTAACTTATGGGGTATGTGAGCTGGCCGCTCAGACAGAAAGCAACGGCAAACTACTGAGCGTAATCTTGCCAAAGAAATCAACAATCAGCTGAAAGATGCTGATGTTGACAGCGATGTCCTGTAAAGGATATGCAAACATTATTGTTATCTGGTTTGTACTTTCCTCGTGCTTATTTCTGATATCGTATGTGTGTTTGCTCAACGAGTATTTCTTATATTCTCCTTGTATGTGCCCCATATGTGTTTCTTGTACCTTCTTTGTATTTGCCCAAGATTTATTTCTTACATTATCTTAGTCTTTGACAAAGATTTATGTCTTTTATTATCTTTGTTTTGACCAAGTTTTATCTCCTGTGTTATCTTTGTTTTTGACCTACTTTCATCGCTTATATTAGCTTTGTTTTTCATATAGTTTTATCTCTGATATTATCTTTGTTTTTGACCTAGTTTTATCTCTTATATTATCTTTGTTCTTGACCTAGTTTTATCTCTTATATTATCTTACTTTGAACTAGTTTTATCTCTTATATTATCTTTGTTTTGACCAAGTTTTATCTCTTATGTTATCTTAGTTTTTGACTGAGTTTTATCGCTTATATTAGCTTTGTTTTTGAACTTGTGTTATCTCTTATATTATCTCTGTTTTTGACTTAGTTTTATCTCTTATGTTATCTTTATTTTTTACCTAGATTTTTCTCTTATATTATCTGTGTTTTTTACCAAGTTTTATCTCTTATATTATCTGTGTTTTTAGCCTTGTTTTATCTTTTACATTATCTTTGTTTCTGGTGAAGTTTTATCTCTGATATTATCTTTGTTTTTAACCTAGTTTCATCTCTTATATTGTCTTTGTGTTTGCCCAAGTTTTATCGTTTATATTATCTTTGTTTTAACCAAGTTTTATCTCTTATACTATCTTTGTTATTGACCTAGTTTTATCTCTTATATTATTTATGTTTTAACCAAGGTTTTCCCCGCTTATATTCTATGCATTCCAGCTACTTTTCGTCTCCTGCCCTCCATCCCTCAGTGGGGCACGATCCCTCACTTCTAACCCCTACCCCATCTTTAGCTACCCCACACAGCTGTGTTTATGTCCTTCCCATATTGTTCGTTTCTGTTTCTTCTGTTGTTTTTTCATCCAAGAGTATTTAGGTCTTTATCTATTTCTTTTCCCCCGCGGGTTTCAGACTAACGCTTTTCTAGTTATAACATTCTCGCGTTTTCTCAATCGCTGTTATTTCTTCATGTTTTGGTGCACTTGTATTTGTCTGGTTCCCTCCATGAGCTCCGCGTTGGTAGTTTTGTCGTATATTGTATTCCTTCTATTTTGTTCAGGCGCCAATTATTGAATGTGTGTTGTTTATTTATGACATTGCTCGATGTTCTCCATCTTTCTAATCCATACATACATACATTGGTACCTTTCCGTCTTGACAGACGATAGTTTGTGCTTCAAACAGGCATAATAACTTTTACCCATGGCGGTAGCGAATGTGACTGATAAGGCGAATTCGTGCTGTAAATGTTCGTTCACAGTGGGTGCATGTGAACACGTGGTCATTTCCACCATCATGCACCATCTTACGTCTTACACGCTCGGTGTGTGACTTATCTGCAATAATTTTCTCCTTTGTCTTTATTCCATTTCTGATGTTTGCCCTCCATGCAACACGTTCAGCGGCGACTTTCTCCCAATGTGCATTATCAATGCCTGTATCAATCATGTCCCGCTAACACACATCTTTGTATCGTAGTAGAGGCCGACCCTGAGATCTCTTACCCATCTGTATTTCACCAAAAAAGATGTCCTTTGGTATTCTACCCTCATCCATCCTCCTAAGATGTCCTATCCATCTAAGTCTACGAAGACTGAGCATGGAATAAACCGTCACACAACCTGATCTTTCCAATACTTCAGTATTTGTGATTTTGTCTTGCCACTTAATACCAAGAATTCTTCGCAGACACCGCATACTTTTCTCTTGGTGTGAGTAAGTTGTCCAGGCTTCACTGCCATAAAGAAGAGTACTAAGGACACAGGCTTGATAGACAAGGGCTTTTGTTTTGGCAGTAAGCTTCCTGTTCTCCCAGACTCTTTTTCTTAACCTGTTCATTGCTGTTGCTGCCTTACCGATCCGGATGTTGATTTCTTGATCTAGGGATAATTTTCTATTTACCACTGATTCTAGATATGTAAAATGGTCTACCATATCTAGTTCGGCGTCGTCAATAAAGATTGATGGTACCCCATGTGCACCTTGTGACATAATCTGTGTCTTCTTTTTGCTAATTGTTAAACCAAATTCCGAACAAGCATTGGAGAATGCAGATAGTAGACATTGTAATTCTTCCTCAGAGTGGGTCGTAACTGCAGCAACATCTGCAAAAAGCAACTCTCTGATCAGTACCCTCCTAATTTTAGTCTTGGCATTCAATCTCTGAGCATTGTAGAGGTCGCCATCTGAGCGTGAGTGAATGTACATACCACCATCCTGATCACGAAAAGCATATTTCAGTAGAAGTGAACAGTATATTCCAAAGAGGGTGGGAGCTAGTACACAACCTTGCTTAACTCCATTCTTGATTTCAAACTCTTCTGAAGTTGCACCATCAAACTTGATTGTACCCTTCATGCCTGTGTGGAACGAATCCACAATGGACAGAAGAGTTGGTGTAATCCATACAGCAGTAATTGTTTATCAGTTGTACTAAATATTCTAAGTTTTGTGCTAAGTTTAATTTCTTTTGACTTCCATATATTTCCAAGTGTTATAAAAGCTCCTCTAGTCTTCTGTATTCTTATTCTGTATCGTTATCTATTCCACCTCTTTGTCTACATTGATAAATAGATGTATGGTTCTGTCTCTTGAAGCGAGGTTTTTCCAACGGAGACCGGGCTAAAATCTGCTTGATTTATTCTCATTGTCTGTGTCTTTCCTCTAAAATAACCTAGTTATTGTGACTTCTCATCTAATGTTGTTGGTTTATCCTGCATCTGATTTCGTGTGGGAGAAGGATAATGTTATCAGGAAAGTCCAGATCCTCGAGCTACTTTGTCAGGAGAGTTCATTGTATTTCTGGCAGTACTTTTTGTTGTCTTCATAATCCAGTCTATAATCAGTAAGAATAGTAAGGGTGACAAGAGGCATCCATACCTCACTCCCGATCTAATCTCGAATGTCTCCATTAGTTGCCTCTCATGGAGGAAGCTGCCCTTCATGTCACTGTATGCTGCCTTTATCAAGTTCATTATTTTCACTGGCATTCCGTGTCTCATTAACTTCCAAGGCGTTTCATCATCAATGCCACAAAATATCTTTTCGTAGTCCACAAATCCAATATAAAGTGGTAAGTTCATTTCGATGCTTTGTTCATTATTATGTGCAGTGTAACTATATGATCTGTTTGGATTTATTTAGTAGAAAGCCGAACTGTTCATTCCATAGTTGTTTGTCAAATACATCGCGTAATCTCTTCCCAGCAACTGGCAGTTACACTATTCCTCCGTAATTTTCATACTCGTGTAAGTATCCTTGCTAAAGCAATTTTACCAGAAATTATTTTTTCTTCCAATCAGCCGGTATTTCTTCAGTTTTCCAGATTCTGCTAAAATATGTGCAGTAATTCAGTTGAGGTGTTAAGGTTAGTTTTAATGGTCTCTGTTGGGATGCATTCTGGACCAGCAACTTGCCCATCTGTCAGCAGTTTGATGGCTTATCTTTTCCTTGTATGATTTCTTGTAGCTGATATCCAGCTCTTCTCCTGCAGGCTGGATATCTAGAGGGTCCTCTGTGACTGCTCTGTTTACGAGTTATGTATTGTTTAAATCTGCCTTCTCCTTTCGTCTTCTTTCTTCTGTCTTGTAAGGGGTCTGGAATTAACCAGGCTTTATGGTTTGGTGTATGGAGTTTACCAGCCTTTGTGGTTTCTTTCTCTATTACAGTTTTTCTAAGCAGATTCGCTTCAAATGTCTTTAGCCTACTGCCAGCAGACTTCCATACTCACTTCATCTACTGCCAGTTGTAGGGCCTGGCATTTTTTAAGACTGTGACCATGAACTGTACCTTAATTTCATGTTATCTGAGTTATCCTACATTGTGCTGGTTTCTGTATTTATGGGATGTTATGTATCTCTTGAGCTTCAGTTTAATTTTATTTATCAGGAGATGATGATCTATAAGTCTGCTTCTCTAAATGCCCTGACGTCACGTAGAGAAGATCTAATTTTCTAGTTGATAGAGATGTGAGTGGTCAATTTGGCCTTCAGTTTTGCGATCAGGTAGAGACCATGCTACATTTATTTACTCTAGGTTTGTTTATTATATTTTAAGTGCGTGCCAAAGATGTGTTTCTTACATCTGCTTTGCTTTCTTCCAAGGTTTATTCCTTATATTTTCTTTATATGTGCCGAAGTTTATTTTTTTTAATTTTCTATGTATTAGTCAGAGGGTTATTTCTTATTTCTTCCATGCATTTGCCTTGGTAGTATTTCTTACCCATCCATCCATTTGTATTTGGCCTAGGTTTATTTATGTTATCATTTTTGCATTTGTCTTGGGTTATTTCCTTTGTATTAATCCTTGTTTTATTTCTTATATTTTCTGTGTTTGTTAAAGGTTCCCTATATGTGCTTTGTATGTGCCCTAGCTTTGCGTCTTGTATCTGCTTTGTGCTTGCACTAGATTAACTTCTTAAATCTCTTGTGTATTTAGCCTATGTCTGTTTCTTGTATTTCCTTTCTGTTTGCCCTAGTGATATTTCTGTATTGCCGTCTTCTCACTGGACAGTTATTCACACGTTATCTCCTATTAACCGGCTCTGTGGTGAAAGGGTTTTGGGCGCAATTCGTAATCCTACATACCACTTTCGAAACACAGCTGCGAGCTATTTGGCAGCAGACCACCTTGAGTTGGTTTTCATACAATAGTATGAGTTTCGGCCTATCAAAAAGCAATGGCAAACTACTGAACGTAAAACTTTCCAAGAAATCACAATTAGTTAAAAAAAATGCTCTGGTTAACTTTGACGCCCTGTAAAGGATATGCAAATAACTAACTTATCCCCTGTTATCACAGTCACGCTGTGTTATGAGTGCATATATGTTCCATGCATATCTATATTCTTATGCTGTCACTGTTCTCTGGGCCTAACCCTTGCTCCTGTCTATGTGTACTTTTAATATCTTCACCAAGTAGGGTCAGACTGAGGCATTCCAAGAAGTATATCAGTTTGAAAAGAAATAAACGGTCATTTGGGAGCCGAACAGAGCTTTGTCAGCATAACTAGTCACTGAAAGTTTTTAAAAAAATGTTCACTTAGAAAAAGAATTAAAAAACCACACTATGTTGGACCAGCAAATGCAGCAGCCCATGTGATGGGAACAATGTTTGTATCATATCCATGATCCCTGTCCGTGAGAGTCAGATAACGAGATATCAGTTATGATCAACTGTCCATGGGTTGCGTTAAATGAATCACTGAAAATCGAGAAGTAGATTGTGAGCTTTACCAAAGCACGACTACAAAAAACAAAATGGACGTTGCGGCCAAAGCCTTCGTCAGCACAGAACAAACAAACAAAAATAGACTAACAAATACACGAAAGACACTACATGAAAGTATTAATTTCACTTATCTGTGTCCTAGCTTGAACGGCTATCCTTGGTTTATGGGTTGGGTTGGGGCGGTGGCCATGGTGCAGTGGATAGCACGTTTCCTACCTGCTCCGTGGTTAATAGATTACGGGCGCAGTTCGTAATCCAGCATACCCGCTTTCAAAACACAGCTGTGGGCGATTAGGCAGCAGATCGCCTTACGTTGGTTCTTTAATGAAATGGTATGGGTACCGGTCGTTCAGAAATCAATGGCAAACTACTGAACGTAAAACTTGCCCAGAAATCATGAACAGCCAAAAAATGATGGGGGTTGACTGCTACGTCCTGTAAATAAAATGCAGTTAACTTTTAACCGGCAGTGTGGTCACGGGTTTGAACGTCCATCTTTCGATTATACCTCTTATAGTCTTACTGAAAGAACATTCGTGCCTCGACGTGAGAACCTCAGCACATCCTTAACGATGACATCTATATTCGTGTGAACAAACTGCTATTGAGACCGAGACACTTGATTTCCTCCATTCACTCTATATGATTCACACACATGATTGTCTGCATTTATTTTATAGAACTGGGAAAATTATTTCCTGCATCCATACTATAGGACTGAAGAAATAATGTCCAGAGTTTATACTGTAATATTCACATCACTGATTTCCAACATTTATTTTATATTGACTGACATAGCTGATTTCCAACATTTATGATGCTATAAATGTTCGACTTGAATTTGATCAAGCACAAGACAAATGCATTTATTTAAACATTTGCATTTAGTCTTGTCGTCTTTTGAAGCTTCTCTCTCTCTCTCTCTCTCTCTCTCTCTCTCTCTCTCTCTCTCTCTCTCTCTCTCTCTCTCTCTCTCTCTCTCTCTCTCTCTCTCTCTCTCTCTCTCTCTCTAATCCAAGTCATTTGGTGCTGATATAAGATCTATGATCGCTGTAGCCAAAACATAATTCCTCTTAGTTAGTTAGTTAGTTAGTTAGTTAGTTAAATAGTTAGTTAGTTAGTTAGTTAGTTAGTTAGTTAGTTAGTTAGTTAGTTAGTTAGTTAGTTAGTTAGTTAGTTAGTTAGTTAGTTAGTTAGTTAGTTAGTTAGTTAGTTAGTTACCCCCTGTCATTGCCTTGACGATACACTAAAACGTCATCCACATAGGAAGGAAATCTTCCTCCCCCATCCTGTGATATGCTTGCCTATGATTATCGCGATGTTGACGTTGACTATTGTGTTCTGTCTGATTCACAAGTCCAAATGTCACACTTAAAAACTACCTTCCTGTATAATAGTCCGTTGAGTAATATTGCATTATTTGCTCCTTGCTCTTTAATAAATCCATAAAATGTGTTGCCAACTTCCAACCGTATTTCCCTTCTTGATCTTCTCAATATACATGAATTAAAACAAGGGGCTCACAGCTGAAGAGGCTTATTTAGAGTGGGGCGAACAATCTATGGACGACACTCTGCGTGTAGAGGACAACGCAGGTGAATCTTTAATGAGGTTGCCGCGGGTACCACCGGCAAAGGCACTCTTCGCTAGCTGATGAAGACGAGGGCGGAGCACGTGGGGGAATGTCCCTAGCGCAAGAATGTTGTTTCTTGATTTCATATATTTAATATCGTTATTCTGGGCAGAAGTTTGGTGACATCGGTTATGATTGTATTACATTCTTCACATTCAATTGCTCCTGGTCTCTTAGGATCAGAAATAAATAAAGATACTAGCATTCACTAAGTGTAATCACCATCATCATGAAGCATGCTTATAAGCGACGGAGGTTATGGTTCGTCATCTCACAGCCAGCAGAGTATTTATCAGATATGTCTTCTTGTGTCGATTAAGCCATCTGTCCAAGCCAACAAGGCATTTTTCTCACTGCCTTCTCCTTTCTCTTTTCCCGTCACATTTACAAATTGTCACTAAGTGTTCTAGTTTATATCTCTTCACAATGTACCCAACACATATTTACTCTCTACTGTCTCCAATCAATTTACGGTTTTACTTTGTTTCCTATAGAATTGTCTCAATCGTTGTTTTCTCCCTGTCCGCTCATGGATTCTTTGCATTTTCCTGAGAAACCACATTTTTATTGCCATTATGTTTCTGTATATTGTGCATGTTTCACACGCATATAACACTACATGTTTTGTATAGCACTTTAACAATCTTTTGATCATTGCTATTGTCGTATTTTTACTGGTCACTATGTTTCTCATTTTGCAAAAGACTACCTTTGAAATAGTGATTCTTGTTCTAATCTCTACAAGGCACCTCCCATCAGATGTTATGACTGTTCCGAGACAGTTGTTTTAATTCATTTGATTAAACATTTATTCCATTTACATTATGTTATATTTATGGTATGTCTTTCTTCCCAGTGACGATCACAATCTCTGTTTAAAAAAAAATATAATTCTAACCCCAGTTGTTAACTGTTTAAATAACCGTATCTACTAATTTCTGCAGATATTGATTATTGTCCGCAATCAATATTGCTATATCTACATATATAATATTATTGATTTTATGTCCTCCAATGACAATTCATCTCATATCTTCTAGATTTCTTATGATGTTTTCACTGAATAAGAAACAACATGATCTGAAGATATTACTTACACTGTTGTATTCCTCTCTTGATCGACTGGTATTGATTTACTTCATTATCAATTGTTATGGCAGCTTGTTGTTAGGACATTGCATTCATTTAAAATAAAAATAAAAAGTTGTTGTATCAAAGATATAGATGATATCTAAATGTGAGATAACAATAAAGGGAACATGTTTAACCACATTTATAAATGTTAATATATATATATATGGGCAATTATAACATCAGATGACAGATATACAACAGAGATTGCGAGCAAAATATGTCAAGCAAAGGCTGCATTCCAGAAATTAAAGCACATATCTTATGCTATAAATCACTATTACTGAATGTAAGAAAGAGAGTGATGAAATGTTATATAGAACCTGTTTTGTTGTATGGCAACGAATCATGAGACGTTAATGAACAAATAGGAAAGGCTGAAAGCAACGGATATGTGATTCCTGAAACGAATGCTGCGGACCGCCAGCGTAACTAACAACGATTGGCTGAAGGAGGTTAATGAAACTAGAACATTATATACAACTATAAGTAGTTGACGAACATGGTCATGTGATGAGAAGAAAGACATTGTAACATTTTGTGAACACCTGGAAAGATCAGTAGGAAAAGAGGCAGAGGCAGACCAAGAGAAATTATGTTGGATGGTCTGAGACGATGGCGTGAAGGAATTTCATCAGCCGAGTTGATCCAGAGCACCAGATCTGTGGAAAGGCAAGAAAGCCTACGCCAGCTGGCAAGGTACACAATGATGATGATGAGATTAGTCAATATTTGTTATCCCAATTATCCCGGTACTTCTAACTCTTCTAATGTGATTTGTTCTGGCCCGCCAATTCTCCTTTCTCGTATATTTCATATAATCGGTGACTTCATCTTTAGAATCGGCGGACTGTTTAAGTTATTTTCTTCTACGTATTTTGTTCTGTCGCCGTCATACCATATGTTTCCATCCAATATAACTTATATAGTTGCTTCGGCTCTTTATTATAGCTTCTTCTTCCATTAGTACCCTTCCTGTCTTTAATTTCAAACAGCTTGTGTGTAATTTTATTTGGATTTTTGACAAATCGCTTATTTACGTTTGCATTGTTTTTGTATCTGTAATCAAATGTAATTCAATTTTATGTCTCGGTCCGTATAACCAAGTTTCTTTTCCTTCTAGGCATTTGTCTCTTTATTCTTTAAGTATCTTATTGTTTTCTTCTATGCCATGTTTACTTTGTTTTACTATGTTCACCAGCTCAAAGATTTGTTTCAGCCGTTCATTTCTTTTTCGGATTTTGCCGTTTCTCTGATATCTCGTTGCTCGTTTGATGAAATGTGTTCTTTACCAGTTCGTGTTGTACATTCAACCTGTCTTGTTCAAGCAAATAAATACAAAAATTAAATGTAGGCAGGGATACGAGCTGTAGTTTATAATATAAACAATCTACGCTTTACATATGATACGGTACTGATAACTGAACATGCCAAAGATCTTTGGTGCATATCAGTAATAGACAGGGCAAAACAGGGACTTTCGTTGAATGTAAAGAAAATAAGTCACCATCGTCATCATGTGCCTTGCCGATAAGTGCGGACGGTCATGTTTCGCCATCTCACACGATTATCAGAGTAGTAGATCAGCACTGGGTTCTTGTCTCGATCTGGATCTGGATAGTTATCTCTCTGCCTACTCCTTGTTCTTATGTCCTCAATCTTGCCAGTTGTCAATAAGGTATTTTATACAAAAGCAATGATTATATCAATGAAAAAATCATAACACCAACATGTGATACAACAATAGAAGGCTTAGCCAAGTACACACACAATTAAATGGCCCGTGTCGACACCGAGGGACGTATTTAGTATATATTTAGTATATATTTAGTATATGTTACCTGCCCCATTGTTAGTCAGCTACCATGAGAAAGTAGACGGTACTTCCTGCTTGTAATTAGCGCCGAATGTTGGGCGGCACTCACCAAACCTGACACCCCAAATTGTACCAACGGCTTCGAGCGAAGGAGAGCAATTGAGAGGGTACAAACCTTACCCTAGTGCGAGAAAATGCAACATAAAGACTGCATGTCATGGCAGGGCAGACTATGCCCTAAACCTTGGGCGGTAACTGGTCTAGGATCAAAGTTATGACATTCAGACATTAGAACATTGCTTTGCTGATCCAGCAGCTTCTGCAGCTTGTCTTGTTCCATGTGTATTTGTATTACCTTTCCTATGGAGTAAACTAGGCAGACCGAGAGAGGGATCATGCTGCATGGGCAACACAAGGTCTCTACAATTCAGTTCAGGTTTTCTGCTGTGGATAGGTCAGTATGATTTTATGAAGCACAATAACTATCGTCTGCCGAGACGACAAGGTGCCAACAATAGACATAAATTTTCAGACCAGTCGACATTCGATCAGTATCCCGCTGGCCAGCCATTTTCTCATATCTGACCTGATTTACCTGGCTGCTCAGTTTAATCTCAAAGGAGCGCTTATGGGAATGTCCCGAATGCTGTGATGTCGGTTCCTAGATCAATCAATCAATCAATCAATCAATCTCAAAGGGAAACAAGCATAGTATCCCCTCGCCTCGTTAGGGATTCGAATACATGACCGCCCGACGGGCAGGCAAGCTTTCTATCCACTGAACTACCGCGCATCCTGGATGTTTTACTGTCCCCATTTCTTGTTCAAATGTGGACGAAGGGAAATAATCACGTTAAATTAACCAGATCGGATGGCAAATGGGTGAAAAGAGTTCGTTTTTAGTGGGTTGTCTCCCTGGGATTTTCACCGGCGATGTTGATTCCATAGGAAGAAGAGGGTTGAACCCGCGACTCCCATGCCGCCACTTGATGAAAGCTTCAGTCAGTGGCACCATAATCACCACCTGCTGATAAGTTAAATTCAGTTGCAACTTAACAGATAATAAGACCTTACAGTATATGGTGTAATGACACCACATGACCCCCCCCCCCCCCCCCTTCATTTTCCGATTAAATGTTTAGAAAGATCGGATGTCTAGTCGACTCGGCTAAGGGCGAAAAATATTAGGTGCCAGCTGTGCATGCCAAAAATACCCAGGCTGTCGCAAAGATCAGACAGTAAAGCTGTTTGCCTTAACACAATTGTTAGGAAAGTAAAAATATCCGGGCCGGCAGATAAGAGTCTATGAGCTTGGATAAATGTTGTCTACAGAAACCAAACTGTACACAAACGAGACCAAAGTTAGACACTCTGACCCTAAGGTGCATAACTAGGAGTGACTGAGTAACAACGACGAATCATTACCATCACGTGCCAGGAGGATAGTCCTTGGCAGTCAAGGTTTGCACTCTTACACTATCACCGGTGTCTTCGATCAGGTGACCATCTACCGTTCATGCCATGTGGTCAAGGTTTGCACTCTCACACTATCAACGGTGTCTTCGATCAGGTGACCATCTACCGATCATGCCATGCGGTCAAGGTGTGCACTCTCACACTATCACCGATATCTTCGATCAGGTGACCATCTACCGATCATGCCATGTGCTCAAGGTTTGAATTCTCACACTATCAACGGTGTCTTCGATCAGGTGAACCTCTATCGATCATGCCTTGTGGTCAAGCCATTCAGCTATTTATCTCGTTTTCCCCTTACTCTATTCCCATCAGTTTTCCAGCTGATTTCCTGTTACATCATGCACAGAATATCTCTACAGTCTACACGTAATTTCTCTAATCAATCTGTGGTTGTCATTTATCTATCGAGGGACTATTTCCGACCTTTTTCTCACCGTCCATGGTATTCTTTGCATTGCTCTCAGAAACCACATTTCTCTTGCCCTTTGATGGTCTCAACGTGTCTCCTTTTGTCCATGATTTATACGCTTACAACATTATATATTATGTATGTCTAAGCTGCTACCTGCTTATTCCAGAACATGAGAACATCTGGGTCGAAACATTAGAACATTTGAGGACTCCTTTTCCACCAAAATACCCGTTACGTTATCTTATCATCTTTCAGGTATGATCTTTAGTTGTGTAGCAGTTGACCACGGTTGTTACGTTATTATAGTATTACCACGACCACGGGAAAACTGCTAGCGTGTTAAATATCTGAACTGAATGTCACAGATGTCTAACATTAACAGAATTCATTCTTGCCATTGCTATTTGGATTGGTTAACTATCTTAAACCTGGAAAGTGATACACGTGAAGGATTTACTTACGCTATGAATTTTTTGTTTTTTTTGTTTGTTTTGTTTTGCATATCCTTTTTACAGTACATCGCTGTCAATACCAGCATTGTACTGTAGTTGTTGATGTCTTGGCACGTTTTACGTTCAGTAGTTTGCCATTGCTTTTTGAACGACCTGCTCACATACCAGACAATGAATAAAGAAAGATATTTTCATAGACCGATTTGTAATGTGCTTGATGTAGTACGCTGTGTGTGATTATTTTATGTTTCCACTTATGCAGGATTTCTCAGTAAAACAACACATTTCGTATTCAGACCACTTTTCAACAATGCGTCAAAAACGTCTTCTTCTTATAGTCCATGCCGTGTAGCGTTGGTAATCATGTCTGTCGACACATTTCTGTCTCGTGTCCTGCCGATATTTCTGATACTGATGTACCCCCATGCCATGATGCCAAACTGTCTAGCATCATCTCTCTTTGTCTCTCTATGCTTCTTGTCCCTACAACTTTTACGTTGTGATGATTTACTCCATCTTTCCCCTTCTTATTACATGTCCAAGTATGTGATCTGTCCTCTTATGATGCGAGTCACCAGTTCTATTTGTGAGTTAACTTCTATTAAGATATCTTCATTGCTCTTTCTATCCACCCACGATGTTCTCACCAGTCTTCTTTTAAAAAGTGGCTAGAATTGGTGAGTTATGTTTCATGATCTCCTCTGACATGTTATTTAAATATGTTTCTATTACTGTATTAATGGTATTAGTATTCGTTTAACCCTTGAGCCAGCATTCCCACAGTCAAAGTAATGAACAGGATTGGGGGACGCTTTCAGAGACCCCCAAATACTGGAGAAAACAGCAAGTAAAATGGTTCGGCCACATAACTAGGCTGCCAAATGACAGTATACCACAACTAGCATTGATGTACAGATCAAATGGAACCAGACGAAGAGGCCGATCACGTAAACGATGGACGGAGGCAATAGTAGAGTCCATGGGAATCTCGATATATGAAGCTCATAAACGAACACTCTCCAGATGTTTATGCTTCACCTCGACACCGCAAGGTACAA
The DNA here is from genome assembly GCA_963921405.1 of Cepaea hortensis. NCBI lineage: Eukaryota > Metazoa > Mollusca > Gastropoda > Stylommatophora > Helicidae > Cepaea > Cepaea hortensis. The sequence continues at coordinate 53,641,837 of OY992897.1, forward strand.
GAGGAACAAAGATGAGATTAATACTCGAGCGGACGCATTAGTGTAATCGCTAGGAGACTATACTAATCATGCTATGCGCGGTCGGACGAGGGTACATTTGCCATGGAGATTCTTGGTATAATCTCATCGAGGCATCTTCCGTCAGATGTTATGAGTGTTCCAAAATAGTTGTGCTTATTCATCTGGAGAAAAGGAATTGTTCAATTCAGTGAGTTCTCGAGTCACGATATAGTGGGTATATATAAAGCAGATGGTGTGCCATTCATTTCCTTCTTGGCAGTGACCATACTGGTCAGCGACCGCAACAATTGTCTCTATAAAGAGATCCTCTGCCTACCGCCGCAAACGTGAGAAAATAAACAAAGAAAGTAGCAAGAATACATAACATATCAAGAGGGATAGTATGGGGAAAGTTCTCACCAACGTTAAAGATCTCATGAACAGATTGGCCGAGTACTTTGTGGTACTTCTGAATAGAACTATTCCAAAATATATCCCCTACGCCCCCCCCCCCCTCTCTCTACCCCTCCACCAATCCCTCTGACATTCCTTGACATCCAGCGTGCACAAGTGGAGCCAAATGTCACCTGTAAGAAGCTATCTAACGGGGTGGGGGAGGGGTGGGGTGGGGGAGGGGGGTAAGTTAGGCTATCAAACTCCTGAAGGATGGGAAAGCCGTTTGTCCATATTATATCTCAGCAGACTTTATTAACGGCAATATAAATACCTCACCTAAATTACTGCACAAGATGAGTAGCCGTCTTAGTGATAGAAGAAATACCTGCAGACCGAAGGGAAGGATATCTGCGGGGAACCTGCCAAACATGTAGGACCTGAAGAAGTCAGAAAGTTATAGAACAATAATGTCATTATCTCTGAAAACATACTAAACAGGACCACTCTTGTGAGACTATGAGATACCATTAACAAACAAATAAAGGGTTAAACGTCGGGCTTTGAACCAAGTTGATCGACCAGATATCCATATGCATAATAATAGAACAAAACATGAAAATGAGCTGGCCACTCTACATTGGATTTGTGAACTATGAAAAGGTCTTTACGTCATATTATGGAATCTCTTCGGAAACTGATGAGACGCCATACGATTCCACAGAGTACGAGTAACTTAATCAAGGAAACGTAAAAAGACAAGAAATGCAGAATTCTTCACGGGGAAAAACTAACGGATACGTTTGAAATAAGAACAGGAAGAAAAGAGTGACTTTTTCACGTTTATTATTCTTACTGATTACAGGGTTGATTACGAAGACAAAAAAAAAAAAAAAACTATCCTTTAGAAATGAAATTCTGTGGACTTTAAAATACCGGCCAGGTGATGTGGATTTCGCCTTCTGTCCCATTTGGGACATCAGCTGCAAGATAAATTAAACAAACTTGGAGAAGTCATAACGAACAGGTCTTAAACATCGTGGAAGAAGAACACTAATAATGAGAATGCCGGGGTAATTGTTTCAACCCCAACACCAGTCAGTTGGACTAAAATGTTGACCTCTCGTCCTTGACTTGGGGACGTAAATTACAAGTACCTCAAATTCCGGAGTGGTAATAGGGAAAGTTAATTAACACGCAAGCATCAGTCCAGTGCACTAGTAGTAGTAGCACCTGTATGGAATACACGTTACTTCAAAGTGAGCGAACCCAAAAATAAAAATATTAATTAACATAAATAATGAGAACAAATAAAATAAAGTCAACCCGAGTTCTCCTGGTAAAAGACGCTTTAAGCGGTGAAATCGTTCAGATAGTGTATTACTGTAAGGACACAAAAGGCAAAGTGAGCGTTTGAATTACTTACCAGACAACTTGTGAAAATCTAAAAACTTAAATCTAGTACACAATTTAATAATTAATTATACCGTTAAAATTGCACTTCTGTGTGAAACAAAACTACGGAGAACGGCTACAACAGTCACTAAAAAACTTCAAACATTCATTAAATGTTGTCTGCGGAATATAAGAACTAAAATGGTGTACCCCCGGGAAGGTTAACCCGGTCAACAAATGCCCGCAGAAGTCGAATGCGTCAGCTTAACGGCGTAAGAACGCAGCTCTGCTGTAAACAGGCACAACGCAATCACGTCCGAAAAAAGTATCCGTATGAACGCAGAAGAAGAAATGGTGTGACAGAAAGTAGTAATAATTCGGAGCTTTTGGGGCGAACTAAACAAATTCCAGCGAATCAAGAGATGGGTAAAAAAATAAAGACTGTCGTTTGGTGGGACTCATAGTAATCTTCTCCGTGTGTTATCAGGTCTCCCTCTAATGATCTTCTCTGTGTGTTATTAGGCCTCCCTATAATGACATTCTCCGTGTGTTGTTAGGTCTTTCTCTAGTTATCTTGCCATGTGGGATCTAGAGAAATGATGTTTACCTGATAATAGTAAACATTCTTTCTCTAGTTATCTCGCCATGTGGGATTTAGAGAAATGAGGTTTACCTGATAATAGTAAACATTCTTTCTCTAGGTATCTTGGCATGTGGGTTCTAGAGAAATGATGTTTACCTGATAATAGTAAACATTCTTTCTCTAGGTATCTTGGCATGTGGGTTCTAGAGAAATGATGTTTACCTGATAATAAACTTTCTTTCTCTAGATCCCACATGGCAAGATAACTAGAGGCAGACCTAATACACACGGAGAAGATCATCAGAAGGAGACATAACAACACACGAAGAAGAACACAATAGGCAGACCTAATAACACACACAGAAGATCATACGAGGAAGACCTTATAACATTCGGAGAAGATCATTAGAGGGAGAATTGGCAAGACACGGAGAAGATCATTAGAGGGAGAACAACACACGGAGAAGATCATTAGAGGGAGAATCGGCAAGACACGGAGAAGATCATTAGAGGGAGAACCAACAATATACGGAGAAGATCATTAGAGGGAGAACCAACAATATACGGAGAAGATCATTAGAGGGAGAATTGGCAAGACACGGAGAAGATCATTAGAGGGAGAACTAACAACACACGGAGAAGATCATTAGAGTGAGAATCAACAATATACAGAGAAGATCATTAGAGGGAGAACCAACAATATACGGAGAAGATTATTATAATATGCGTAGCTGTGGCAACTCAATTGCTAGCCCTGTTGCCTGTTGGTCAGTGGTCTTGAGTTCGAATCGTCAACAAGCAAAGTTGTAAAATTTGTCCACGCTCCGAGTTTCAGCCAATTAAAAATCGGTACTAGATAGTATAATGAAACATACAATGGGCCGACGATACAAAAGATGGCAGTTTGCAAGTATATACACATACATAATTGTCAATACAGCAACACAGACACCATGGAAGTAGATACACATAAGAAATGAAAACATATAGACACTGCTCAATAAAAGGCCGCTAAAACAGTTGTCATCATTAATTTTATGGGGCTTTCACTTACCGAAACCCACCCATGTGAAATATAGACATAATTCCTCTGAACCCTTTAGTCTATATTTCGTTAATTTGCTTCAGTGGTTGCCAATCATCAGATGAACTTATTATCAGGTCTAAATTGTATTGTGCACCGCGCAGAAAAAGTGTTCATCATTGACCAGCATGGTCAAGGCAAGTTGAGTTGAGTTAAGAACCCACATCACTGCACTCAGGTCATTCCCATACGTGTTCCGTTCCCTCGTTCAACAGCCAGCGAAGAATCATTCCCATCATCGTTCCCACCGCTATTTGATTAAATGTTCTCCTGGTCTTCTCTCTCAGTTTTGAGATTCTTCCAGAACCCCTGCAGATCCCCCGCAATCTCATTCTTTTCACATACTGGTTCTCAATCTTTCCCCCCGCCTTCTCCACAGGGTACTACAAACGTACGACCACCTTCTACTTTTCCATCGGCAATCTACCACCAAGAGGTGCATTCCTTGCTAGCCTATCAGCCTGTTCAGTCCCCCACACCACCTCATCGCCAGGGCAAAATATCCATACAATTCTCACAATCTGTGATCTCTGAAGCGACGAGAGCCATTAGACACGAAACATTCCTTTCTCCACCTTACTAAGCATACTCTTTGAATCTGTAATAAATACAAGTTTGAAGGACAAAACGGTTCTAACGGTGAGCTTGTAATACAAATAGTGGGACTACTTAAAAGATGTTCATCATTGACCAGCATGGTCAAGGCAAGTTTAAAGGAGAAAACGGTTCTGACGGTGAGCCTGTAATACAACTAGCGGTACTCCGTAGTTCGTACAGGTGAAGGGCAGGCAAACATCCTTGCATATATTATATCTACGAATGTGACTCAGGCTATAGCCATAAATCTTGTCCTTCACGGAGTTAACAAACAAACCTTCAAATGTAATACGAACTTATACATACAATATACATCATCCTGGTGTTTGCAATATAATATAGTCATAAGACTGTCGTAAATCCATCGTCAAGCCGGCTCCACTGTCCCACTAGTTATAATGTATCTAGGGTCCTTTGCATTGTTCGCCGTACTTTTAACTGTTATCAGCACTTCTTTGACCGGATCGTAATAATCATAGCTGAAAGTCAAAGCTTGTGTACACAGCAATTACCTTAGAGTGAGGAAACTTAGAGCAAGGCAACTGGACACTTCAGAAAGGATGATAAAAAATTCAGTTAACGTCAATTGGATAGTATCTTTCTTCTGTCCATCTATACCTTTCAACCATCCACCAATAAGAACATTGTATTACTGTCGTGTCGAGCGGAAATGCCTTTGTTTTTATGCATTTATTCTCTCGCTTTTATGACAAACTTACAGAATACATAAAGACAAATTGTTGACACTTGCACAGACTAGGGCCCTTCATCCACGGCCTAATATGTTCTGATGTTTGTTGATTGTTTACTGCCGACTGCGGTGATATAGACGGAGACACATTCTTTTCAGACGCTGCAGACACTTCAGAGGTTGATATCTGTTGACGGAACACTAACTGACGTTGTGAAAACCCCGGAAAAGTTGAAGGCTTGTCTCACACCAAGGTAAGAGTTGGTTACTCTATTGGTGGAAGCATGTCTTCGTCTTCGTCTTTGTCTATCCTTGATCTCCAATCCGACATAGGCCGTCGACAGTCTGTTGCTGTCTCCTGAAGCTCTCTCCGTGTCCTTCCTCCATGTCCTTCCTCCATGTCCTCTCACCAAGTCCTCCCTCCAAGTCCTCCCTTCATGTCCTCCATCCATGATCTCCCCATATGTGTTATCTCTGTCTGTAATTCTCTTCTCTTTTATGTACTTCGTTTGCCTTGCCCTCTCCAGGCAAGAAAGTGTCTGGTTATATTGAACTCGGGGTTTCTCAGTGTGAAATATATCTAATGTAACGTGTATGCTGTATCTGCTTCTGTGTGTAAGCATGTATCCATGTCTGTCTGTCCGCTCGTCCGTCCGTCCGTCCGTCCATCCGCCCGTCCATCCGCCCGCCCGTCCGTCCGTCCGTCCGTCCGTCCGTCCGTCTGTCTGTCTGTCTGTCTGTCTGTCTGTCTGTCTGTCTGTTTGTCTGTCTGTCTGTCTGTCTGTCTGTCTGTCTGACTGTCTGTCTGTCTGTCTGTCTGTACGTGCGGGCGGATGGACAGATATAGACACCAATGATTAAATCCTACAAGAAACAAACGAAAACCGTAAACTGAGAGAAATTAGACGGAGACAGTAAAAAAAAAATATTTGGGCACGTTAAAGTTAGTTGCATATTCTTTACAGGGCGTCGCAGTCAACACCAGCATGTTTCGTTGTTGTTATCTCTTGCCTAGTTTACGTTCAGTAGTTTGCCATTGCTTTCTGAAAGACCGTCATCCATACCATGTCGTAAAATACCAATGCAAGGCGTTCTGCTGCCAAATCGTCCGCAACTGTGTTTCGAACGCGGGTATGCGGGATTACGAACTGCGTCCGTAGCTTGGGCCTGTTATGTGAAGAAATAAACTGGGGAACTTGGTGGCGACTGGCATGCTTGCTTGCTTGCTTGTGTTCGCTGGTTGTGAACTCCAGCGTGAAGTCCTGTATGTCGGATGAATACATCCTGTTGTCCAACATCAGTGTGATGTCATACAGGACCTGAGGTTTGCGTGAGTATCCGTTGTCCCATGTCTGGCTTATTGGTGTGCAGACTGGTGGTTCCTCGCCGTGCAGGCAGACACTCTCCGACTTCGGAGGAATCAACGATCCTACTGACTTTAGCCAGGACCCCAAAGGGACCTGTTTCCCAGGACGCTCGGCGAGGACGCGTCAATAGGTCTTGGCCAGTATAGCACCCAGCCTTGCTGGGAAGGTTAACCTGGTCAACAAATTTCCGCAGAAGTCGGATGTGTCGGCCTAACGGCGCAAGAATGCAGCTCTGCTGTAAACAGGCACAACGCAACCACGTCCGAAAAAAAAAAAAAAAAAAAAACTCCGGATGAACGCAGAAGAAGAGGAAGAACCCAGTCTTGTACCTTGGAAACACCTTTGCGTCTCAAGGGACAATAACAAGTGGAAATTAGAGAGATAAATATCTGGATGGCGTGGCCACATGGCATGGTCGAGACAAATATACAGAGCTGATCCACGACTCTGGTAAGATGGCGAAACGTGACCTCCCACACGTATCGGCATGACGCCTGATGATGATAATACTTTGTTGTGTTAAGACGTCATTAATTTGGTTCGGGTTAGGTCAAAGGACCTAAAGATGTATTCAATTTGGTTCATGGTAGAGGTCCAAGCACTATGGACAGGCATGATCGCCCACGGCACTCGGCATGGACTGTAAGAGGAAGAAGGCCAAGTACTGTGGACAGACATGATCGCCCACGCCACACGGCATGGACTGTAAGAGGAAAAGGCCAAGTACAGTGGACAGACAAGATCATCCACGCCACACGGCATGGACTGTAAGAGGAAAAGGCCAAGTGTTGTGGACAGACATGATCGCCCACGCCACCCGGCATGGACTGTAGGAGGAAGAGGTCCGATAGCATGGGCTGTAGGAAGAGAAGGGTCACATATAGAGCCTACTTCGATGGTGTCTGAATATAATATTTCTGATTGACTGGGCTAAAAAATGCCATTCGTTCTCTCTCTCTCTCTCTCTCTCTCTCTCTCTCTCTCTCTCTCTCTCTCGCTTTGAACTCAACCGTAGTCCATACACGCACTTGACGGAGTTTATAATGGACTGAATTTTCACTGGTCTTAATTTTACATGTGGATTAGGATTCCCTATTACCAGTGTCCCTCGCCATCAGGCAAACCCACACCGACCTCAGAGGTACTTGTAATTCACGTCCACATGTCAAGGACGAGAAGTCAACACTTTAGTTCAATTGATCGGTGTAGGGGTCGTACCCTTTACCTCAGCATCAGGACACCGGATGTTTATCCATTCAGCCATGCCGACATGCACGCTGGCACATCACCGGAGGTCTATTTGACTTATGTCCCGAGAGTTAATCCTGCTGTCTGTCTGCTTAAGGCTTTGTCCACAGTGACTTATTTGCATGTCTACCATTTGTCTACAGTGACTCGTCTGTCTAGCTTTTGTCTTCAGTGACTCGTCTGTCTACGATTTGTACTCGGCGATTCTGCTAAGGTTTGTCTACAGTGACTCGTCTATCTACTTGCGTCTCTTGTGACTTGTTTGTTTACTTATTGTCTACAGCTACTCGTATGCCTACATTTTGTCTTCAGTGGTTTGATTGTATACGTTTTTGTCTTCAGTAAATCATCTGTCTACGTTTTGTCTTCAGCGACTCGTCTGCCTAAATTTTGTCTACAACAACTCGTCTGCCTACATTTCGTCTTGAATGGTTTGACTGTATACATTTTTGTCTTCTGTAACTCGTCAGTCTACGTTTTCTCATGGATGTCTCATCTGCCTACATGCAACATATCTGTCCTTATGTTAATTGTAAATGCAACTTTGAAAACATGCAAACCGCCTTGATTATAATGCCCTAAAAAATGGCTGGTCGAATTATGGTTTGTAACCATCGCGTATTCACAGAATTAATTAATGCCAAGGGATGTTGGGTATTTTCTCACAACAGACCAGGGAACAGCCAAGTGAAAAGGGTTTACATTGAAAGTGGGAGACACTTGCCGAGCTTACAAATCCACTAACGATATTAAAACAAAATAACACAATCTGTATAGTTCTCTAGGCTGCTCACGGAATCTCACCCCGGTGATTGTGAGGCTGCCTCCAGAGGAGGGCCAGCGCGTCCACACACATAAAATGTGAACTGCCTCAGTGTAGGGCCACGGCTGACATCAAAGATAGCAACCAGCCAGGGATGGCCATAAAGTCTGCCAAACCTGAATTAAACATGAGAATCCAAGTTGCCGTCCTTGACCTAGAGTCCCCTCTTTCTTCGTTCCTTAATTTACTCATTTTGAAATATGATGTTTTTTTTGTTTTTTTTTTAGATATGTGATGAGTACTCCGCCACATGTGGAAGTTATTAGTCTCTCTTAGCTAAGTCGAAGGGTGGAGGGCTTCGGGACTTTTCTGTCCTAGAAATTTCTATTCTGTTGCAGACGAGCATCCTTGGTCCTTACATTATTATTATTATTATTATTATTATTATTATTATTATTATTATTATTATTATTATTATTATTATTATTATTATTATTATTATTATTATTATTAATATTGTTGTAATTATTATTATTATTATTATTATTATTATTATTATTATTATTATTGTCGTCGTTGTTTTTCTCGTCTTTGTTGTTCTGACATAGTTTGGTAATATCCCCGTAAACAGGCCGTAAGCCATACTGGACACACAGCGATAGCTCCATACTTGTATAGACCAGTGGACACTCTCTCTCTCTCTCTCTCTCTCTCTCTCTCTCTATATATATATATATATATATATATATATATATATATATATATATATATATATATATATATGGTCAATATCAAGCCGGACGCCTTTACTTCCCATCACGTTTCTTTAGCCTGTGTTAAGTTGGATCGACCCGGAAACCCAGGTCAAAGTGAACAATCCGCTGCGATGAGAATTCGAACCCATGACAACCAATCCGACACTGCGCGACAGCAGATCCCAAGTCGTTTGGAATAGTGGCTTCACTAATGACCTGGTCCTTTTGAAATCATGTGTCAGAAATCAAGTGTGCTTATATATCAACTATCACCCATATTGAAACATTCAAATATACCTACGCCCACAAACGATAGATAATAAATAACATATTCACACCAATCCTATGCTACCAATGTCAAACTTGGACATGATCTAAATCACACTTATGCAAAATCAACACCTGCGAGATGGGATACTTGAGGAGAGCCGCCAACTTACCTGTCCGAGACCGAGTAAGGAATGGTGATGTCAGACAGAAAGTGGGATCAACAACTTGTGCCACATGTATTAAAAGACTGAAGATCGAATGGCTCGGCCATCTCGTTAGAATGCAACACCACCAACTACCAGCACAAGGGCTACATCAAAGTAGATCTGCCATGAGAGTAAGAGGGCGACCGAGGGAAACGATGGACTGACGACATCAAAGACATTGCACGCGGAAGTATACGGAATGTTCAAGTATTTGAAACGACACACAATGGATGCCACTGAAACGTCAACTACTCCTCCTCAAGACCCTTGAAGGCAAAAGTGGAAGAAGATAATGATCATGATGATGATGACTAGTAAACTGAATAAATATTTATAATTAAATCATGAATATATATATATACACACACTCAGTTCCAATCCTCTATGAACAGTCATTGTTAGTCCTCTATGAGACATCCTTCATAGTTACGGCCAGCTAATAGTAGTTTTTTTATTACGTCAAAACTTCTATGGAGAAAGAAATATATGTTAATGAGGAAGATTGGATATCAATTGAAACGAGAAAAAAGAGTGTTGAAGTGCTACATAGAACTTGTACTTTTATATGGATGTGAGGCGTGGACAATGAGCAGACAAGCTGAAAAACATCTGATGGCTGTGGAGATGTGGTTTCTGAGGAAAATGCAAAGAATACCATGGACAAATAGAAAAACCAATGAACAAGTCCTTCAAGAAACAAATGAAGATCGTAAACTGGTTAGAGACATTAAATGCAGGCAGTCAAAAATGTTTGGGCATGTTATGACAAGAAATGAATTGGAGAATTTGGTGACAACTGGCAAGATCGAAGGGAACAGACCCAGGGGAAGACCAAGAATTAAATACCTGGATAGCTTGGCCACGTGGCATGGTTGAGACAGATACACGCAGCTGATCCACGACTCTGGTGATCGAGTGAGATGGCAGAACGTGACCGCCCACGCTTATGGCATGGCACATAATAAATAAATGAATGGGGAAGATTGGAGCTGGTGGAAAATTTCGAATATCTTGGGTCATTGATAACCAACAATGGTGACACAATGAAGGAAGTTAAACGACGACTAAAACAGAGACCAAAACAACTGAATAAATTATATAGTGGGACAGATAGAACTACACAAATTAGATTGTTAAGAGCACGCATCTTTCCCATTGCAACATACGACTGTGAGACATGGACACTTACTAAACAAGCTGAACAGCGCATAAATGCCTTTGAATATAAATGTTATAGACGGGTTCTAAGAATATCTTGGATACAGAAAGGAACAAATGCATCTATACTTCAAGAGCTAAATATTAAAGAGGGTTGGCTATTAAAGACGATAAAAGAAAGAAAATGTAAATATTTTGGTCACTTGAAACGTCACGAAAGTTTGGAGAGAACAATAATGGAGGGCTATATGCCTGGGAAGTAAGGAAGAGGAAGGCCAAAGAGAAGATGGGTGCAGGATGTGGCGGATGATCTCCAGATGGGTGTATCGGACGTGGGACATCTTGCTTGTGATCGAGAAGTTTTCCTGAAGGTTGTTATGGGAGAAAGGCTCTGCAAAGAATATGCTACTGAATGAATGAATGAATGAATGAATGAATGAATGAAAATGTATGCAGTAACGCAACTATTTCCTGTCTGAATTACGTAACAAGATTAACATGATAGCTTTTTCGCTCGCATTGAATTCAATGAAGAGAATATGAAAAAAAAATAAGAAAAAAAAAATAATGTGCTATTTATCCCAGAATTCCAGGCGTAGCATATTTTTATTTTTTTCAGTCTTCTTCTTTCTTCTCATTTTGTCATGTTGCTATTCTTCTAATCCCGTCCCTATGCCTTAATTTAGTCACTGTAGTCTCTGTCCGGTGTTTATGTGTTGTATTTTGTTTATATATTCGTTTGCTGATGAAGGCTAGTCGCCTCAACTTCTTGTGTTTTCCGTAATTGTGTTCTGTAAAGCTTCGTTATTTGTGTTATTTTATTTTATTTACATTTCCACAGCTTTACCGCAGTTCCACTAATTTTATTCAACATTTTAGTTAGAAGACCAATATCCAACTATTTCCAAGTCAACTCGCAAATTTAGATGCATATCATGGCGGTTGTCGTGATCTCTTCACGTCATGAGGTTCTGGAGCATACTGTGACATCTGGGAAGACATAACTATCCCCATGTCTTGGTCACGTTATAACAATTGAGCTTCAACTGAATATTGTGACAGTCATGAGAACATGATGGCCATCATTTTCTGGTCACTTTATAACAAGTGAGCTTCCGGGAAACATTAGAAGAAGAACTTAGACCACTTTGATGTGTTCCGAATATTGCCAGTGAGTTGTAGTATAAGTACTCGTGTAAGTGAGTTGAATAATGTAGATATGTGTAGAGTAACCCCGATACACCTGTGTCCTGACATGTTACTTATAAACAATATCAGGGGGTAATATAATATAGCATAGCATTTGCACAGCATAGCATAGCATCATAAGATAGTATAGTGTAATGTAGTATAACATAGCACAGCAAAGTACAGCATAGCCTACGATAGTATAGCATTTGTACTATAATATAGTGCAGTAATGTAGTGTAGGCCGGTCTCTCTGGCTGTGGGGTTACAACACTTTCTTTCTGTAATCCCGTTTATCACGCAGAGTCTCGCAGCGGAGCGAGAACTGAGGTGGTTCGACCCCCGCTCGTGACTTGCGGATACTGAGCCGGCCGCTCAGAAAGCAATGGCAAACTACTGAGCGTAATCTTGCCAAGAGATCAACAGACAGCTGAAAGATGCTGCTGTTGACAGCTAAGTCCTGTAAAAGGATACGCAAAACATTTTTAATGTAGTGTAGCGAAAATTTGAAAGAAACAAATTCTTATATAAAAATAAAAATGTTTGTAAAGAAACAACAATACTAAAATGCACAGAGTGTGCAAAGGGCAGTAAACTGAAGAATAATAAAGTGAAGAATAATAAAGCGGAGCGCAATACAATGAAAGGTAATAAAGCGAGGTATGTCTGAAGATATTGCTTACAGCGTATGCTGTATAAATAATGGTTTCAATTTGATATTGCGCTTTCGCCTCCTCATGAAAAGTGCCATAACTACGATAACTTTGTTAGTTGAGTTACCGTTCTTTGACATCTGAAACGCGAATTATCATCTCTTATATAGCGAAGGATTCTTCTCTGCAAGGATGTAAAAGCCCGAAGCACACCCAACTTGCACACTGCGTGGCGACTGCCTTGACAAGCGATTTTTAGACAGAAAAACCATACAGAGGCACCAGCAATGATGAAACCATACCGTAATGTTAGTTGGAAGGCCCATATCGCATAACTATAGAAGACTCCCTGGTAGAGTGTCAGATTCTGCCTCAGTCTGATATCCTTGGGTTGTTCCCATAGTGGCCTGATATCTAGTGCCTATAACACTCTCCAGCGGCGTAGCTGTGTCAGTTTCATTCATGACTTCTCAGGCTGCATTTAAAAGATGTTACTGTTATTATTTTCCATTTCATATGAACACCTCTTTCCTACCACTTCATTTTGTCTGTCCTTATATTAATGTTAACTTTCCCCATGCTATCTTGTCTGTTCTTATATTACTGTTGACTTTGTTCATGTTATCTTGTCTGTCCTTATATTACTGGTGAATTTGTCCATGCCAACTTGTCTGTACTTATATAGCTGATTACCGTGTCCGTGTTATTTTGTTTGTTCTTATATTACTGTTGACTTTGTCCATGTTACCTTGTCTGTCCTTATATTACTGTTGACTTTGTCCATGTTATCTTGTCTGTCCTTATATTACTGATGACTTTGTCCATGCCAACTTGTCTGTACTTATATAGCTGATTACCGTGTCCATGTTATTTTGTTTGTTCTTATATTACTGTTGACTTTGTCCATGTTATCTTGTCTGTCCTTATATTACTGATGACTTTGTCCATGTTTATAATGCCTGTCCTTATATTACTGATGACTATGTCCATACCAACTTGTCGGTACTTACATTACTGATTATCGTGTCCGTGTTATTTTATCTGTCTTTATATTACTATTGACCTTGTCAATATTACCTTGTTGTCCTTATATTAATGTTGTCCCTGTACTCGTTATACTCTCTGTCGTGATATTACCTTTGTCATTGTAAACTGCATAGACATTCACAAACAGCTGAAAAGTGCTGGGGTTGATTGCGACGTTATGTAACGGACATGCAACTAACTTGTCAAGATGTCTGTATATATATATATATATATATATATATATATATATATATATATATATATATATATATATATATATATATATATATATATATATATATATATATATATATATATATATATATAATTTATTAATTAATCATCAACTCGCACGACACAACCACAAGCAGTTACAATAATTATGTTTCACATCACACATCTCGCAGTGCAATTATATTGCATATTCAACATCACACAATTCATCATACAACTCGTTGGGTATCTGTTCTCAGCTGCGATGATCCGGTAAGGTTTACGACATGCCAAACGATAGGTTTCCACCGAAAATATGTTATGGCGAGCAAGGTATCTGTGGGAGAGAGAGAGAGAGAGAGAGAGAGAGAGAGAGAGAGAGAGAGAGAGAGAGAGAGAGAGAGAGAGAAAGAAAGAAAGAAAGAAAGAAAGAAAGAAAGAAAGAAAGAAAGAAAGAAAGAAAGAAAGAACGGTTGAGATAGACTGACATACACGTGACGGAAAAGCAGGTATGAAAACATTACACAAAAAGAAACAAAGAAAGAAAGACTCTGGGTTCAAGGCGGATTAAAGGACAAGGCACCGACGTTCACTACTCTGCCTTCCCAGTACTCCCAAGGCAGAGATGCCTCTCCCAGGTTTGACGATCTCTTCCGTATCCCATCTTGTCATTTATGTCCGGGACCTCGTGGTGAGCGCCTGCCCCGGCACTCCATCACTGTATCGTCCTTTAGGCTGACATCTTGGGGCAGCCACCGGGAGTCCCGCAGGATGGGTACACTGCGTCTAGCGTGTGGGTCTCTGGGTGGAAGTCGTTGCGAATTGGGAGCAGCACAAACAACACACGTCGTGAAACCAGGCTAGATAAAGAAGGCGGGAAGTTGTGCACCACTCAGTGATTGCAGACTGACAAGATGGAACTGATGAGAGACTTCTGACAGCCAGTTACCGAGAAAATAATCTTTGCTATTCATATTATCTCAGTGTGCTAGACCTGAGCTCGCTGTTGCTGTTCTTGGTGACTATACTATACTCTACTATGCTATGCTATGCTATACTATACTGTACTATACTATACTGTGCTGTACTGTGCTGTGCTGTACTGTGCTATACTATACTATACTATACTATACTACACTACACTATACTATACTATACTATACTATACTATACTATACTATACTATACTATACTATTAAGTGCTGTATTGTGATGTGGTGTATTGTCCTATACTAAACTATTAGTGGCTATCTATCTATCTATCTATCTATCTATCTATCTATCTATCTATCTATCTATCTATCTATCTATCTATATATATATCTATCTATCTATCTATCTATCTATATATCTATCTATTTATCTATCTATTTATCTATCTATCTATCTATCTATCTATCTATCTATCTATCTATCTATCTATCTATCTATCTATCTATCTATCTATCTGTCTGTCTGTCTGTCTGTACGCGCGCTCGCGCGCGCGCGCGCGCGCGCGTGTGTGTGTGTGTGTGTGTGTGGTGACTATGTATATATTTTGGGTTTGACGTCTGTCTTCAGTTACATTAGTTACATCTAAAGATAATATTCAAATGTTGAACACTTGGGTCTAGTGGGAAGCATACATATCTAGCTTGAAGAAGTAATGGGTTCCAGCACATATCCGCTGACGCCAGACACAGCTGGCAGAGACAAATCCCTCTCCCATTGAGACGTGTAGATTTGTGATAGCCAGACCTCCATTTGGAGAGTGGCTTCTGCCTGTAAACAAGGAAGAAGTGGATGCTCACTGGGCACAGATAAACTGTAGCTGCTGGCAGGTCCGGCACTAGGGGGTCCGACAGTTTACAGTCTTCACAACTGGAGGCACAGCGCTTTATGAGATGAGAAGAGTGCTTGGGGTGGAGGGGGGAGTGGGGCACTTCCTGTACCTTCTTCAACCTGGAGTCACTCAAGGACTGCATTCATCTTCACGAATCTTGTGTTTTTGTGATCTGAAACATTTGTTTTGTGAACTCTGACACAAGGACAAAATGTAGGGAGGGCTGTTCAAGTTAGTTGCATATACTTTACAGGACGTCGCAGTCAACACCAACGTATTTTGCTGTTGTGATCTCTTGGCAAGTTCAGCAGTTTGCCATTGCTTTCTAAACGACCGGCACCCATATCATTTCGTAAAAAACCAACGCAAGGCAGTCTGCTGCCAAATCGCCCGTAGCTGAGTTTCAAAAGCGGGTATGCTGGATTACGAACTGATCCGTAATCCCTTCGTCAAGAGAAGACTGTACCAACAAATAATAACAGAACAAAGCACATATTCTTCATCACTAGCTTGCTGACTATCCACATGCAACAAAGACTTTTCTTAACATAAAGCGAATTGTTGACGGCAATATTTGTATTGGGGTGTGAGAAAAGGCCTTTGAATATAAATGCTATAGACGGGTTTTAAGAATATCATGGATACAGAAAAGAACAAATGATCCATACGACAAGATGTGAATATTGAAGAAGGTTGGCTACTAGCTACGATAAAACAAAGACAACTTAAATATTTTGATAACTTGACACGTCATGAAAGTTTGGAGAGAACAATCATGGAAGTGTATATACCCCGGAAGAGAGAAAGCGGAAGGCCAAAGAGAAGATGGGTGCATAATGTAGCAAATGATCTGCAGATGGGTGTATCGGACGCGGGACTTCTTGCTTGGGACAAGGAAGTTTCCAGGAAGGTTGTTATGGGAGCGAAGTTCTGTAAGGGACATCCTACTGAATGAATGAATGTGTGTGAGATAAAAGGCCTCCGAACATGGTAGTTCAAGGTATTCAGTGGTGCCGTAAACAGCTCCCTTGCTCATTGCCTGTCCATTTCCCCACAAATCTCTTTTACGGCAGAGAGTGGATCCCAGAACCACACAGGTTGTAACCACATACTATGTCGACCTCGGAGCCCAAGTCAATTTTCAAATTTCGCCTAGATGCGAATTCGATCCCATGGCCACTGGACAGCAGGCGAGGATCTGGCAACTATGCCATCCCAGACCCCGGATGTGCCTTTGTTCTCTACACATCAACACTGTGCATCACAAATGTGTGCTTCCATCCAATGATTCTCAGTAACTTACACTTGTAACTGACTGTTCAATGATACGTCTGCCATTATAACAAGCGCATTATCCGTTAGCGGGTCCTGTGCAGAACTTTGCCTGGTTACAGGCTGTCAACATTCTCTATATCACAGAACTTTGCCTCGGTACAGACTGTCGACATCCTCTCTATCACAGAACTTTGCCTAGTTACAGCCTGTAGACATCCTCTCTATCACACGACAAATGTTCTGGCAGTGTCGCTGTCATGTGTAAATTGTTTATCACATCTTGAATTCATCACACACGCGGCTTCCTCTGTTCCGACTCTCTCGTACTCCTTAATCCATAATTATGTTTTTCAGACACTCATGTCTTTTTTTTTTCCTTATTCGTTCCTCTTTCGCGGGAAGTTGGTGAGATTTTCAATGTGCGCAGGTTGCACGCGAAACCTTCTGTTTTTCGCCCTTATCCGAGAGAGCTAAGTATCTGCCCACACTACCCAGGAGAACGTGTAGTATCCTTATATCATATGATGCCTGGGGAAATAATGTAATCTGTTAACTGATTCAGTGACAGGGGATAATATATCGCCGAGTGGGGCATCTCATGTAATAGAACGAAGTCATTGCGTCATTGTGTTATTTGGTGTGTTTGGTGTATCTTCCGCAATTTCAAAGCGCAGGGAATGACATGTACATGATAACACTTGTTCATGTGATTGTGTACCATGTCTGGTACAGACCTACTGTTTGTTTGGTCCTGAATCAGTTAACATTACCAACATATTTCACTGTCCTCGGTTGTATGTGTCTGAATCAGTTAACATTACCAACATATTTCACTGTCCTCGGTTGTATGTGTCTGAATCAGTTAACATTACCAACATATTCCACTGTCCTCGGTTGTATGTGTCTTAATAAGCAGTGTTCCTCAATGTGGGCTGATTGTTGAGTGAATTTCTGTTCTGTTTTTATTTTTCTGTTCTGTTTTATTTTTCTGTTCTGTTTATACTGTTCCGTTTATACTGTTCTGTAACATTTATATTCAAACCGCTTATGTGCTTTTCTGCTGGTTTGTTAAATGTCCCTGACTCACCCGGGTATTGTCACGGGAAATATGTATTGGTTGGATCTGCTCCCTTGGTGGGGTACTAGTGCATGATAAGGTAGGTGTGGTCGGGGCCTTGTCGAATCGTGTGTGTAGTGCAGAAGCACTGGTAGATCACCAGGGCTTGGAGAGCATGGCGCTGCAGGCAGAGACCAGACGATCTGGCCGATATTCAAACCACCGAGGAAAGGCCAGACGTACACATAATCAGACTACTACTGGTATCATTAGTATTGGGACTCTTCGCTGGCTGTTGCTGATTAAGATGGAACACGTTTGTGAATATCCCGAATGCTGTGATGTCGGTTTGTAACTCAACTCAGCTGCACTCAACTCAATTCAGTTCCACTCAACTCAGTTCCACTCAACTCAACTCAGCTCCACTCAACTCAACTCAGCTCCACTCAACTCAACTCAGCTCTACTCAGCGCAGCTCCTCTCAACTCAACTCAGCTCCACTGAACTCATCTCCACTCAACTCAGCTCCACTCAGCTCAACTCAGCTCAACTCAACTCAACACAGTTCCACTCAACTAAACTCAGCTCCACTCAACTCAGCTCAGCTCCCCTCATCTCAGCTCAGCTCCACTCAACTGAAGTCAGCTAAACTTAACTCATCTCAGCTCCACTCAACTCAACTCAGCTCCACTAATCTCATCTCAGCTACACTCAACTCAACTTATCCCCTCTCAACTCAACTCAGCTCACTCAACTCAACCCAGCTCCACTTTCATTGCCAGAGCAATGTTTGTTTTTATTTTAATGTAGTAAGGGCATCGCTTGTTCTTATTTTAAAGGTCAGAGCAATGATGGTTTTATTTTAAAGTTGTCAGAGCAATGTTTTTTCTTATGTTAATGTTGTTAGAGCAATGTTTGTTCTTATTTTAATGCTGTCAGAGAATTGCTTGTTCTTATTTAATGCTGTCAGAGAAATGTTTGTTCTTATTTAATGTTGACAGAGCAATGTTTGTTCTTATTTTTATGTTGTCAGAGCAATGTTTGTTCTTATTTTTATGATGTTGTCAGAGCAATGGTTGTTCTAATTTTAATTTCCGTTATTGCATTGAAAGCTCTATGCCGATCCCCTGCCCAGATTGCGACCGTCCCCCAACCGCCATCCCCCTTTCTCCAGTCTCTCTCTCTCTCTCTCTCTCTCTCTCTCTCTCTCTCTCTCTATCTCTCTCTTCCCTCCCCCCCCCCCCCCCACCCATCCCCCCTCAATCCCAAATTATTGACAGTTTGTTTGTGATATTTTCTTGATTTCTTCTATATATTTGTTCTGTCCTTTCATTAATACATTGGGCTTTTGCAAATCCGACAGATACATATGCACGGGAATCACCAATAGACAGGGAGAAGATTTGGAGGACGCCCTGGCATCTGCTGCCCTAATCTGTCTGAATGATGGGAAGGTCACTAGAATGGCCACTCGACCAGGCGACTCTGACAGCATCATTGACTTGGCTCTGGTGTCGCCCACCATCGCACCAAGGTGCCGGTGGGGCACACTGGGATACCACGATAGTGACCACTACCCTTGTGTCATCGTGATCAAGAAAGACGGAGCCATGAGTCAAAGAAACAAGACCAATGCCTTCCCGTACGACACCACTGGTCAAGACGCCATAAGCAAGATCAGAAGAAGGAAACTAACTTCCTCCCGTAGGAGACAAGAAAGATGGCTGCAGCCACCATGGTGGAATGGAGAGGTCGAGAAGGTGTGGCTGGGAAAGAGGCAGGCTGTCAAAGACTGGCAAAAGGCCAGAAAGGCTAACATGCCACAGGTTGAATTGGCGAACCTGAAGACTGAGGTCGTTAGGACGACGACTTTATTCAAATCCTGCGCCAAACAGGCCAAGGCCGACAAATGGGACGAGTTCTGCAGGAAGGTGTGCTCCGAGCAATCTCTTACGACATTCTGGCGCCTCCACAAGAGCATGAACGGTGCTGCACAACGTTGGGGTATTCCAGACTTTCAAGGCACAGACCTCGCATGGAAAAAGTCGGATGCGGATAAAGGTAAGGCCCTTCTTGCACGCTACATAGAACAGACTGACCAGAAAGACGAGCCCGCCAGACAGAGGACCACAACAACACTCTCTCAGTTGTGCGAGGGGTCGGGACAGACGAAGAATGGACGATCACAGTGGACATATTGCGTACGATGCTCAAGAAATCACCTAACACCGCCCCAGGCCCAGACGGCATCCGATATGGTGACCTAATGGTGATATCAGATGATGACATGGAAGAACTGGCCAGAGAATTCAACACCAGTATCCAGAGGGGTCAGGTCAAAGAAGAATGGCTACACAGCTACCTGCTGCCGCTGCCAAAACCGAACAAAGACCACTCCAAGATAAGCGGCTACAGAATCATTACGATGCAGAATACTGTTGGCAAGCTACTGGAGAAAATTGTAGCACACAGACTTGCTTGGGACTTGGAACAGCTCGGCTGCTTCCCGCCCACACTTGGAGGATACAGACGCAACAAAGAGTCATGGCTGAATGCGGCGGTCTTTGCTCAAGATGTTTACGAAGGATTTCAGGTCAGAGAAGAGACATGTGCGGCCGCCATAGACTTAGAGGACGCATATAACAGAGTATCTTTCGAGCACTTGATGCAAACCCTCCTCAGACTGGAAGTGCACCCTCACCTTGTACGATGGATAGCTGCAGTTCTACTCCAAAGGAAGGTGGTGCTAAGATGCGGGAGTTGGTCTTCTGAGCCGATAACGATACGTCCAGGATTGCCGCAGGGTTCACCACTGTCACCAGTACTATTCAACGTGTATACGGTGCCGATCACTGAACAACAGTTGGATGGGAGGGGTAGGACTCTATCATTCGTTGACGACATCCTCGTGTATCGACAGGGTCGAGATAGACAGGCGGTTGCCAACTATATGCAGGGCGAACTAGATCGAATTTCCTCATGGTGTGCTGATGCCGATGCCCTTGTCAGCCCTGCAAAGGCAACGGTTACATGGTTCTCACTAAACAACCATATTGTGAAAACAGACCTGCCGGCAGTAAGAATGGATGGGAGCATTCTGAGTAGAACCCAGTCAATGACATATCTTGGCGTGAGGCTTGATCGTAGCCTGTCCTTCAGAGATCATGTCGATTATGTCATAACGAAGGCTCGAAAAGGTTTGGCAGCAATGAGAGTCATGGCGAGTGCCAATATCGAGCAAAGACTGCTATTACTTCTGTTCCAAGGACTTGTGCTTTCACGCATCGAGTATGCCCTGGCCATCCTCACTGTCAGCCCTACACAGATTGGAAGACTTGAAAAGGTACAAAACGAAGCCATGCGCATCATTTTGGGCTGCACGAGAGACACCAGCTGTGTAGCAATGAGATACCTCCTTGACTTCCCGACAATGGAACACAGGATCAAGATCTGGAGAGCTCGTGCATACTTAAAAATAAGTGCAGATGAGCAGCACCCTCTGCATGACGCTGTATTCAGAGAAAAGGGTGACAGGCTAAAGAGGGGCAAATCATGGATGGGTCGGGCGGAAGATGTCGTCGGACAGGTCTGCAGTCTTACCAGTATCAACCCCGGCAAGGAATGGGTGCCGGTGCCTCCAGCTTTTAAGTGTACCTTCTCCTGCATTATCACACTCGACAGACGGTGCAGAGAGCAGAACCCTGCCGCTGTCAATGCAGAGGTTAACGCGCTCATCTAAGATCACTCAGATAGCCCCGAAGTGCTCATCTATACAGATGGATCTGTTGTAAAGCAGCAGATAAGTGCGTGGGCATTTACAGCCCGCTCAGCGGGCCGAACCGTTCAAGAATCCAGTGGTGCCCACTCCATGACCACGAGCAGCATGACGATGGAGGTGATGGCAGTTACACAGGCTTTCATATGGCTGGAATCACAGCATTATACCAACGTGTGTGTACTAAGTGATTCAATGAGCATGATTCAGAAGGTCGAAGCTGGATCTGTACGTAGACAGTGGACTGAGTCGCTGCGGAAGTCTGTTGTCCGCAAAGTCACCTTCATCTTCGTCCCGGGACATGCGGGAGTCGAGGGAAATGAACGAGCTGATAAATTGGCTGGCTCTGCACCCCCTGTAGATGGCCAGCCCATGGATCGTGCCGATGTTATTAACGCCCTTAAAGATATGGCGAGAACAGAGGATTTTGACGCCAGTGATTCCACATCGCTTTCCAGGATGAAAGACCTGGGAGTAAGAATCGGCACAGCCAGACGCGAGAGGTACATCGGGAAAACAAAGCGCCTCGTCAACCAACACAGAACTGGCACTATTAGCCACCGGACGCTGATGCATATGCTGGGGGGAGGATCTGAGCACCTATGGACATGTCCGGAGTGCAACGAAGATACCCCAACTGATAACTAACTAACAGATAACTAACTAATATGCACGGGAAAGATATTCAATCATTTATTCGCCAGTACTATTATTTCAGTCGACGTCTGTGGGTTTAGAGCTAGTGAATGCAGTTTCACAAAACCGACATACCCTATTATTTCAGTCGACGGCTGTGGGTATAGAGTTAGTGAATGCAGTTTCACAACACCGACATACCCTATTATTTCAGTCGACGGCTGTAGGTATAGAGCTAGTGAATGCAGTTTCACAACACCGACATACCCTATTATTTCAGTCGACGGCTGTGGGTATAGAGCTAGTGAATGCAGTTTCACAACACCGACATACCCTATTATTTCAGTCGACGGCTGTGGGTATAGAGCTAGTGAATGCAGTTTCACAACACCGACATACCCTATTATTTCAGTCGACGGCTGTGGGTTTAGATCGCTCTTTGTTGATTTTCGGAAGGGTATTGCCGCAGTCGTTCAGACAGCAATAGCAAACTCATTCTCATTGGCACCTTGCCGTCTTGACAGACGATAGTTTGTGCTTTAAAAATGCATAACTTTTACCTATGGCAGTAGCGCATGTGACTGATAAGGCCAATTCGCTCTGTAAATGTTCGTTCATAGTGGGTGCATGTGAACACTTGGTCATTTCCACCATCATGCACCATCTTACGTCTCATACGTTCTGTGTGAATGGCAAACTACTGCACGTAAACTTGCATAGAAAATCACAAACAGCCAATAAATGCTTGGATTGCTTGATACGTCCTGTGAAAGAATATGCAACTAGCTTCAGCTGTAAATTTATGGTAAGTCTACCCGGATGAAAACTCCCGAGTGCCTTTCTCCTGCTGTTTATTGACACCCTTTATACCAGATGTAAGAATTGTGTTTACCTCTGTTTGCATCAGTCAAGCATATTCGCCACTATACGTGCCTCCCTGACAGCCATATTTACTCCAGAAGAGGAGGAGAGTGAATAGCATGCACCAGATGCATCATAATTGGATTCATTTTTAAAGCACCTGTGACTTGACCGGGAAAAGTCATCTTCTCTGCTGCGGACTGTTGGTCTCTCCACATCCGCTGGTCTCTACAACACAATGAAAGTTTTTGTCGCCATGTTACCTTCTTCTATCCTTAGCTAAAGGAGTCATATTCGTGCTCTAGCGCAGGGCAAGCCAGCCCTTCCTCTCGGCTATTATAATGGTGTTCGTAGTCTGGGTCCTTTCCTTCCCCTTGCCCTTCTTTCTGTAGAGGGCACCACGCTCTGGACATGGGGAGCCATTTCTCTAGCATGGTGTCCACCGCCTTGTGGCTGTGTTCAAAGGGCTGTGCATAAAATACACTTAATCATCACCAAGTGCCGTGCCAGATGGCGTAGGCGTTCATGTCTCTGCACAGATCTCGGTCCTTGGTGTTCTGGATCAACTCTGCTGATGATATTCCTCCATGCCACCGTCTCAATCCATCTTGGTCTTCCTCTTCGCCTTCTGATCATTCCAGTCGTCACAATGTTCTCCATGCCTCGCTTCTCATCACATGATCAAAGAAACTGCTTGTCTCATTCTTATTGTTGTATCTAATGTTCAAGCTTCATTAGCCTCTTTCATGCAGTCTTTGATAGTTTGTCGCTCTGGCAGTCCAAGGGATTGGCAACATTCGTCTCAGGAACCAGATCTCTAATCAAATACATTGACATGTGTCTATCTATATAATACCTTAAATGCATCAGAAATCATCATTGTGGACAAACATAAATGTAGACAATGCACTTTGATGTTGACATATGATTGTGAGCAAATGAGATCTGTACCAGGCATGTGGCTATATACAGTTTATGAATAATAACACTGATCTCATTAGAAGTCAGTATTAAATGGGGGGAAATGTCATCTTAACTTACTAGTGCAATTCGAGTCATGTTTCTCAACAGTTTTGAATTCAGGTTTGCGTGCGTGAGTGTAGTGCGAAACACATGCGTGTGTATGTACGTGTATGCGTGTGCGCGTACGTACGTACTTTGGCACATACATACTTACGTACATAGGTGCGTACATACGTGCGTGTATGCGAGCGGTTAGATAGACAGTCGGATGTACCGACGGACAGACTCGGATCAAAGAGAGAGAGAGAGAGAGAGAGAGAGAAAGAGAAAGAGAGAGAGATAGAGATAGAGAGAGAGAGAGAGAGAGAGAGAGAGAGAGAGAGAGAGAGAGAGAGAGAGAGAGAACTGCTGTGGTAATCTATGGGCCCACACTTGTAGTCCTAGATTTAAAACATGTCTCAAAAGAAAATTATAACGTATGTGTAAGTCCGTGCCAAATTGTTGCTCTTCAAGTAGGGCAGAAGGAGTTTATTGAGTGTGTGCGCTTCCTACAGCTAGAGAAGCAGTCGGGGAAATCCTGTGCTCCACTTACCAGCTCTGTACACGCCATCGCTAATCTACATCATACCCACTCTGAGAGAGCCGCAGATTAGAAACCATTGCAAACACTCATGAAAAATGCGCCAAAGATTGCGCTGGGTTTCAAATGTTCTTTACAGCACCTTTATGGTCGCTTTTTATGACAGCGAACGGACCTTGGCGAGACCACCAAAGTTAGACCCGAGCGAAAGGCAAACTCGGTGACCTGGCTATAAAGCACGATTATCAGTCATAAACTCGAGGGTAAGTTCCCCCCAACTGGGCCCCCTAAACTGGGCGGAGTCAAATAAGACCTGAAAAATATAACGACGCGGTTGAGAGGTTCAAACAAGAACTTCAAAAAATAAAGTGTTCCAGAACGTGGTGTGTGGGCGTGGAAATCGGTGCTTGGGGGTATGTTTGCGCGTAATTTTGTTTGGTATGTGCATGTGTCTGTTGTGGGGGTCCTTATTGTAGATATATATGTGGCTGTGGTGTATATGTGGGGGTAATTGGTGTAGATATATGTGTGGCTGTGGTGTATATGTGTGGGTATCCTTAGTGTAGATATATGGGTGGCTGTGGTATATATGTGACAGTGTAATCGGTGTAGATGTGTGCAACTGTTTGTGGTGTGTATGTTGGGGTCCTTAGTGTAGATATATATGTGGCTTTGGTGTATATGTGTTTGGGGGTCCTTAGCGTAGATATATGTGCCTCTCTGTAGATATATGTGTGTGTGTGGGGGGGGGGGGGTTCCTTTGTGTAGATATATATGTGCCTGTCTGTATATACGTATGGGTTCCTTAGTGTAGATATATATGTGGCTGTGGTGTATATGTGTGGGAGTCCTTAGTGTAGATTTATATGTGTCAGTGGTGTATATGTGTGGATGTCTTTAGTGTAAATATGTGTGGCTGTGGTGTGTGTGTGTGTGTGGGGGGGGGGGGGGGGATCCTTAGTGTGTATATATATATATATATATATATATATATATATATATATATATCTGTATATATGAGTGGGGGTCCTTAACGTAGATATATGTGCCTCTCTGTATATATGTGTGGGGGTATATATTGGGAGTCCTTAATGTAGATAAAGCCGTTTGTTGTAATGTGTATTTGAAGGGGGTGGAGTGGCGGGGGCGGTGGGGGGGGGAGATTGTTGGGTCCTTTGGTTAGATATGTGACTGATTGAGTCCTTTGGTTAGATATATGACTGATTGTGGTGTATATCTGTCCATCAGGGAGCTGTTTGTTTGTGTAAACATGTCCGAGTCTTTTTGTATGCGCCTCAGTGTATATCAGTGATGTGTTAGTTTATGTAAACAAATGCAATTGTTTATCTGTCTTCTTATAAATAGCAAACAGTTAGTTGTATATCATTTACAAGACGTTGTACCCAACATCGGTATTTATTGGCTGCTCGTCATTTACTATGCATTTTTACTTCAGAAGTATATCACTGCCGACGCTTTTACCATCGAAATCAACTCATAGTGGTCTGATTCTAAATCGTACGTGGGTGACTTCGAACCACCAACTC
The DNA here is from genome assembly GCA_963921405.1 of Cepaea hortensis. Taxonomy (NCBI): domain Eukaryota; kingdom Metazoa; phylum Mollusca; class Gastropoda; order Stylommatophora; family Helicidae; genus Cepaea; species Cepaea hortensis. Next base: position 53,667,943 of record OY992897.1, read on the forward strand.
GGTGTGTCGGGGAATGATAAAACTGCGCGTCTTATTATCCTCTAATTCACAGCGGAAGCTACAATTCGTACTATTGTCTAGTAAATCGCCAATAGTCAATGAAAGCTGGGCTCAGTCACACCGTCCTGAAAAAAGACATACAATATATACGTATATATTATAAAGGCTCTACTTAGCCTTTGTCGGCCAACAAAAGGCATCTGATAGAGTAGATGATGACAAGCTGTGGGAAATCCTTAAACAATATGGAGTGGGTACACATCTAACAAACCTATGTAGAAGCTTATATAACAACAGTGAATGCATAGTGAGAGAACTGGAGGACACTCAGAACCCTTCACCATAAGATCTGGAGTACGAAAAGATTGTGTCCTGTCCCCTCTCTTGTTCATAACATATATAGACAGCATATGTAAAGAAACCAGCCAAACAGAGACCGCAAGAATACCGCATGACGAGAACACAGAAGAAGAATCATTTGCATATCTAACCATTAGAGAATTCCTGTTTGCGGACGACCAAGCACTAATAGCAAAATCAGAAACTGAATTACAAGACCACATGAATAGTCTAAACGAAATGTGTAGGGAACATAACATGAAAATTAGCACAAGCAAAACAGAGGTAATGACTATAACTAAAGAAGAAATAAACAACAACAATTCACCTAAACGGACATCCCTTGAACAAGTAAAGAGTTTCAAGTACCTAGGAAGTATAATATCACCAAATGGCAGATCAGAAGACGAGATCGAAAATAGATGCAATAAGGCAAATCAACTCATTGGACAAATGGCACCAATACTAAAGAACAAACATGTATCAATAACTACTAAGAAAGCACTTTACAACACAATCTTTCTACCAACTCTATGCTACCATGCCAAACCTGGACAATGACAGAAAAAGAGAAAAGAAAAATCGCAACAACAGAAATGAGATTCCTGAGAAGAATACTCAACGTATCAAGAAGAGATAAGATCAGAAATGAAGAAATCAGAACTAAAGTGGTGGTTATAGCAGCACTAGATGTTATTAGAAAGCAGCGAGTCAAATGGTTTGGCCATGCAAGTAGGTTACTAGTCAACAGCATACCACAACAAGCAATGATGTACAGACCAGATGGAAACAGAGGAAGAGGCCGACCACGTAAACGTTGGACGGAGGGAATAGCAGAGTCCATGGAATATCGATACATGAAGCCCACAAGCGGGCACTCTCACGTTGTTTATACTTCACCTCGACACCGCAAGGCACAAGAGGAACATGATGAGATGAGTTGAGATGAAATGAGATGAGATGAGATGAGATGAGATATTATATACTTTTTAACTGGTTAAATACCTTGGGATGATTTATCGTCTTAATCGATTTTCCGTACCTGCCATGGGTTTATATACAGCAGTTTTCCCAATGCAACCCCCCTGTAATTTGATATATAATAAATAAAACAGGAGTGCTACCATATTTACAACTGGTAAGACATAACTGTGAAACACACCTACTTCCCACTTTCTGCCAGCCATTATGTTTAGTCCAAACCTACTGTTTGTTTGCCTTTGAATCTGTTATTCGTGTTAATACGCTGTGAATGTATGTCTGTGTGTACGACACTGATTTGTTAGCATCTGAATAATTATGCCATTAAATGTATATGCGTCTATTAGTTAGTTAGTTAGTCGCAGTTCCAACTTCACAGCAACGGGTCGTCCCCATTATGCTCCATTCCTGTGCCAGTGAATATCACACAAAACGCTCCCCACTGCCCAATGTGAAAAGTGAAAATATGCGTCTATATGCATACTAGTGATTCGTGAAATTGAGTCAATGTTTGGGTCACTGCTTTTATTTATATGCTGTGTGTACTTTATTTTGTGTCATTATGTGCAACTCTGTGTTTGTGTCTATGTGTATTTGTCTATATGTATATCAGTGGGGAGTTAGTTTGTGTACATATGTGCGACTCTGTGTGTATGTGCATATGAGAGAGCAGTTAGTTTGTGTACATATATGCGACTCTGTGTTTATGTCTATGCGTCTGCTACCGGTATCATTACTATTCAGACTCTTTGCTGGCTGTTGAAGATAAAGACGAAGCACGCATGTGAATATCCCGAGTGCTGTAATGTCGGTTCTTGACTCAACTCAACTCAGCTCAAGCGGGTTAGTGTGTGTAAATATATGTATATGTTTTTGTGTATATCAGTACGGGATAGTGTGAGTAATTGTCTGTATATGTCTGTGTGTATATCATGAGAGTTAGTGCGTGTAAATATTTGTACGACTAGGCGTATATCAGTGAGGGTTAGTGTGTGTAAATATATGTATATGTTTACGTGTATATCAGTACGGGATAGTGTGAGTAAATGTCTGTATATGCCTGTGTGTATATCGTGAGAGTTAGTGTGTGTAAATATTTGTACGACTAGGCGTATATTAGTGAGGGGTAGTGTGTGTAAATATATGTATATGACTAGGTGTTTATTATGAGGGTTAGTGTGTGTATCGGGTAGCGGGGTAAGGGTGCCCCCTATCAAAGGAGAAGTAAGGCGCCTCCTTCCCTCCGCTAGCCTACGGGGCACCCTTGGGCAAGGTGGATTACCCGTTTACCCCCCCCCCCTCCCAACAGGGTAACGTAAAACCATGTGAGCAGGTGGTGGATTAGAATTGGGAGCAGCCGACAGATAGTTGTTGGTTATGGTGTCAAGTCAGTGACGGTGGGCAGAGGATCTCTCAATAGACACAATGGCTACGGTCATTCGATCAGTATGGTCACTGCCAGGAAGGAAGAATGGTAGACTTCCCTCTTTATTGATTCCCGGGCAGAGGAGGCTCGTCAGCCTTAGTTGGTATCTCTTCTAAGAGAGGGAACTCTAAATCTCAAATCTCCACTGCCTTGCGGGTATACCCAGATGGGAATGGTTTCGGGAGTAAACCCTGAAGACAAATCCGGAGATGGAGTCCCCAAGGCAGTTCCATGTTGTAAACAACATAGTTCTGGTCACTCCTGCGACGGCATCGATGCCAAGTTGCATTGGCTACTGCCTTTCCCTTGGTCAACATCGGCGACGTGGAGAGGGGGAACTTGCTACTAGGCAACAGCTGGTTCTTCGATTTCCATTGCCCAGGCTTGTGCCCTGAAGAGGTCACATCATCACTCTTGCATCGGACTATACAGTCATCAGCGGTGCTGCCAGGTGCCTCACCAGCGGTGCTGCCAGGTGCCTCCCCAGCGGCACAACTCTATAGAATTTCAGGACTAAAAGAGGCCTACTAGTGTGTGTAAATATCTGTATATGCCTAGGTGTGTATTATGAGAGGTTTTTTTTTTGTTTTTTTTTTTGCATATCCTTTACAGGACATCGCTGTCAACAGCAGCATCTTTCAGCTGTCTGTTGATTTCTTGGCAAGATTACGCTCAGTAGTTTGCCATTGCTTTCTGAGCGGCCGGCTCAGTATCCCGCAAGTCACCAGCGGGGGTCGAACCATTATGAGTGTTAGAGTGTGTAAATATCTGTATATGACTAGGTGTTTATTATGAGGGTTAAAAAATGTTTGCATATCCTTTACAGGACATTGCTGTCAACGTCAGAAACTTTCAGCTGATTGTTGATTTCTTGGCAAGATTACGCTCAGTAGTTTGCCATTAAATGTTTGCATATCCTTTACAGGACATCGCTGTCAACATCATCAACTTTCAGCTGATTGTTGATTTCTTGACAAGATTACGCTCAGTAGTTTGTCATTGCTTTCTGAGCGGCCGGCTCACATACCCCGTAAGTTACCGACGTGATTCGAACCACTGCTGATTCTCACCGTCGTCACGTTACTTTCGAGAGTATACGAGATTACGGAGGAAAGTCGCTAACCTCTAGGCCAGGAAGCCGGCATTGTGAGGGTTAGAGTGTGTAAATATCTGTATATGACTAGATACAAGATAGACATGTAGAATCTGGGACAGAGTTGAGTCTAGGGCACATGCCTGATGATATACTGGTCCTTGGTTCAATCCCTCACGTAAAGAATCAAAGAATTTTCTGGAAACGATAAAAGCGTTCTGCCAGATACTGACCACATCGAGGTCTGATGGCAGAGTAGCGGGTTCATTTCCACTTACGGTTAGTCCGGCTTAAAAGTTCAGAAAGCAATGAGTCTATAATTGAGTACTAAGCAGCGTATAGTGCTTGCATTGGCACGGCATGCCAATCAGACAGTTTCCCAGACAGTTTCCCAGACATATCCCAGACAGTTTCTGTGTTTTCTTACATCATCATTAGCGAAATAATGCTATAGCGATAAGATTTAGTTACATATCCTTTACAGGACGTCGCAATCAACCCCAAAATGTGTCGGCTGTTTGTGAGTTAGCTACTTTAGCATGTATTGGATGTGTCATTGGAATATTGCGAATACACTGGACTGTATGGGTAACTAACAACGATTCCTTTGAAGTGGCTAATGAAATTATAACACTTATATAGAACATACAACAATATTTGGTCATGTTACGAGATGAGATGCACTGGAAAACATCCTGCCGATTGGAAAAATCAGAAGGAAGAGAGGCAGGTAGAGAGAAGGTAGGCTGGAGGAAGAAAGATAATCTAATGCAAGAGTGTAATTAGCAGAGTTGATACAGAAAACTAAACACTGAGATAATCTAATGGAAGAGTTAATACAGAACACTAAACACGGAGATGTGTGGAGAGACGGGAACACTAAACACGGAGATGTGTGGAGAGACGGGAACACTAAACACGGAGATGTGTGGAGAGTCGGGAACACTAAACACGGAGATGTGTGGAGAGACGGGAACACTAAACACGGAGATGTGTGGAGAGACGGGAACACTAAACACGGAGATGTGTGGAGAGACGGGAACACTAAACACGGAGATGTGTGGAGAGACGGGAACACTAAACACGGAGATGTGTGGAGAGACGGGAACACTAAACACGGAGATGTGTGGAGAGACGGGAACACTAAACACGGAGATGTGTGGAGAGACGGGAACACTAAACACGGAGATGTGTGGAGAGACGGGAACACTAAACACGGAGATGTCTGCAGAGACGGGAACACTAAACACGGAGATGTCTGTAGAGACGGGAACACTAAACAATGAGATGTGTGGAGAGACGGGAACACTAAACACGGAGATGTGTGGAGAGACGGGAACACTAAACACGGAGATGTGTGGAGAGACGGAACACTAAACACGGAGATGTGTGGAGAGACGGGAACACTAAACACGGAGATGTGTGGAGAGACGGGAACACTAAACACGGAGATGTGTGGAGAGACGGGGATACTAAACACGGAGATGTGTGGAGAGACTGGAACACTAAACACGGAGATGTGTGGAGAGACTGGAACACTAAACACGGAGATGTGTGGAGAGACGGGAACACTAAACACGGAGATGTGTGGAGAGACGGGAACACTAAACACGGAGATGTGTGGAGAGATGGGAACACTAAACACGGAGATGTGTGGAGAGACGGGAACACTAAACACGGAGATGTGTGGAGAGACGGGAACACTAAACACGGAGATGTGTGGAGAGACGGGAACACTAAACACGGAGATGTGTGGAGAGACGGGAACACTAAACACGGAGATGTGTGGAGAGACGGGAACACTAAACACGGAGATGTGCGGAGAGACGGGAACACTAAACACGGAGATGTGTGGAGAGACGGGAACACTAAACACGGAGATGTCTGCAGAGACGGGAACACTAAACACGGAGATGTGTGGAGAGACGGGAACACTAAACACTGAGATGTGTGGAGAGACGGGAACACTAAACACGGAGATGTGTGGAGAGACGGGAACACTAAACACGGAGATGTGTGGAGAGACGGGAACACTAAACACCGAGATGTGTGGAAAGACGGGAACACTAAACACGGAGATGTGTGGAGAGACGGAAACACTAAACACGGAGATGTCTGCAGAGACGGGAACACTAAACACGGAGATGTGTGGAGAGACGGGAACACTAAACACGGAGATGTGTGGAGAGACGGGAACACTAAACACGGAGATGTGTGGAGAGACGGGAACACTAAACACGGAGATGTGTGGAGAGACGGGAACACTAAACACGGAGATGTGTGGAGAGACGGGAACACTAAACACGGAGATGTGTGGAGAGACGGGAACACTAAACATGGAGATGTGTGGAGAGACGGGGCCACTAAACACGGAGATGTGTGGAGAGACGGGAACACTAAACACGGAGATGTGTGGAGAGACGGGAACACTAAACACGGAGATGTGTGGAGAGACGGGAACACTAAACACGGAGATGTGTGGAGAGACGGGAACACTAAACACGGAGATGTCTGCAGAGACGGGAACACTAAACACGGAGATGTCTGGAGAGACGGGAACACTAAACACGGAGATGTGTGGAGAGACGGGAACACTAAACACGGAGATGTGTGGAGAGACGGGAACACTAAACACGGAGATGTGTGGAGAGTCGGGAACACTAAACACGGAGATGTGTGGAGAGACGGGAACACTAAACACGGAGATGTGTGGAGAGACGGGAACACTAAACACGGAGATGTGTGGAGAGACGGGAACACTAAACACGGAGATGTGTGGAGAGACGGGAACACTAAACACGGAGATGTGTGGAGAGACGGGAACACTAAACACGGAGATGTGTGGAGAGACGGGAACACTAAACACGGAGATGTGTGGAGAGACGGGAACACTAAACACGGAGATGTGTGGAGAGACGGGAACACTAAACACGCAGATGTGTGGAGAGACGGGAACACTAAACACGGAGATGTGTGGAGAGACGGAACACTAAAAACGGAGATGTGTGGAGAGACGGGAACACTAAACACGGAGATGTGTGGAGAGACGGGAACACTAAACACGGAGATGTGTGGAGAGACGGGGACACTAAACACGGAGATGTGTGGAGAGACTGGAACACTAAACACGGAGATGTGTGGAGAGACGGGAACACTAAACACGGAGATGTGTGGAGAGACGGGAACACTAAACACGGAGATGTCTGGAGAGACGGGAACGCCTTGGCCAGCTAGGAGAACACATGCTGGTACTGATGACGATGTGCTGTTGCATTAACTGATGATACCTCTTACAGGTATTGTGATACCTACCACAGTTACTGGGTTACCTCAGACAGTTGCTGTGGTATCTCAGACACTTGCTGTGATAACTCAGATAGTTACTGTGATACCCCAGCCAGTTAACGTGATACATCAGACAGCTGCTGTGATACCTCAGACAGTTGCTGTGATACCTCAGACGGTTGCTGTAATACCTAAGACAGTTACTGTAAACCCCAAGACAGTTGCTGTGATTGATAAGAAAGTAACTGTGATACCTCAAACAGTTACTGTGATACCTCAGACAGTTTCTGTGGTACCTCAGACAGTTACTTTGATATCTCAGACAGTTACTATGATACCACAGACAATTGGTGTGATACCTCAGACAGTTAATGTGATTCTTCAGACAGTTACAGTGATGCCTCAGACAATTGATGTGATAAATCAGTCTGTTTTTGTGATACCTCAGACAGTTACAGTGATACCTCAAACACTTACAGTAAACCTTCAGACTTATTGTTGTCATCAAGCGATGCTACAGGCATTATGGGATAAACTTCTCTCGCACCACACAAAAAGACTTGTCAGTCGTACGAGAGGAATTGATTACACATTTTTATTGCCACTGGCTCTTACAATACATCAATGCACACAAACTGTCTCTAACGAACCACACATGAATACACAGAACTTCCTATCACTAGTCGTCCCTAGCCCTACTGCTAAATCTATCTACTCATCTAAAGAAATACGCATCGACTCTAAGCGATGTGTTCCCTACGAAGTCTGTCTCCCGTCTGCCAATTCTCCGCGTGCTGATTACACAGTACGCGGAAGGACCTCGTGCGCACTTCGGCTTTTGCGTGCTACATCATTCAACACGCTTAGAGTAGTAGCCTACTCTTGAGTTCTATTCTAGTTCTTGGCGTCTCTCACGTTGGCGTGATTATACCGTGACCAGAGTGCTTACTCTCTGGTGGACACTCCCGTGTCTCATGAGAGAACTGTTTGACAGTTCCCCTCCCTATCTACTCCCTACACCTACCCTACCCTCATGTTGAGGCACAGAGTTACCTCTAGTCTACTTGAAGTAGACCACTCATTCAGGGTGGTCTTCCCTCCTATCTATTCTAGTCTTTGACACACACCCTCCCCTCCTGTGTTGCGTTACAAACTTTGACTGATGGTTGTGACGCAAGAGGTTTCTAAAAATTAGTGTATCTAATTTTTGTCAAAGACTACTTGGTTCTGGGGACTCAATAGACCTCTACTGACTATTGTCACAATGTAGTATTACTTTACTTGGCTACTGGTGATCGCCACAAACATGTCTGGTTGGCGTGAGCCCTCTTCTCAATCGCAATATTATATTCATTAGAGGTTTGTCTGAACCGGACCATTGTCTTATAAGACCTGCCCTCAAATAGCAAATTAACTCACTACCCATACAAAGTTGATTTTCTTAGAATCAACACACGAATTGCTTCATGTCCCCCATATAATATTAAACAACCCTTGCACAAGCTTTGTGCGATAGGCTTCACCTATCACGCTTCCGCGTGTAAAGTTATCTTTCACTGTTAAGTTAGTGTTTCGTTGTCTATTGTGTCCTCTGACCCAGAGTTATCTCCCATTGTTCTAAACAATGTATGCACTTTACATGTTTGTTTTCCTGGTTATTTGCGTGTTTGGATGTAACTAATAATATACTTTACCTTCTAACATGTGTGTCTGTCTATACTTTGTATGTAAGTTAGGTTTCAAGTGCCATAATCCGGTTAAATGCGGCCACAAACAAGTGTATAACACTAATTCGTGACTACGTTTCCGTCTTATGAGACTTAAAATACTTTCTCTAAGGTCTACACTAAACTACACATAACACATTCGAGACAGCATATTTTAACATTGAAAGTATACGCTTGACGCAGACAAATAATAAAAAGTCGCGTTGAGCGGCAGAAAAATCCGCTGGTTGTCTTCACTCTCCATTGTATATTTTCCATTTTCTCTCACTTTCACACTTCTGTCACACATCTTTTATCCTATCAATTATTTAAAAACCTTGAAGTGACACTGTACAAGTTTGGCTCAGTTTGAAAAGAATTGAGCTTAATGACTGTGCGTACCTAACTGCACGAGTCATGTATTTACAAAATATTTACATGGATGAAATAGGGGTGATAGTCCGTACCCTAATAATACTAAGCACTATAATCTACTGACATACTAATTCTGTAAATATATATATTCTAATATTTTCCATAAACTTAATCTAATTTAAGGGAAGTAATCTATCTAACTAAAAAAAATGAAAATGATGTGAGATGAGTTATGTAACTTTCTGAAATGAGTAATGTGAAATGTAATAAAATTGTAAATAATGGGTTATTTAACCAAAAAAAAAAATGTTTTATTGTCTAAATAAAAAAATATGTTTGATAATTTTACTATCCATGGTGTAAATGATGTATGTTCAAATGTATAATCCTATAAGGTATAAACTAATTTATTCCTAAATGATGAGGTTGTTAACGTGTTTATCAAGATGGAATGCAATAATGTGAAATGAAATGAACTAACTGGTACTGTTCCTATCTAAACTTTTTATCTTACTCTTTAACTAGCTATTATTAAATTTAAAGTACTATTCTAAGTAAGTGGGTAAATTTAGTGATTTATCTAAACTAAAAAAAAACAATCTATTATATTCTCTAATTCTATTCTACATCTATATTAAAGTAACTACTCTAACTATAATTTATCACTACATTAAAAACATGTTATAATACATATCACAATAAATAAATATATATACATGGTATTCGATTACCTCAGGTTAGTGGTTGCCATAATGTTCAGAAATTGCTTTTGTTGGCACATTTCATAGATACACATTTGTCCTGGGTATATTAAATACACTACACAGTCATACTTGTGTCATGTGTATTCTTCCACTCGTAGAGTCCGCTGGTGTCGTAGACATGTATATTCGTGTCTGTTATTTACGCATTGTTCTGACACTGTTCTTCCATGACTAACCGCAGGTGATTCACCGGAACACAAATGTAGCATAGTACGTAACGAGCTGTCTATGTCACACGGTGATTCACATGTTCTTGGAGCACAGTTCTTATCTTGCTGTCTATGGACACATGGTGGTTCACTGTTCTTAGCACACAGTCCGGATCATAATGTCTATGTATTACATAGGATATTTTACACAGGATATTTTAAGTGTACTAAATTACATCATCGTAGACTACATTTTCATGTGGAGTATCAGGTATTTCTACCCCAGATGGTCGACTAAGGGTATCAGCAAGAATGTTGTCCCTACCCTTAATATGCTCTATACTAAAAGTATAATTTTGTAATATTAACGACCACCTGTAGATGCGGTCATTGCGATGCACCCCACTTTGTATGACCGTGATTGGGGAGTTGTCGGTCTGTACTACGAAGTGATTACCCGCTAGAAATCGATGTAACTTCCTTACTGAGTAGATGGCGCTTAGGGCTTCCAACTCTGATATGGAATATCTGGACTCAGCAGGTGTGATCTTGCGGCTCACGTAGCAAATTGGATGAAAGATGCCATCATAAAACTGGCCTAGTACTGCAGCGATGGAAATCCTGCTGGCATCTGTCCTAAGATAATAAACGAGCCTAGGATTAGGCAAACGCAGGATTGGTACATTACTAAATAGGAGTTTCAATTTTGACAATGCAGAAATTAATAATGCATCTTTGACATCTAATTTTACAGATGCTTTCAAAACATTTGAAAATACACTTGTGATTTCAGCTAAGTTCGGTATGAACTTACTATAATAATTTACTAAACCCAAAAGGCTCCTGACCTGCTTCTTTGTTGTAGGCATGGTCAGGTTCATGATTTTAGTAACAATTCTATTGTCAGTTTTTAGTTGTCCTTGTGAAATGACATGACCCAAAAAATCAATTTCTTTTAGGCCTAGTTCAACTTTGCTAGTTTTGACAGTGAGACCGAAGAGTCGCAACCTATCGAAGACATGTCTGAGTTTCAGTAAGTGTGTTGTCCAGTCATCTGTATGGACACAAATATCATCTATATATGTCACCGTATTCGTCACTCCATGTAGTAAATCTCTCGTTAGGCGTACGAAAATGGCAGGAGCGTTACGAAGTCCGAAAGGAAGAAACCGCCACTTGTAAAGACCTAAAGGTGTTGAGAATGCAGTAAGATGGATGGATTGGGTCTGCATAGGGACTTGCCAATATCCCTTAGTAAGATCTAATTTAGAGAAGATTTTGGAGTTGGACATATCAAGAATAAGATCTTCGCAGGAAGGAATTGGTTCTGCGTCGATCTTAGTGACATTGTTGAGTTTTCTATAGTCCACACATAGACGAATTGTGGAGTCTTTTTTCTTGACCAAGACGATTGGAAAGGAGTACTCCGATGTAGATTTCTGGATGATTCCACTAGCTTCTAAATTAAGAATTTCCTTATTTAGACTTTCTCTGTAGCTAAGTGGGATAGAGTACGGCCTGCATTTGATAGGCTTTGAGTCCGAAAGAAGGATGAAGTGTTCGATCCTGTCCGTCCTACCTGGAATGTTGGAAAATATGTCCTTATACTCCGTCACTAATTCTATTGTCTGTCGTCGTTGCTCTTCTGTTAGTCCCGGTTCTAACCGTATACAATCTAATGTCGCAGTCTTGTCTACAATTGGAACAGGTAGTTCCAACCCGTCGTCGTCTACCTGATTCAGTACGGTGGTGGTGCTAAGTGCGTTTTCTGTATGCTCACTAAGTGTATGCATCTCGTCGGCATTGCCAGTCTCGCTAACTAGTGTAGTTGCGTTATGTATGTCTGTCGTCTCATCAATAGGTGTGGGTGCATTGTGTTCGTCTGTCTCTAGCTCTGTCTCTTGTCGTGAAAAGTAAGGTTTCAACATGTTGATATGAAATATCTTTAAGTGTCCGTTTATCGATATTTCATAATCGACATCTTACATTTTTCGTACCACTTTAAATTTCCTTTGCCATGAGGTCAATAATAAATTCCGTTTGTCTGGGAGTAAAAGCAGTATGTGTTGATCTGGTTCAAGATTAATGGTATCTGCTCTGGCTGTTGCCTTGGCTGCATGTAATTTTTCCCATGCAGCTATTTCTTCGTTCGTGCAATGCTTCAATTGGGGCAAGCATCCCAAAATTAAATCAGTACAAGGGTTATTTAAAATAGCACATGTAAAGGTACCAGAAAGGAAAGGAGTGTTAATACGGGCTCTTGCTAACGGGTAAATTTCAATATTACCCGAAAAAGTTCGGCATTTCACTGAGTCACCTGTATAATCATTTGGATTCACCAATTCCTTTCTAAGATCGATAAGAGTGCTCCCACTGTAAGCAAACACTGGCATGGTATTTCGTTGACCAATGCATTGTGGAACACCAAATTGCCTCTGGAGGCTAATGCTGCATTTACACTCTCAGTGGAGAATGGTACTGTATGTCCACATTCTAATTTTCCGTCTGCATGAAATTGGTGACATCGCTCACAACTGTCAAAGCTTAAAATATCGTTTACACAACAAACATCTTCAGATTGATTAAAAGGTAACTCATTCTCGACCTCGCACTCAGTCTCACTCCCACTATCAGAAGATGTATCAATTAACATTGCACTGTTGGCCTTCATTCTTTGGCGGCCTAGGCACTTACTGGAATAATGCCCTTAGCTAGTACAGAAGAAACATTTGACTGCACGCCTGTATGCATTTCTCTTGTTTTGTTGTTTCTTAATTACCATCTCAAGATGTGTTGGATAGTTTGGTGATTTATCACACATAGCATAAGTATCATGAAAAAGTTGGGAATACACACATTTAGGTAATTTTTGATCTTTCTTGTCGACTCTCTGAAATGGTTTTTTATTGCTACGATAGCTTTTAGGTTGGTCCTTAAAAAAAGAGACTATTTCAGAGTCGATGTTTGATGTTTTAAAAATATCTCTATTTGAGGAAAAATATGCGGAGCCTTTCTTCTCGAATTGCTCTATTGTTTCGATGTCTGACTGCTGCAGGAATTTAGCGAAAGGAGATGGGATTGTGGATATGACTTTATCCATGGCTATTAAATATACAAGTAAATGGGAATATTCTTCAACAAGTGAATAGGTACAATTACCTCGGAACAGTAATAACATCTGATGGGAGATGCCTTGAAGAGATTAGAACAAGAATCGCCATGGCAAAAGTAGCCTTTAGCAAGATGAAAAACATGCTGACCAATAAAAAGATGTCAATTGAAACGAGAAAAAGAGTGTTGAGATGCTACATAGAACCTGTACTTTTATATGGATGTGAAGCTTGGACAATGAGCAGCCAGGCTGAAAAACATCTGATGGCTGTAGAAATGTGGTTTCTGAGGAAAATGCAAAGAATACCATGGACAGCCAGAAAGACCAATGAACAAGTCCTTCAAGAAACAAATGAAGATCGTAAACTGATCAGAGACATTAGACGTAGACAGTCAGAATTTTTTGGGCATGTTATGAGAAGAAATGATTTGGAGAACTTGGTGACAACTGGTAAGATCGAGGGGAACAGACCAAGGGGAAGACCTAGAAACAAGTATCTGGATGGCTTGGCCTTGTGGCATGGTCGAGACAAAAACACGGAACTGATCCACGACTCTGTTGATCGAGTGAGATGGCAGAACATGACCGCCCACGCTTACCGGCATGGCACATGATGGATGGATGGATTAAATTTTTAAGTTTTTCAATGTCCTTTCCTATTTTTGCTGCACTAAGCCATCTATTCAGCACGCTTTGGACATTCGAGACATAATCGATGAAGGTCTCACTTGGTTTTGGTTTTAAGTTAGAAAATTGCACTTGATACCCAGGGGCATCAAGTAAAAAATGTTGCATAATCCTATCGTGAATGTACTGATAGTTAGATCTAAGATCAGTTGGTATTGATTCAATAACTTTAAGGGGCTCCCCACTTAGGTTTTTCATGTAGATCATGGCCCACATATCGATTGGTACTTGATGGTATTTAAGCTGATATTCGACATTTTCTGTCCAAGCTGATATGGAATCTTCTTTACAGAATGGCTTAATAATATTTTTGTATTTATTAAGTTTATTCTCTTCTTGCTGACTCTTTAGTTTTGTAGCGGAGATCTCTACGTGTGAGTCTACTTCCATAACTTTCATCTTTACCTGTGTTTCTGATTCAATCTGTATTTGTTTTTCTTTTACTCTTGCCATTTCATCTATTTCTCTTTGCTTTAACTCTCTTTCCTGATCTAATTGTTTTTGCTTTAACTCTCTCTCCTGATCTAATTGTGTTTGTTTTAACTCTCTCTCCTGATCTAATTGTTTTTGTTGGATCTCCTTCTGGTGTTGTCTCTCTTGTTCTCCAATGTCCTTCTGATGTTGTCTTTCTCGTGCACGTTCATCTCTATCAGCATCTTTTGCTTCCTTAAATTTTTGATCAGCATATTGCTCTAATTCCTTTCCTGTGTGTCCTAATGCCTTGCCTGCTTGTATGTAATCAGCTAATGTTAACATGTTGTTGGATAAATAGCTAGAGTTGTTAGGCACTCAAATATTTATTCAGGTATCTTAGACTTGTTAAGTTTTTGAATGCCTGTGTACAAAACTTATTATTAGATTACATCCTGAAAAAGAGATGCATTATTAATTATATTGCATTCAAAATAATTTGGGTATACTCATCTTAACAATCCAGAACAATCAGGTACATTCGTTTGGCACCTCAGGTACAATCGTTTGGCACCTCGACACACACCTTGCGTTCCTCCTTTAAATAGCTCTTGTTATACCTGGTTTACAAGAGCATCAATAATTAACTATTTGTAAATGACATATGACTTTGACATTTGTTTGATATTTACAATCACATGCCCCCGGACAACATAATGTGGTATATTTAATAATAAATGTCACTGTCCTGTCTTCGTTCTAATGTCTTCTGCGTTCCCTAACTATTGCTGTTTAATTTATGAAAGTGCTGTGCAGACCGAATCTTATTTGCAAAAAGAAAGTAGTGCCATCGTGACGGTAGAAAATAGAATATGTTCACAAATAAATAAATAAATGCTTTAAATAAATATAAAGGTAATATTACTGTTCAAATTAATAAATATATTCAATAAATACCTTGTATAAACCAATAATAATTAATATAATTCAAAGATTCAGGCGAGCAGCCGCTTGGCGATTTGTAAACAATCTGTCACTGATTGCAAATGGCGTAGGGCAGCTGTGTGTCAACCGCGATACGTCACAGGCGCAGCGCTATTTTTAGATTGGACAAATCGATATTGTCGCCGGCTCATTATTTTGTGTATCGCTCCGCCGTGAATCATGTTTCATAAATACATATAATAAATAAATAATTGTTGAAATAAATGATGCAAAACTATAATAATAATACTTACAAATCAGAAGAAAACATGTTCATAAAGCACAAAATATTTTAATAAGCATAAATAAACGTTAATCGGTCACGATGGGCACAGCTCGCATCTTGTTCTAGTCTGCACACGCTATTTTACACTAACACAAATTAAACCCTGTGATTAACTGACAGTAATACTATTTTAGAGCCGTGGGTTAGTGTTTTAGCTTGAACAATTGTCCAAGCCACACTTCTGACACCACTTTTATCCTAGCCTGTCATCAAGCGATGCTACAGGTATTATGGGATAAAGTTCTCTCGCACCACACAAAAAGACTTGTCAGTCGTACGAGAGGAATTGATTACACATTTGTATTGCCATTGGCTCTTACAATACATCAATGCACACAAACTGTCTCTAACGAACCACACATGAATACACAGAACTTCCTATCACTAGTCGTCCCTAGCCCTACTGCTAAATCTATCTACTCATCTAAAGAAATACGCATCGACTCTAAGCGATGTGTTCCCTACGAAGTCTGTCTCCCGTCTGCCAATTCTCCGCGTGCTGATTACACAGTACGCGGAAGGACCTCGTGCGCACTTCGGCTTTTGCGTGCTACATCATTCAACACGCTTAGAGTAGTAGCCTACTCTTGAGTTCTATTCTAGTTCTTGGTGTCTCTCACGTTGGCGTGATTATACCGTGACCAGAGTGCTTACTCTCTGGTGGAAACTCCCGTGTCTCATGAGAGAACTGTTTGACAGTTCCCCTCCCTATCTACTCCCTACACCTACCCTGCCCTCATGTTGGGGCACTGGGTTACCTCTAGTCTACTTGAAGTAGACCACTCATTCAGGGTGGTCTTCCCTCCTATCTATTCTAGTCTTTGACAATTGTGATACCTCAGACATTTACTGTGATACCTGAGACAGTTACTGTGATACTCCAGACAGTTACAGTAAAACCTCAGACAGTTACTGTGATACCTCACACAGTTACAGTGATATCTCAGACAGTTACAGTGATACCTCAGACAATTGGTGTGATACCTTAGAGATCTACGGTGTTACCTCAGACAGTTACTGTGATATCTCAGACAGTTACTGTGATACCTCGGACAGTTATTGTGATACCTCAGATAATGGTTGTGATACCTCAGACAATTGGTGTGAAACCTCAGACAGTTATTGTGATTCCTAAGGCAGTTACAGTGATACCTCGGACAATTGGTGTGATACCTCAGACAGTTATTGTGATATTTGAGACAGTTAGAGTGATACCTAAGACAGTTACTGTCATACCTGGGACAGTTAATGTAATATATCAGGCAGTTACAGCAAAACCTCAACAGTTTTTGTGATAACTTAGACAGTTACTGTGATACCTCAGACAGTTACTGTGATACATGAGACAGTTACTGTGATACTTTAAACAGTTACAGTGTTACCTCGGACAGTGATTGTGATACCTCAGACAGTTACAGTAATACCTCAGACCGTTACTGTGATACCTCAAACAGTTACAGTGAAACCTCAGACAGTTACAGTGATACCTCAGACAATTAGTGTGATACACCAAATAGTTACTGTGATACCTCAGTCAGTTACGGTGATACTGAGGTATATTTCCCAGACAGTTACTGTTATATATCAGACAGTAACTGTGATAGCTCAGACAGTTACCGTGATACCTCAGACAGTTCCTGTGAATCTCAGACAGTTGCTGTGATATCTCAGGAAGTTACTGTGAACCTCAGACAGTTGATGGGATATCTCAGACAATTACTGTGATACCTTTGACAGTTCGTGTGATATTTCAGATATTTAGTCTTATATCTCAGACGGTTACTGTGATACCTCAGACAGTTACTCTAACACCTCAGACAGTTACATTGATACCTCAGACAACTAGTGTGATACCTAAGATAGTTACTGTGATACTCAGACAGTTACTGTGATACTTCAGACTGTTACCAGACAGTTACTGGGATACCTCAGACAATTACTGTGATAGCTCAGACAGTTCCTGTGAATATCAGACAGTTGTGTGATATCTCAGAGAGTTACTGTGAACATCAGACAGTTGTTGTGATATCTTAGACAGATAATGTGATACCTTTGACAGTGTGTGTGATATTTCAGACATTTAGTGTTATATCTCAGACGGGTGCTGTAAAACCTCAGGCAGTTACTGTGATACATCAGACAGTTTATGTGATACCTAAGATAGTTACTACGATGCCTCAGACAGTTGCTGTGATATCTCAGAGAGTTAATGTTAACTTCAGACAGTTGCTGCGATATCTCAGACAGTTACTGTGATACCTTAGACCAGTGTTTCCCAACCTTTTTTGTGCCATGCCCCACTTAAGCCTTTCTGAAATTCATATTGCCCCCCTCCCCCGCCCCACGCCCCCCCCCCTCAACATATACATTATTTTTAATATTCAAAAATTGAAATGTTCACTAAAGAAACTTGAATGATAGGTTTTAGGAAGAAATCACTAGGTAATTATTGAGCAAACACAGTAAGTAAATTTTCAAAACATATAATGGAGAACTGAAATTCAAGTACAAAATAATTTTAATGAAAGATTTTTCTATATTATTTTAATTATTAGTAATTATTTATTATTTAAATTTAGTGAGATCCTTGCGCTTGATGCTTGCTACAAAGAGATCTTATGTCAGGTTCCAATTTAGTTAACTTCAGTCTCAAGTCTCCCCGTTTTGTTATATTCAGCCGATTTCTTCCATTTTCGAATTGCCCCCCTTAACAGTCAAATTGCCTCCCTGTGGGGCGTGGGCCCCACGTTGGGAAACACTGCCTTAGACAGTTGGTGTGATATTTCAGGCATTTAGTGTTATATCTCAGACGGTTACTGTGATACCTCAGAGAGTTACTGTGTTATCCTCAGACAGTTACAGATACCTCAGAAAGTTACTGTTATATCCCAGACAGTTACTGTGTTTTCGCCTCGCCTAGACACTTATCACTTCAATGTAAACAGAACCAGGGGATCGCGGTAGCTCAGTGGCTAGCACGCTTGCTTGCCAGCCCGGTAGTCATGGGGTTAAAACCCTTAGTGAAGATTAATTTGTTCAATCAACTCACCTCCCACGTATACCCAGCCTCAGATAGGTACGAGGACATTTCCCAGGCAGTAAAGGCGGTGGTTTATTGTTGACCAGATCACCAGTTGAGTGCCGGTTGGTCTAACATAGATAACACCAAATACCTAATACATCTCATGGCGTAAACATGAATCGTTTACTTCCAATTTCTTGTCCTGGACTGAAAGGCTTAATTTGTGTGAGTGTGTGTATGTGTGGTGTCTGTTTTATATGCTCTATTGCACATAAGAGCTCAGTTTCCCTGCCAAAGAACAAAGGAGCGCCTCATGGCAAAGAATGCGTCACGTCGTTACCATGCTACAGGTTCCTTGCAGAACGTCGCCCTCGTCTCCATCTTTTACCATGTTGCCTGCCTCGTGCATTTTCAAGTCTCCAGGTGTCTGCAATGTCCTGAGTCCATGTACGCGCTGGGTGACTCCGTTCTCTTCATCAAGTTACTACGCCTGCCATCATTGTCCTTTTCAAGCCGCTGTAACATTTAATATAGCCTAAGAGTTTCAGTTTCTGATATATGATGCTGTTTATAATCGCATCAGCTCATGAGCATATTCAAATATGGGTATATCAGAATGATATATGATGTGTTTTGTTTTCTTGGCTGGTTTTTAGTTTTGAAACTTCGCCATGACACCCACTTCCTCGTCCTTCATTTTCCAGTTTCAGCTGCTGACGTCAGCATGAACGGAAGCCCTGAGTTTTCACTTGTATCCAGTGACGTTGGACGCCGGAGCTACCACTTCAATGTCGGACGGTGGAGGTCGAGAGTACAGTCGTCTGTTCCTCATTATCATGTTGAAATACACAGGGTTATTAGTTGCTGGTCTTCTTCGTTCATTGGAGGGGAACGTACATAAAAGTGACACCGGCGGGTGAGTTCTACACTATACACACAGGCAATACGACACACAGATAGGAGCTCGAACGGAAGTACAGATGAATGGATGAATGCATGGATGGATGGATGCATGGATGGATGGATGCATGCATGCATGCATGGATGGATGCATGGACGGATGGACTGATGGATGGGTGAATGGATGCATGGATGCATGGATGGGTGGGTGAATGCAAGGAACAACGGACGGAGAGGTGGATGAATGGTTAGATGGATTGATGGATGGATATATGCATGGATGCATGCATGGAAGGACGTGCGGACTGATGGTTGGATGAATGAGTGGATGGATGAATGGATGAATTAATGAATGGGTCCATGGACTGACGGACTGACAGATGGATGGAAGGATAAATGGATGAATGGATGGATGCATTTATGCATACATGGACGGACGTACCGATGGATGGATGGATGGATCGATGGGTGGATAGACTAAAAGATGAATGGATGGATGGATGAATGGATGGGTGGGTGGATGCAAGCACGGACGGACAGATGGGTAAATGGCTGAATGAATAGATGGATGGATGAATGGGTGGATAGCTATATGGATTTATGCATGGATGGATGCATAGACGGACCAACGTGCTAGCAGATGGGTAGATGAATGGGTGGATGGATGTATGGATGGATTAGTAGATGGATCCATGAACGGACAGACTGACAGATGGATGGAAGGATGGATGGATGAATGGATGGATGCATTCATGCATGCATGGACGGACAGCCCGATGGATTGATGCATGGATGGACCTATGGGTGGATAGACTGAAAGATGAATGGATTGATGGATGAATGGATTGGAAGAAAGGTAGTTAGGCAAGCAGACAGACAGACAGACAAACATATCTATGTTCACACAACTATACATTGTGATTATCTGTCACTCAACTCTGCCACTGTAATTATTTATCACCCTCATCTACCGCTGTGATTATCTGTCACCCACATCTGCCACTGTGATTATCTGTCACCCACATCTTCCACTGTGATTATTTATCATTTACACCTACCACTGTGATTATTTATCACCCACATATTCCACGGTTATTATTTATCACCCACATCTACCACTGTGATTATTTATCGCCCACATCTACCACTGTGATTATTATCACCCGTGGGGCAACTGTGATTATTTATCATCCACATCTACCACTGTGATTATTATCAAACACATCTACTACTGTGATTATTATCAAACACATCTACTACTGTGATTATTATCACCCACATCTACCACTGTGATTATCTGTCACCCACACCTACCACTGTGATTATCTGTCACCCACATCTATCACTGTGATTATCTGTCACCCACATCTATCACTGTGATTATATGTCACCCACATCTATCACTTTGATTATCTATCACCCACATCTATCACTGTGATTATCTGTCACCCACACATGTCACTGTGATTATCTATCACCCACATCTAGCACTGTGATTATCTATCACCCACATCTATCACTGTGATTATCTGTCACCCACACCTGTCACTGTGATTATCTGTCACCCACATCTATCACTGTGGTTATCTGTCACCCACATCTATCACTGTGATTATCTGTCACCCACATCTATCACTGTGGTTATCTGTCACCCACATCTATCACTGTGATTATCTGTCACCCACACCTGTCAATGTGATTATCTATCACCCACATCTAGCACTGTGATTATCTATCACCCACATCTATCACTGTGATTATCTGTCACCCACACCTGTCACTGTGATTATCTGTCACCCACATCTATCACTGTGGTTATCTGTCACCCACATCTATCACTGTGATTATCTGTCACCCACATCTATCACTGTGGTTATCTGTCACCCACATCTATCACTGTGATTATCTGTCACCCACACCTGTCACTGTGATTATCTTTCACCCACATCTAGCACTGTGATTATCTATCACCCACATCTATCACTGTGATTATCTGTCACCCACACCTGTCACTGTGATTATCTATCACCCACATCTAGCACTGTGATTATCTGTGTCCAGCTCACAATGGGCGGTTCCTCCTCTCTATTCCCTCACAATTATTACATCTTTAAGAAATCTTGCAGCTTTGTCTGTGTGCCTATGTCTGTGTGTGTGTGTGTGCGCGCGCGCGCGTGCGCGTGTGTGTTTGCGTTTGTGTTATACAAGCGCATTAACACCATGCTTAACCCGAGTTGAAATTCTGTCAAGGGTGGTCTGCCAACATATATTTAGCAGCTGAAAGATGACACATCATCACACGTAAGAATACCCTTTCCCCACGCCAATGGTGACTATCATACAGACAGGCTTTATTATGGTGACAATATAACCAAGGAACATGCGCGTAATATCCCTATGCAGAATCAATATATATGTGCAGTATACATTATAATTATTGAATAATCTACTGTTCCTTGTTTGATATTATTATGTAAATCTTAGTTTATTACATTGGTTCCTTAAAGCGTCAATCTAAACTGTAATTTACATCCGGATTACAGCCTTTAGAATATACATATGAATTTATTATACCGGATTCGTTGTGCCTTTTATACTGTAATATGTTAGATTTATTAACTTCACAAAGAAGCATCATGTAAAAGGTCGGTATTGCTGGTGTTTATATAAGAAACATCATCATTATCATCATCATTTAGTATTTCAGCTCTCAAGGTTGGCAGTGATCGTCCTTGATGAACCCACTTCAGTGTTGTTTGTCGTCTGCCTCTCTCTTTAATTATCTATGCCTGCAATGATAATAGATCTATGCACGCCTGTTTTGTAAGTGTTTCCCCCAGCCTCCCACTTGTATCTTCCTTAGTGTTCTATCTCTACCACTGTCTTTGGTGTTTTCTAACGTCAAACGGTTTTAAATTGAAGAGGATCGACTATATTGCACCAGGTTTACTCCATCTGGCTTGGTCTCTTTTAGCAGGATGACCTGCCAAAAAAGTCGAAGACAAAGATCGAACTCTGTAGCTCCAGCGACGACCCCTAGGAGTTTCCCAGAAAACTGCACTCGTGAACAGAATGATGTAGGCTGAAATCGAACTCACCATCTTCGGACCGTGAGGCAGGCGGCGTAACAACTTGGCCACGGAGACCCCGTTCTAAAGTCATATGTCGTGAACTAACCACGACAGCCCTTCGCTTGTGTTAATATAACACTTCTTTGTTCTGTTGTATTTTGCAGACATGTTCATTTGTCAGCCCCACGATCAGCTAGCTCTTGTCTTGTTTCTACAACGGGGCTTCAAATTAAAGCATTAAATTATTTGGTTACGTGGTTGTTTCGGGATTTGAAATTTAAATATTGAGCACAACCCACTACTGGCAACGCTGATCGCATTCTGGTATGAACCTAAGGCCTATCCACGTCAATATATGGCAATCTTGAGCATAGCCTACGATGGGTAGCGTTGTGATATTCTGTTGTGATAATTTGGTGTGTCCAGTGTGTGCCGCGTGGTTACACACCCGCTTCACACGCGTGATCCGGGACTGTTTCCGGATCCGGTCAGGGATATGCACTACTGTCGAGCTCAAATGAGGGCGAAACTCGAGTATAGTGCTTCCATATTGACGTGGATAGGCCTTAGGTTCATACCAGAATGCGATTAAATTATTTGGTTTTGTGTGAATATATTGTGGGGAAGCAAAAAGTAAAGGACAAATTTATCATTTTTCCGTGTAGTCACCACTGCCTTCAATATAAATTCTTCAGCGCCGATAAAGTGCTCGGATTCCTGTAGACAAAAATTCTGGAGTCACTACTCGGTGTGCCTGACCCGTCGTGAACAGTCTGTCACAGAAGTCATGCCGTTTTGAAACTTCCTACTACCCTCATACACTAGATGCACTGGCATGAATGCATCCCCACACTGGACCTTCTTTCGCCAATGAAATTCTATTGGTTTCACCCCTTCACTGATCAAAAAACGGATAAGAGAACGCTGCTCCTCTTTGGTGCATGTCATAAGTGTGGCTGCCACCTTTAAACCGTTATCGTGACGTCACCATTTTCGTCTGCACAGTGATGTCACGTGCTTAACCCTCTTGACATCCTTAACAAAAAATATTGACAGGTTACAAGACAATGGCATGGTTATTGATATTTCTATCACACTTTTAAACGTTTGATTTGAAGCCCCCTTCTATAACCCATCTAGAATGCTGCTGTTGGTTGTGCAACACGTTAATCCTTTGTCCGTACTTCAGGAACATATGACAGCACTCGCCAGATGTACGTTCCGACGACTGGTTTTTGGTACATGCTCTTTGATGCCAAGGTTTCTCCAGCCCCCTGTAAATGTCTGTTCCTTCTTCTTCTGAGGCGTTCATCCGGGCGGTTTTTTCGGACGTGGTTACGTTGTGCCTGTTTACAGTAGAGCTGCGTTCTTGCGCCGTTAGGCCGACACATCCGACTTCTGCAGGCATTTGTTGAACGGGTTAATCTTCCCGGGTAAAAATGTCTATTTGATATCGCAGTTCTAATTCACGCATCTACCTCACAATGGGTTACGTCTACACTATTCTCACCTAGATTAGAACTTTATTAATGAGTTCTTTGTTTCGTTCTTTTTCAGATGTAGTGAAATGTATTATTTACTTCTTTGTTGTGTTCTATTTTTAGACGTAGTAACTTTATTAACTAGTTATTTGTTGTGTTCTATTGTCATATGTAAATTTAGTAACTAGTTCTTAATTGTGTTCTATTTCCAGATGATGTAAATTTAGTAAGTATTTCTTGGTTGTGCTCTATTTTCAGATGTAAATTTAGTAACTAGATTTGGTTGTGTTCTATTTTCATCTGTAGGAACTGAACTTACTAGCTCTTGTTTATGTTCTAACTTAGGTTGTAATACATTTAGCACCTAGTTCTATGTTTTGTGCTATTTTCACCTGTTGCAAATTTATCCACTAATTCCGTTTGTGTGGTATATTCACCTTTAGTACTTGAGTAGTCCTAACTATTGCCATTGCTTTCTGCCTTTCGGACACCTATTTTCATATCGTATTTTCTTGCTGTGTCGTTTCTTTTCTTTAACAATTTCTTGAATAACGGCTCTGTTCTGAATATCATTGTTTGTCCAGTTGCAAATGATATTATAGTAAATCTATCTCTGTTTACTGTATCGCCAAGTTTGCATCATTCGGTTTAATTTTGTCATGACAGCATTTTAACACACACGACAGTCCGGGGTAGATCAAATATCCCCAAATGCACGCGGTTTGAAAAGTATAAGACATCATACAACTAATCAGAAAGTTAGTTGCACATGCCTTACAGGACGTAGCAGTCATCTCTAGCATATTTTGGCTGTTTGTGAGTCCTGGACAAGTTTACGTTCAGAAGTTTGCCATTGCTTTTTGAACGACCGGCACACATACCATTGTATGGAAATCAAGGCAAGGCGGTCTGCTTCAAAATCACCCGCAGCTGTGTTTCGAACGCGTTGTGCGGTATTACGAATTGAATTCATAACCCCTTCGCCACAGAGCCGGTGCAAATATGCATCTACGTAAACAACAAACAAATTGACCATCGTCGACCATGTTTCATGTCAGGCTATTATTTGCACACGTTGGTTAGTTTGTTTAGTTTGAAACGCAATATTTGGAGATCTGCATGGCCAAATGAATATGAAGGCCAGTTCTTAAACTTCCGGTGTGCTGATGATGAGTTAGCGGTTTCAACCCCCTACACCGGTCAGTCCAAGGAATTCCTAACATTCGTCTCAGGAACCACATCTCTGTTGCTTCCAAGCTCTTCCTAACTTGTTCATTTACATTCCAAGATTCCCTGCCATACAGCAAAACAGGTTCTATATAGCATTTCAGCAATCTTCTTCTTACATTAAATAATAGTGACTTATTGCATAAGATATTTTTAATATTCTGAAATGCAGCTTTTACTTGCTATTTTATGTTCTTAATCTTCTATCTGATGTTTTAATTGCCCCTAGGTAATTAAAGCCGGTCTCCCTGGTCTATAGTTACAAGACTTTCTCTGTAATCCCGTATACTCTCGTGAGTAACGTGACGTTGCGCGAGAATCGATAGCGGTTCTCATCGCGTCAGTAACTTACGAGATATGTGAGCCAGCTGCTCAGAAATCAATGGCAAACTACTGAGCGTAATCTTGCCAAGAAATCAACAATCAGCTGGAAGATGCTGATGTTGACAGCAATGTCATGTAAAGGATATGCGAACAAAAAAAAATTGGTAATTAAAACTATCCACTCGGTAAAGAATTTTCCCTTCTATTTCTATTTCACATTTTGGTGTAACCTTTTTGTTTGATATCACCATTGTTATTGTTTTCTTGATATTCAAGAGATATGACTATATAAGTATAGGGTGTATTTTTAATGACTGTGCAGTGTTTCAAAATATTGCCGGCCAAAGTTATGTATTTACTTATTATATTGCATCAACTTTACAGAGGGTGAATACAAAACTTGGACCGGCAATATTTTCAAACACTGTCATTAAAAATACACCCTATATTAGTATTGCTGTTTTTGGTATTATTCTTTATTTGTGTGTTTATTATTTCTGTTGTTATCATGTTTGTTTATTTTAACACACACATCTGCTTTGTTGTTTATCAGTTCGTAAAAGATGATGTTTGCACGTCAGATCTGTCGCTGTGTCATCTCATCTCATCATGTTCCTCTTGTACCTTGCGGTGTCGAGGTGAAGCATAAACAGCGGGAGAGTGCCCGATTATGGGCTTCATGGTTCGAGATTCCCATGGGCTCTGTTATTCCCTCTGCCCATCGTTTACATGGTCGGCCTCTTCTTCTGCTTTCATTTGGTCTGTACATCATTGCTTGTTGTGGTATATTGTTAATTGGTAAC
The DNA here is from genome assembly GCA_963921405.1 of Cepaea hortensis. Lineage (NCBI taxonomy): Eukaryota > Metazoa > Mollusca > Gastropoda > Stylommatophora > Helicidae > Cepaea > Cepaea hortensis. Next base: position 53,694,369 of record OY992897.1, read on the forward strand.
CTAATGACATTGCCAAGCCATTACACTTACTGTTTTCTGATAAAATATAGCGCTGCTATAACCCCCACTTGAGTTCTGGTTTCTTCATTTCTGATTTTTCCTTTTCTTGATACCGAGTATTCTTCTCAGGAATCTCATTTCTGTTGTTGAAGTTTGTATTTTCTCTTTTTCTGTCATTGTCCAGGTTTGGTAATGACAGCATAGAGTGTGTATGAAAACTGTGTTGTAGAGCCTTGTTTATTTTTTACTATGTCGCTGTAATTATAATAAATTAACATGGTCTTCTACCAGTTGCCTGTTTGTAAAGATAGTCAAAGATGTCAATCATGTTTATTTGTTATGATGATCCCATGAAAGTATGAGAGTAGCTATAACACAATCCATTGCCAACCATGATAGTCATGTGTTCGACTCCCCACAGTTGAGTATTGTTTTGTAAGTTGGCCTGGGCTCACAGCAAACCCCAGGCTAAAATGGTTCCCAGGAAATGTCCCAGAAAGTGAAGGCCTGTGCTAGATTGGTCAAATCAAGCATCGAGTGCCGACCCTTCTATAGAAAACACTGGGATAACACCACATACTCAGTCACTGTAAGACGTGGAAACAGATCCGTAGCTTCTCTTTTTGTGTGTTTAAACTTAGAATCACGAAAAAGACAAAATACAACAACAACAACAACAACAACAAAATCAACAATAATAATATTGCAAAAAGCAAAGACTGGAATGAAGACATGCGATAACCAATAATGTATTCTTATAATATAATATGTGTTATGAGGCAAGTCAATGTCACAAGTATTTAATAATCACAATCAAAATGGCGATTTGTAATAATACAAAACGGATCGATTAATAAAATGATTGTTTTGGAATCTATGATCGTCTAGTTCGTAATAGGTTAGGATCCTCTGTAATTAATGGTTCTACGTGAGACGCAAGTATATAAGAATGAATGTAAAGAAAGCCATAGTCAACCGAAGCTTGTTGATATCATCATTGAGTGTGTCCTCAAATGGAGCGGCTTTAGGTCAAACTACATGTATCTTTACAGCATATGTTGCACACCCACGAAACAAATATTCATCTGTCATTTCACCAGTTCCAAAGTTACATTCATTGGCATCTGATATATTTAGTTTATTGAACATGTAGTTTTTCAGCCTGTTCTGGCCTGTTTTGTTTATTAGTAATAATCTCTTTGGTAAAACAGCGTCAAAATGCGTCAGTGTGCCTTTTATTCATGAACTTAGAGAGATTAACTGACTTCTGAAAGCCTCATCTCATCTTGTTCCTATTGTACCTTGCGGTTTCGAGGTGAAGCATTAATATCGGGATAGTGCCTGTTTGTGGTCCAATAGACACTATTATTCCTTCTGTTCATTGCATTGTTTTCTAACATAAACTTAAATGAACTGAGGAAGAGCTCAGTCAAAGTGTGGGTCTGATTCGAGTTCTCCTGAAGACGCAATCATTGAGAGGGAGTTACGCGATTGTTTGGAGGGAGTTTCATGATTGTTGCGAGGGAATTGCGTGATCGTTGAGAGGAAGTTACATAGTGTGCCTCTGGTCATAGCTTCCCAGTCTGATCAGACAGTCCTGTATGTGGATTTCTGCTGAATAGAATAGTCAACAATCAATTATAAAGATGCATGTTAATGGGAACAACAACAACAGCACTAACATCACTAACAGCAGCAGCAACAACAACAACTACAACAAACAAAATAACAGAAATAACAACAGCAGCAGCAGCAGTAACAACAACAACAAAATAATAACAACAACAGCAGCAACAACAACAAAATAACAGCAACAACAACATTCACCAACAGCAGCAGCAACAACAACAACTAGAACAACATACTCGTAATATTTACAATAACAATACAAACAGCGGTGACAAAGATCCTGACAACAATCCAACGGCGACGATGCAGATGATGGTGATAATTGTGATAACGGTGACAATCATGATTATATAACGACTATGTTCATGATGATAATGATGATGGCATTCATGATGATGTTGTTTATGATGATACTGTGATTTTATTTTTTTATTTCGCTCGCTCTGAACTCAAGCGTAGTCCATACTCATGCTACTACGTCTAGTAGCATTGGGCTGATGTTTGCGTGTGGATTAGCTTTCCCTATTACCAGTGTCCCTCGCCCTCAGTCAAACCCACTCCGACTTCTTCGTGGGCACTGTGCTGAGGAACAGATGGATCATCATGGCCTGGTGAGAATGGTGCTGTAGGTTCTGGCCGACACTCAGGGCTCCGAGGAAAGGCCTGGCGGACACATAATCAGACTGCTATTGGTACCATTAGTGTTGTGACTCTTCGCTGGCCGTTGAAGATGGGGACTGAGTGTTGTCACGTCGGTTCTTGACTCGACTCAACTCGGTTGTGAAGAGAACGGCAGTAGCACAGTGGCCAGCATGCTTGGCTGCGGCCTGGTGGCCGTTTGTTTGATTCTCCCAACAAAGTGTATTTTTATTTTAAGAAGTAACCTCGGCCCCAGAGTGGACAAGGTTTCAAACTAGGACCAGGTTTATGTCTGGGAAATAAAGGCGGTCTGTAGACTGTGTCACGGGTTCAGTGTCCATTGACCTATATACAAGTTTTACATACGGGGCAGCAACACATGGCTAATAAATTCAAAGCGTGGATAATTGTCATTATTTACGTTTAATGTTTCTGATGATTTTGATGATGATGATGATTATATTGATGATGATGATGATGATGATGATGATGATATTGATGATGATGCTAATATTGATGGTTACGATGGTACTGATGATGATGATAATGATGATTATAATGGTAATGACATTGATGAAAATGGTGATGATAATATTGATGATATTCATGATGATGAGAACATTTATGATAATGATATTGATGATGATATTGATTATAAATATATTGATTAAGATGACAATGATCCTATTGATTATGATGACACTGATGAAATAGATAATGATACTACTACTGATGATGATGATGATGATGATGATGATGATGATGATGATGATGATGATGATGATGATGATGATGATGATGATGATGATGATGATGATGACGACGATATTGATGATAATAATAATGATGATGAAATTAAGGTTTATTAAATTGATGATGATTACACTGATGATGATGATATTGATGATGCTATTGATGATAATGTTATTGATGATGATGATAATAGTGATGATTATCATGATGATGATGATAAACCATATTGGCATGTATTGCGGAGATTTCGCTAACCGCTCACAGAAGCTACTGGACAAGTGGGATAGCATCTCATATCCGCACCATTATTCTTCAGCATCTATTGGCTTGTCCAGCATAGAACATTTCATGATACTCGTGTGGTCAGTAAGAAATACATGGAGATGAATTTCCAATCATCATCATCATCATCATCATCATCATCATCATCATCATCATCTGGTATACATGTAGATCTAACTGTCCGCATATTTTATCTAAATCAGCGATATATTTTGTTTTAATTTTTTTCAAAAGTCAATTGCAACGGGAAATAGAGTATTGAAGTGCAACATAGAACATGTACTTGTGTATGGATGTGAAATATGAACAATGATCAGACAAACTGTAAAGCATATAATGGCAGTGGAAATGTGGTATTTGAGGAATAATGTAAAGAATATCATGGATCGACAGAGGAACAAATGAGCAAGTCCTACAAGAATCAAAAGAAAACAGTAAACTGATTAGAGAAATCAGACGCACACAGTAAACATATGTTGGGCACGTTACGAAAATGAATAAAGTATCGAACTTGGTGACAACTGGTAAGACTGATTGGAAAAAAACAAGGGGATGGCAGAGATATAAATATCTGAATGGCTTGACCACATGACATGGTCGAGACAAGAATACAGAGCTGATTCACGATACTGGTGATCGTCTAGGATGGCGATACATGACCACCCACGCCTATTGGCATGTCACATGATGATAATGATTTTATTGCTAAACTGTAAGTAAGTAAATATACGCCTGTTTTTTATTTTTTTTTTTTATTTTTACAATTGTAGTTGAAAATACAGATAGAACTACATTTAATTTACTGACATTTCTTACACTGTAGTTTTTAATTAAGAGATACATTTTTATTTTGCGCTGTTTATTTTACCTCACAGTTAACTTTCAATTAACTTAATTGTAATTTCGAAGCAAGTAAATGCTCCTTGGAGATACGGACTCAGTTCACGAATATTACATCCAGTGACTCATGAGAGGTGAAAATCAAATAAGTATAAAGATCAAGCAACCAGGCATGTGACATATACAAGCCTGACTACAATACCCACGGCCAACAAGCAACAAACACTAATTTGTTCAGTTTTACAGCTCTCGGATCAAGTCACCAGATCACATTTCGATCCACCAAAAAGCAATCTTTTTTTCACCGTCTGGTGATTATCAGGCAAATATTGCATAGTAAACTGACGTTTATTACATGAGTTTGAACCTGTTCAGAAACTGATTGCGTTTATTGAACAACTCAATTCTAGTCAAGAACAGGTAATGTAGTATGGGGTATTGGTGATGCAATGCTATGAGGGCGGGAACAGTCTAGTATTGATAACATCGCTGACATGCCTGACCTACTTCTGTCTAATTAGTTTAGTGTCTCTCATATTGCACTCTTCTGTTAATTATATCTTTCTTGTTCTCGCTTGTGATATTCTTGTTCTTTTCTATCGTCATCTTCTATTTTGTGCTTACTTATTGCATCTTTGTTCGTGTTCTTCATCTTAATTTTATTATATGCCTAATGTTTCATCTTGTCTCGTTCTTTTCTTCGTTCGTTCCTTTTTTTAAAACTAATATACTACTCTATTATTATTATTATTATTATTATTATTATTATTATTATTATTATTATTAATATTATTATTATTTATCTACGTTGTTTTCTATTTACCGTACCTATTCTTGTTTGTATGTTTCTGTTTCTGTTGATGTTGACTATGTTGCTCTTCTTCCTCTTCTTCTTTCTGTTGACTATGATGATAATGATCATCACCACCACAACAACAACCATCATCCTCATCGTCATTGTCATCTTCATCAAATCTGGATTACCCGTTTAGCCCCTCAGACATGATAACTTGAAATCATGGAAGCTTGTGGTGGGGTGGGACTGAGGACAGTCGACACATATTTGTTGGTTATAGTCTCAATTTCATAACAGTATACAGAAGATCGCTGGCCGAGTGGTTAAGAATGCTTGGATCTCCTTCAGAAGACTCAGTTTCAAATTCTCGGTAAGGTGTGGATTTGTTTTTCTGTCGGGAGAAACATGTAAGCATTAATCTGCACAGTTCGCGGCGACTGAACTAGCCATGCAGCATGAATTCCTAAGGTTCAAAACCCCCTTGCCGTGCACCGCAAGATACAATAGGCAGTAGATGACAGATGACAGACAGAAGAGCACATTATAGAGACAAAGGCTACAATCAATATGGTTGGTGACTAACAAGAAGGAAAGCAATGGTAGATGACCTTCTCAACAGATATATAGAAAACTTATGGCATTCAAAGACATTACAAAGCAATGGAGGCATTTTCTCTCTTTGTCGGCCAATGGCACTACTGTGATAATACATGTCTGTGTCTCAGCGTACATTATATGTTTCTCAGTGTATATTGTCTGTGTCTCTGCGTACATTATATGTGTCTCAGTGTATATTGTCTGTGTCTCAGCGTACATTATATGTGTCTCAGTGTACATTGTCTGTGTCTCAGCGTACATTGTGTCTCAGCGCACGTTTTCCGTGTCTCTGTAAATTGTCTGTGTCTTAGTTTACATTGTTTGCGTCCCCGTATACATGGTGTCTCAACGCAAATTGTCTGTATCTCTGCATACATTGTCTGTGTCTCACCACAGCGTACATTGTGTCTCAGCATACATTGACTGTGTCTCAGCGTACATTATGTCTCAGCATACATTGTGTCTCAGCGAACCTTGTCTGTGTTGCAGTGTACATTGTGTCTTAGGATACATTGTATCTCAGCATACATTGTGTCTGAGTGCACATTGTGTCTCAGTGTAAATTGTGTCTCTGCGTAAACTTTGTCTAAGCGAACATTGACGGATTCTGTGTACACAGTATGTGTCTCAGTGTACATTGTCTGTGTCTCATCGTACATTGTGTCTCAGTGTACATTGTGTCTCAGCATACATTGTGTCTCAGCGCACATTGTGTCTCAGTGTAAACTGTGTCTAAGTGAACATTGTTTTTGTCTCTGTACACAGTATGTGTCTCAGTGTACATTGTCTGTGTCTCATCGTACATTGTGTCTCAGCGTACATTGTATGTGTCTCAGTGCACACTGTATCTCAGAGTAAAATGCCTCTGTCTCAGCGTAAATTGTGTCTCAGGGTGCATTGTGTCTCAGCGTACATTGTGTCTCAGCGTACATTGTGTCGCAGCATGCATAAATTGTGTCTCAGCATACATCGTGTCACGGCATACATTGTGTCTCAGTGTGCATTGTGTCTCAGTGTGCATTGTGCCTAAGCATACATCGTATCTCAGCATACATCGTGTCTCAGCCTACATTGTGTCTCAGCCTACATTGTATCTCAGCCTACGTCGTGTCTCAGTGTACATTGTGTCTCAGCCTACATTGTGTCTCAGCCTACATTGTGTCTCAGCGTACTTTGTATCCCAGCGTACATTGTATCTCATCATACATTGTGTCTCAGACTACATTGTGTCTCAGCCTACATTGTATCTCAGTGTACATTATGTCTCAGCCTACATCGTGTCTCAGTGTGCATTGTGTCTGAGCCTACATTGTGTCTCAGCCTACATCGTGTCTTAGTGTACATTGTGTCTCAGCCTACATTGTGTCTCAGCCTACATTGTCTCTCAGTGTACATTGTGCCTCAGCCTACATTGTGTCTCAGCATACATTGTGTCTCAGCCTACATTGTGTCTCAGCTTACTTTGTGTCCCAGCATACTTTGTGTCCCAGCGTACATTGTATCTCATCATACATTGTGTCTCAGCCTACATTGTCTCTCAGCCTACATTGTGTCTCATTGTACATTGTGTCTCAGCCTACATTGTGTCTCAGTGTACATTGTGTCTCAGCCTACATCGTGTCTCAGTGTATATTGTGTCTCAGCGTACATTGTGACGCAGTGTACATTGTGTCTCAGCTTACATTGTCTGTGTCTCAGTGTACATTGTCTGTGTCTCAGTGTACATTGTCTGTGTCTCAGTGTACATTGTCTGTGTCTCAGTGTACATTGTCTGTGTCTCAGCCTACATTGTCTCTCAGCCTACATTGTGTCTCATTGTACATTGTGTCTCAGCCTACATCGTGTCTCAGTGTACATTGTGTCTCAGCCTACATCGTGTCTCAGTGTATATTGTGTCTCAGCGTACATTGTGACGCAGTGTACATTGTGTCTCAGCTTACATTGTCTGTGTCTCAGTGTACATTGTCTGTGTCTCAGTGTACATTGTCTGTGTCTCAGTGTACATTGTCTGTGTCTCAGCTAACATTGTCTGTGTCTCGGCATGCACTGGTTGTGTCTCAGTTAACATTGTCTGTGTCTCTGTACATTGTCTGTTTCTCAGTGTACATTGTCTGTGCCACAACTTACATTGTCTGTGTCTCAGCTAACATTGTCTGTGTCTCGGCATGCACTGGTTGTGTCTCAGTTAACATTGTCTGTGTCTCTGTACATTGTCTGTGTCTCAGTGTACATTGTCTGTGTCTCAGCTAACATTGTCTGTGTCTCGGCATGCACTGGTTGTGTCTCAGTTAACATTGTCTGTGTCTCTGTACATTGTCTGTGTCTCAGTGTACATTGTCTGTGTCTCAGCTAACATTGTCTGTGTCTCGGCATGCACTGGTTGTGTCTCAGCTTACATTGTCTGTTTCTCAGTGTACATTGTCTGTGCCACAACTTACATTGTCTGTGTCTCAGCTAACATTGTCTGTGTCTCAGCTAACATTGTCTGTGTCTCGGCATGCACTGGTTGTGTCTCAGCTAACATTATATGTGTCTCAATGCACATTGTCTGTTTCTCTGTATATTATATGTGTCTCAGTGTACATTGTCTGTGTCTCAGCGTACATTATTTGCGTCTCAGAGTACATTTTCTGTGTCTCTCTTTATGTTTTCTATGTCTCAGTGTACATTGACTGTGTTCCAGTGTAAATTGTCTGTGTCTCTGTACATTGTGTGTATCGTAGTGTACATTGTGTGTCTCTCATTGTATATTGTATCTCAGTGCACATATCTTTGTCTCAGCGCACATGTGCAGGCTGCTGTGACCTGAGCTGCAAGCTTACCCTGTAATACAGAGAAGTGTACATGAAGTCTGACTTCTCGTTTCACAGGGTAGTTCTATTGCTCAAGGACGTCGACATCAGCAGAAACACACATGATACGGGTTACATGTTATCGATATTAGACCACACATCATACAAGAAACAAACGTGCTGCTGGCAATTTACCACACTTCATAAAAGATACAAGCTATGCTGCTGACAATATACCACACATCTTACAAGATGCATGTGATACATGCAGCTGTGCTGACAATCTGTTACTTACCACAGGTTACAGATTTACACTTTCATATACCTTCTGCCCTGGCAGATAATAATAGTGATACTTTTAGATATGCCCTGAATATAATGTCAAAAAAAAAAAAAAACACCCAGCTACATCGAGGTTATTTACATCGCCAGAGAGTGTCTTCGAGTGGAACTGGTTCAAGATGGCCAGCTTGTATTGAGTTAGCTCACCATCACATCCTTATCATCATCATCATCATCATCATCATCATCATCATCATCATCATCATCATCATCGTCATCATCACTATGATCAGTAGCGTGAGCATCATCCTCACGCACAAACACATTCATATTATTATCATCAACATTATCATCGTCACTGTCATGTATCTTATTATTCTTCATCATCGTCATCAATATCTTCTTGTCCTTTTTTCCCTGCATCTTTCTTCTTCTTCTTCTTCTTCTTCTTCTTCTTCTTCTTCTTCTTCTTCTTCTTCTTCTTCTTCTTCTTCTTCTTCTTCTTCTTCTTCTTCTTCTTCTTCTTCTTCTTCTTCTTCTTCTTCTTCTTCTTCTTCTTCTTCTTCTTTGTCAAACATATTCTTTCTCTTCTGCTTCTCTTCTTCCTATTCTCTTCCTTCGTTAGTATTATAAACGAACGTTATGCGAGCGACATTGTAGGCTTGCTGCTGGCACATCCTCGTTACGGATGCTATGTTGTGAAGTCGGCTGTTGCTACCTATTCTATTTTCATTTACTTGGCTAGACACTGTTTCAACCACCAGATTCCCTTGACTGGTTGCCGAAATATTTGAAATACCAGGCCGTAGAGATCAAGTAAGCATCTCTTTAACGTCTAATTCTCTTGTCGTGTAGCAAGCAGTCAAGATATGAGTCGCTCTCTGCATTTATCTATTGTGCATAACCACCATAACAGAAGTTAAGTGTGCTATAAATGAACTTGCATCTGGCAAGGCTCCAGGTAAGGATGGGATTCCAATAGAGGTTATGAGGAGTGGGCAAGACACACTCACTCTACAGATCCACCAGCTACTAGAGCTATGCTGGAGAGAAGGACAAGTCCCACAGGATTTCAAAGATTCAAACATCATACCGCTGTACAAGAACAAGGGCGATCGGAGCGACTGCAACAACTATAGGGGTATCTCACTTCTGTGTATTGTTGGAGAATTGTTCTGCGCAGACTTCAAGTCCTGGGAGATCAAGTCTACCCCGAATCACAGTGTGGCTTTCGACAGAACCGGTCTACCATTGATATGATATTCTCATTGCGACAAATGCAAGAAACATGCCGTGAACAGAATCAACCACTGTTTATTGCCTTCATCGACCTCACAAAGGCATTTGATTTGGTCAGTCGTGAGGGTCTGTTCAAGGCACTAAAAAAGATTGGCTGCCCACCAACTCTTCTGTCCATTGTGGAATCGTTCCACACAGGCATGAAGGGTATAATCAAGTTTGATGGCTCAACTTCTGAAGAGTTTGAAATCAAGAGTGGAGTTAAGCAAGGTTGTGTACTAGCTACCACCCTCTTTGGAATATACTTTTCACTTCTACTGAAATATGCATTTCGTGATTAGGATGGTGGTATATGCATTCACTCACGCTCAGATGGCGGCCTCTACAATGCTCAGAGATTGAAGGCCAAGACCAAAATTAGGAGGGTACTGATCAAAGAGTTGCTTTTTGCAGATGATGCTGCAGTTACGACCCACTCTGAGGAAGAATTACAGTGTCTACTATCTGCATTCTCCAATGATTGTTCTGAATTTGGGTTAACAATTAGTAAAAATAAGACACAAATTATGTCACAAGGTGCACATGGGGTACCGTCAATCTTTACTGACCACGCCGAACTAGAGCAGGAAATCAACATCCGGATTGGTAAGGCAGCAACAACAATGAATAGGTTAAGAAAAAGAGTCTGGGAGAACTGCCAAAAAAAAAAAGTCCTTGTCTATCAAGCCTGTGTCCTTAGTACTTTTCTTTATGGCAGTGAAACCTGGACAACTTACTCACGCCAAGAGACAAGTTTAAACAGCTTTCATATGCGGTGTCTGCGAAGAATTCTTGGTATTAAGTGGCAAGACAAAATCACAAATACTGAAGTATTGGAAAGATCAGGTTGTGTGACGGTTTATTCCATGCTCAGTCTTCGTAGACTTAGATGGATAGGACATCTTAGGAGGGTGGATGATGGTAGAATACCAAAGGACATCTTTTTTGGGTAAGAGATAAACAGGACATGATTGATACAGGCATTGATAATGCACATTGAAGCAAGTCGCCGCTGAACGTGTTGCATGGAGGGCAACCATCAGAAATGGAATAAAGACAAAGGAGAAAATTATTGCAGATAAGTCACACACCAAGCGTTTGAGACGTAAGATGGTGCATGATGGTGGAAATGACCATGTGTTCACATGCACTCACTGTGAACGAACATTTACAGCGGGAATTAGCCTTATCAGGCACATTCGCTACCGCCATAGGTAAAAGTTATTATGCCTTTTTAAAGCACAAACTATCGTCTGTCAAGACGGCAAGGTGCCAATGATATATATATATATATATCATGTGCTACAATTCTAAGTGGGTGAACTTGTTTATATGCCTATGCGATTATTGGGTATATGGGTCTAGCTCTATATTTGTAGTGACATGCTTACTATCACACCGGCTGTCTTCATTTCCCAAGACTGGGTCAAGTTAAAATAAATCCGCCTCTATGAGGATCAAACACAAACTGGCCGGGCTGGTAGGCTATCGAACTGATCACTGCCATGTCGGCCTCCTGTATGCTATAACATTACTGCCATAGCGGCCTCCTGTATGCTATAATATTACTGCAATAGTGGCCTCCTGTATGCTATAACATTACTGCCATGGCGGCGTCCTGTATGCTATAACAATACTGCCATGGCGGCCTCCTGTATGCTATAACATAACTGCCATGGCGGCCTCCTGTACGCTATAACATTACTGCCATGGCGGCCTCCTGTATACTATAACATTACTGCCATGGCGGCCTCCTGTATGCTATAACATTACTGCCATGGCGGCCTCCTGTATGCTATAACATTACTGCCATGGCGGCCTCCTGTATGCTATAACATTACTGCCATGGCGGCCTCCTGTATGCTATAATATTACTGCCATGGCGGCCTCCTGTATGCTATAACATTACTGCCATGGCGGCCTCCTGTATGCTATAACATTACTGCCATGGCGGCCTCCTGTATGCTATAACATTACTGCCATGGCGGCCTCCTGTATGCTATAACATATCTGCCATGGCGGCCTCTGTATGCTATAACATTACTGCCATGGCGGCCTCCTGTATGCTATAACATTACTGCCATGGCGGCCTCCTGTATGCTATAACATTACTGCCATGGCGCCTCCTGTATGCTATCTCCCCATGCTGTCATCCAGTCGCCTCCTGTATGCTATAACATTACTGCCATGGCGCCTCCTGTATGCTATACCATTACTGCCATGGCGCCTCCTGTATGCTATCCCCCCATGCTGTCATCCAGTCGCCTCCTGTATGCTATAACATTACTGCCATGGCGGCCTCCTGTATGCTATAACATTACTGCCATGGCGGCCTCCTGTATGCTAGCCCCCCATGCTGTCATCCAGTCGCCTCCTGTATGCTAGCCCCCCATACTGTCATCCAGTCGCCTCCTGTATGCTATCCCCCATGCTGTCATCCAGTCGCCTCCTGTATGCTATCCCCCATGCTGTCATCCAGTCGCCTCCTGTATGCTATCCCCCCATGCTGTCATCCAGTCGCCTCCTGTATGCTATCCCCCCATGCTGTCATCCATTCGTCACTCGATGGCTGGTGTTGTCTTTATCACTACCGTGTCCTTTTACTTTCAAGAAACATTTCCTGTGCTCATCTATCGAAGCAAGATCACCTTAGGAGCGAGAGAGAGAGAGAGAGAGAGAGAGAGAGAGAGAGAGAGAGAGACAGAGAGACAGAGAGAAAGAGACAGACAGACAGACAGACAGGCAGGCAGGCAGGCAGGCAGTCAGGCAGGCAGACAGAAGAGGGCGATTACGGAGAAAAGGATAGGGAGAGGGACAGAGAGATGGGTGTTACTGGGAGAGGGATAGAGAGCGGGACAGAGAGAGCTGACAGAGGGAGAGAGAGAGAGGACGGTGAGAGGAAGAGATAGAGGGAGGGTCAGAGAGAAGGAAATGAGAGAGATGGAGATAGAGAGAGGAAGAGAGATAGTGAGACAGAGAGGAGGAGAGAGACAGTGGGAAAGAGGGGAAGAGAAAAATAGGCGGAGAGAAGGATAGAGTGCGGCCGAAAGATTGAGAGATAAGGTAGAAAGAGGTAATGTGAGAGAGACGGAGAGGAGAGAAAGAGGTGGGGGAGAGGAGAGGAAGAGTGACAATGAAAGAGGGGGAGCAGAGGGATAAAAAGGCGAGAGGAGAGAGTGAAAATTAGCTACCTTCTGATAACATTACTGTGCAGCATCCTCTTTGTGCAGCACGAAATACTGGCCAGTCCTACTGATGTTTCCACAGTTCCCAAATTGTGTGTGGAACTGTTCTTCCAGGGGCAGGGTTTGCCACTACTACTAGTGAACTTGTGTAGGACACCCCGTCTCTCTCTGTATTCTCGTGCAGCGAGTGTTTGCCGGCAGGTTACCAGACAGCTAAACAGAAGAAATATGGACATCTGACATACCGGATATAGTGATCATTCAAAACAATACGTTTTCTAAGTGAATTTAAACACAAAAAGCATATACAATGTGTTGAACGATCTCGGCACATTTTTCTGCATCTTGTCAGATGCATATTGCAGAAGTACATATCGTATGAAGTGAATAAATGAATTATACTTCGGCTGAATGCAATACAATGTAATCTTTCTGTTTGCACAAAGCTGGTTGGAATCGCCTAGTTGCAAATGCCTGCATATATCCGAGCAATCAATTTTTGTTAATCGAATACAGTTCACCAAACTCCTTCTTCTTTGTTTACTTTATAGTGGATATAAAGCAGAAGTTTCGAGATTGCCGAGCTTGGTGCGTTAAGAGATAGATATAGGCAATGTGTCATTTAAATGGGCATGATTATGTAATAGTTAGCGTTTTCCAATAGCTGTGGACTAAATGTTTGATGTGTACATATACTAGATCAAATAGTAACCAGCACACAAGTGCAGCTTTCAATATAGAGACACCCGAAAATATGTGATACCCTGGTGTAGAAACAACGATGTTGCATGTCCTTTGAAGGATATTGCGAGCAACGAAACCAATGTTTGTTTTCTAGGCAAATGCGCGCTTTAGCTTGCCATTATTTTTAAAAATATAAATCAACATTTAAGCTCAAACTTGATGCCTTAATGTGAGTTAATTAAATATAAATATGTGCTTCAATTTTTGTTTGTGTGGTCCATCCATGGCATTTTGTTTGCATTTTCCAGGTTGGGACTAAATGTTGTTATCTGTTCATTGTTACAGGAGGCAATGATGCTTGGCGTCATCTGTCAGTCCCAGAGCAGATTCGGATATTGCTGAGTGGACAACAGTGAACCCGGGTTTGTCTCTTATAATGAAGTGTTGACTGTCGATCAAATAGACCGTGGATTTCCTACAGCACTCCCGTGTGTAGTTTCTTTGATCGATCAGACGAATGTAGCCTGATTGTTTCGTCCAGTACATCTTTGGGTAGCTTCCTCGATTTGTAACCACTCACAGTTTGAGGCACCAATAGAAATCTGACTACGCCAGGCAGAGCAGTCAACAGTAGTGTTCTCTCAATGTTCATCTCCTATTCTATAGTTTTCATTCGGGCTTTTCGTTATTTGTGTAGATACTTAAATGTGTAGGCTACCATGATGCAACGGCAAACTACTGAACGTAGACTTGCCCAGGAATCACGAACAATCAAAACCTGCTGGGATTGATTGCTACGTCCTGTAGGGGACATGCAACTAACTTGTTATACGATCATTTCGCAATGACTGAAGAAGAAAACTGGCATTTTTTATTTAAATATTACAGAAATGTTCATAGATTGTCGTGGACCAGGAAGAGGAAAAGCGTCAACAATTGGCCGATAAACAGCGTCTTGTCTGTGAAACCGGCACACTTTAGTCCAATTAAACACACAGGGCTTGAAAAAAAAAAAAAAAACAGCCATGGAAAATATGGTTTCTGGAAGGGGGGTCATGGATAGATCAGCACCCAGATGGACATGGAACATTGCAGACATCTTGAACATGAGAGTGCATGAGGCGGGAGAACTGGCGGGACATTGCAGACACCTTGAGCATGAGAGTGCATGAGGCAGGAGAAATGACGAAGACATTGCAGACACCTTGAGCATGTGAGAACGTGAGGCGGGAGAACTGGTGGGACATTGCAGACACCTTGAGCATGAGAGTGCATGAGGCTGGAGAACTAGCGGGGCATTGCAGACATCTTGAGCATGAGAGTGCATGAGGCGGTAGAACTGGTGGGATATTGCAGACACCTTGAGCGTGAGAGTGCATGAGGCGGGAGAACTGGCGGGACATTGCAGACATCTTGAGGATGGGAGTGCATGAGGCGGGAGAACTGGTGGGACATTGCAGACACCTTGAGCATGAGAGTGCATGAGGCGGGAGAACTGGCGGGACAATGCAGACATCTTGAGCAATGGGAGTGCATGAGGCGGTAGAACAGGCGGGACATTGCAGACACCTTGAGCATGGGAGTGCATGAGGCGGGAGAACTGGCGGGACATTGCAGACACCTTGAGCATGAGAGTGCATGAAGCTCTAGAACTGGCGGGACATTGCAGACATCTTAAGCATGAGAGTGCATGAGGCGCTAGAACTGGTGGGACATTGCATACATCTTGAGCATGAGAGTGCATGAGGCGGGAGAACTGGCGGGACATTGCAGACACCTTGAGCATGAGAGTGCATGAGGCGCGAGAACTGGCGGGACATTGCAGACACCTTGAGCATGAGAGTGCATTAGGCGCTAGAACTGGCGGGACATTGCAGACACCTTGAGCATGGGAGTGCATGAGGCGCGAGAACTGGCGGTACATTGCAGACACCTTGAGCATGAGAGTGCATGAGGCGCGAGAACTGGCGGGACATTGCAGACAGCTTGAGCATGAGTGTGCACGAGGCGTGAGAACTGGTGGTACATTGCAAACACCTTGAGTATGAGAGTGCATGAGTTGTGAGAACTGGCGGGACATTGCAGACACCTTGAGTATGAGAGTGCATGAGTTGTGAGAACTGGCGGGACATTGCAAACACCTTGAGCATGAGAGTGCATGAGGCAGGAGAACTGGCGAGACACTGCAGACACCTTGAGCATGAGAGTGCATGAGGCGGGAGAACTGGCGGGACATTGCAGACACCTTGAGTATGAGAGTGCATTAGGCGGGAGAACTGGCGGGACTTTGCGACACCTTGAGTGTGAGAGTGCATGAGGCTGGAGAACTGGCGGGACATTGCAGATACCTTGAGCATGAGAGTGCATGAGGCAGGAGAACTGGCGGGACATTGCAAACACCTTGAGCATGAGAGTGCATGAGTTGTGAGAACTGGCGGGACATTGCAGACACCTTGAGCATGAGAGTGCATGAGGCGCGAGAACTGGCGGGACATTGCAGACAGCTTGAGCATGAGTGTGCACGAGGCGTGAGAACTGGTAGTACATTGCAAACACCTTGAGCATGAGAGTGCATGAGGCAGGAGAACTGGCGAGACACTGCAGACACCTTGAGCATGAGAGTGCATGAGGCGGGAGAACTGGCGGGACATTGCAGACACCTTGAGTATGAGAGTGCATGAGTTGTGAGAACTGGCGGGACATTGCAGACACCTTGAGCATGAGAGTGCATGAGGCGTGAGAACTGGTTGGACATTGCAGACACCTTGAGCATGAGAGTGCATGTGACGGGAGAACTGGCGGGACATTGCAGACACCTTGAGCATGAGAGTGCATGAGGCGAGAGAACTGGCGGGACATTGCAGACACCTTGAGCATGAGAGTGCATGAGGCGGAAGAACTGGCGGGACATTGCAGACACCTTGAGCATGAGAGTGCATGAGGCGCTAGAACTGGTGGGACATTGCAGACACCTTGAGCATGAGTGTGCATGTGGCGGGAGAACTGGCGAGACATTGCAGACACCTTGAGCATGAGTGTGCATGTGGCGGGAGAACTGGCGAGACATTGCAGACACCTTGAGCATGAGAGTGCATGAGGCGGGAGAACTGGCGGGACATTGCAGACACCTTGAGCATGAGAGTGCATGACGCGATAGAACTGGTGGGACATTGCAGACACCTTGAGCATGAGAGTGCATGAGGCGGGAGAACTAGCGGGACATTGCAGACACCTTGAGTATGAGAGTGCATGAGGCGGGAGAACTGGTGGGATATTGCAGACACCTTGAGCGTGAGAGTGCATGAGGCGGGAGAACTGGCGGGACATTGCAGACATCTTGAGGATGGGAGTGCATGAGGCGGGAGAACTGGTGGGACATTGCAGACACCTTGAGCATGAGTGTGCATGTGGCGGGAGAACTGGCGGGACATTGCAGACACCTTGAGCATGAGAGTGCATGAGGCGGGAGAACTGGCGGGACATTGCAGACACCTTGAGCATGAGTGTGTATGAGGCGGGAGAACTGGCGAGACATTGCAGACACCTTGAGCATGAGTGTGCATGTGGCGGGAGAACTGGCGAGACATTGCAGACACCTTGAGCATGAGAGTGCATGAGGCGGGAGAACTGGCGGGACATTGCAGACACCTTGAGCATGAGAGTGCATGACGCGATAGAACTTGTGGGACATTGCAGACACCTTGAGCATGAGAGTGCATGAGGCGGGAGAACTAGCGGGACATTGCAGACACCTTGAGTATGAGAGTGCATGAGGCGGGAGAACTGGTGGGATATTGCAGACACCTTGAGCGTGAGAGTGCATGAGGCGGGAGAACTGGCGGGACATTGCAGACATCTTGAGGATGGGAGTGCATGAGGCGGGAGAACTGGTGGGACATTGCAGACACCTTGAGCATGAGAGTGCATGAGGCGGGAGAACTGGCGGGACAATGCAGACATCTTGAGCAATGGGAGTGCATGAGGCGGTAGAACAGGCGGGACATTGCAGACACCTTGAGCATAGGAGTGCATGAGGCGGGAGAACTAGCGGGACATTGCAGACACCTTGAGCATGAGAGTGCATGAGGCGGGAGAACTGGCGGGACAATGCAGACATCTTGAGCAATGGGAGTGCATGAGGCGGGAGAACTGGCGGGACTTTGCGACACCTTGAGTGTGAGAGTGCATGAAGCTGGAAAATGTCGGGACATTGCAGATACCTTGAGCTTGAGGGTGCATGAGGCAGGAGAACTGGCGGGACATTGCAAACACCTTGTGCGTACGAGTGCATGAGTCGTGAGAACTGGCGGGACATTGCAGACACCTTGAGCATGAGAGTGCATGAGTTGTAAGAACTGGCGGGATATTGCAGACACCTTGAGCATGGGAGTGCATGAGTTGTAAGAACTGGCGGGACATTGCAGACACCTTGAGCATGAGAGTGCATGAGTTGTAAGAACTGGCGGGACATTGCAGACACCTTGAGCATGAGAGTGCATGAGGTGTAAGAACTGGCGGGACATTACAGACACCTTGAGCATGAGAGTGCATGAGTTGTAAGAACTGGCGGGACATTGCAGACACCTTGAGCATGAGAGTGCATGAGTTGTAAGAACTGGCGGGATATTGCAGACACCTTGAGCATGGGAGTGCATGAGTTGTAAGAACTGGCGGGACATTGCAGACACCTTGAGCACGAGAGTACATGAGGCGTGAGAACTGGCGGGACATTGCAGACACCTTGAGCATGAGAGTGCATATGGCGGGAGAACTGGCGGGACATTGCAGACACCTTGAGCATGAGAGTGCATGAGGCGGGAGAACTGGCGGGACATTGCAGACACCTTGAGCATGAGTGTGCATGTGGCGGGAGAACTGGCGGGACATTGCAGACACCTTGAGCCTGAGAGTGCATGAGGCGGGAGAACTGGCGGGACATTGCAGACACCTTGAGCATGAGAGTGCATGAGGCGGGAAAACTTGCAGGACATTGCAGACACCTTGAGCATGAGTGTACATGTGGCGGGAGAACTGGCGGGACATTGCAGACACCTTGAGCCTGAGAGTGCATGAGGCGATAGAACTGGTGGGACATTGCAGACACATTGAGCATGAGAGTGCATGAGGCGTGAGAACTGGTGGGACATTGCAGACAGCTTGAGCATGAGTGTGCACGAGGCGTGAGAACTGGTGGTACATTGCAAACACCTTGAGCATGAGAGTGCACGAGGCGTGAGAACTGGCGAGACACTGCAGACACCTTGAGCTTGAGAGTGCATGAGGCGGGAGAACTGGCGGGACTTTGCGACACCTTGAGTGTGAGAGTGCATGAGGCTGGAAAATGTCGGGACATTGCAGATACCTTGAGCTTGAGGGTGCATGAGGCAGGAGAACTGGCGGGACATTGCAAACACCTTGTGCGTACGAGTGCATGAGTCGTGAGAACTGGCGGGACATTGCAGACACCTTGAGCATGAGAGTGCATATGGCGGGAGAACTGGCGCGACATTGCAGACACCTTGAGC
Source organism: Cepaea hortensis (assembly GCA_963921405.1). Taxonomy (NCBI): domain Eukaryota; kingdom Metazoa; phylum Mollusca; class Gastropoda; order Stylommatophora; family Helicidae; genus Cepaea; species Cepaea hortensis. Next base: position 53,713,651 of record OY992897.1, read on the forward strand.
ATGAGAGTGCATGAGTTGTAAGAACTGGCGGGACATTGCAGACACCTTGAGCATGGGAGTGCATGAGTTGTAAGAACTGGCGGGATATTGCAGACACCTTGAGCATGGGAGTGCATGAGTTGTAAGAACTGGCGGGACATTGCAGACACCTTGAGCATGGGAGTGCATGAGTTGTAAGAACTGGCGGGACATTGCAGACACCTTGAGCATGAGAGTGCATGAGTTGTAAGAACTGGCGGGATATTGCAGACACCTTGAGCATGAGAGTGCATGAGGCGGGAGAACTGGCGGGACATTGCAGACACCTTGAGCATGAGTGTGCATGTGGCGGGAGAACTGGCGGGACATTGCAGACACATTGAGCATGAGAGTGCATGAGGCGGGAGAACTGGCGGGACATTGCAGACACCTTGAGCATGAGTGTGCATGTGGCGGGAGAACTGGCGGGACATTGCAGACACCTTGAGCCTGAGAGTGCATGAGGCGAGAGAACTGGCGGGACATTGCAGACATCTTGAGGATGGGAGTGCATGAGGCGGGAGAACTGGCGGGACATTGCAGACATCTTGAGGATGGGAGTGCATGAGGCGGGAGAACTGGCGGGACTTTGCGACACCTTGAGTGTGAGAGTGCATGAGTCTGGAAAATGTCGGGACATTGCAGATACCTTGAGCTTGAGGGTGCATGAGGCAGGAGAACTGGCGGGACATTGCAAACACCTTGTGCGTACGAGTGCATGAGTCGTGAGAACTGGCGGAGCATTGCAGACACATTGAGCATGAGAGTGCATGAGTTGTAAGAACTGGCGGGACATTGCAGACACCTTGAGCTTGAGAGTGCATGAGGCGGGAGAACTGGCGAGACATTGCAGACACCTTGAGCATGAGAGTGCATGAGGCGGGAGAACTGGCGGGACATTGCAGACACCTTGAGCATGAGAGTGCATGAGGCGGGAGAACTAGCGGGACATTGCAGACACCTTGAGTATGAGAGTGCATGAGTCGGAATAACCTGCAGGACATTGTAGACACCTTGAGCATGAGAGTTGTATGAGGGAGGGGATGTGGCGGAAGATTGTGAAACTTTTCTGTGAGCTGCGATGGGAGCTTCTTTCTGCAAGGTACCTATATTTCATGATGATGATGATGATGATGATGATGATGATGATGATGATGATGATGATGATGATGATGATGATGATGATGATGATGATGATGATTTTGTTGTATTTCCATGGTATCTCATTTACATTTTGACCACAGTTCAGGTTTGGCAATTTCTCAGGATGCAAAAAAAGATCTTTAACAATAATAGAAATGATAATGCATGTCTATATTTCAGACTTAGTAGCAGAATATGCATGTCTTGTGGCAATGACAACACTTAATTATTTCGACAACCCCGAAGGCTAATTTCACTAGTTTGTGACTATGTTTAAATTTTTTTTACACGTCGTTTTTCAACTATTGTAGACATTCCCAGAAAATAAATGACGAAATTTGTCACTACTTTTTTGTCACAGCAATTTATGATTATTCATGCTCGTATTGACCAAAGGCGTCGCTGTTTATGACTGATCTAAGCTGGCGGAGAATTGTTGATGCGGCATCGCCACAAGACAAAAGCAAAGATATCGGTCTGCTTATTTTACGAGCAAGCATTCGATTGGTTGGCTGGATTGATGTCGAACGCCGGATTGGCTAGTCCCTAGTAAGGATGGAGTAAAACGACCGGACACATCCCGCTAAAGGGGAAAATAATCATTCATCCTGGAAAAAGTGATTGAACGCCACTCCTGATGTAGAACGATAATGTTTTCAGCCGTCCCGAGACCTGGGGGTACATCTGAGAGGTGGTGGAAGTAATATAGAAGACATCTTAGATTTGATGTGCGTACATGAAGAAAGGAATGCACGGGACAGCAGGAGAGACCATACAGACATGTGGGTGACTGGCGTCCAGTGTGAGCTGGAGTACCCCACTGACAACCGTACTGCCTGGTACTACTCTGAGAGTACCAGAGTTTGTAGGGGTGGGGTGATTGCTGTCTATAAAATGCGTTTGTTATTGAGATCATTAAAGTGACATCACGGACACACAAGCCATTAAAGCTATTTGATTGGTGGGAACATTAATTGCTTTAATAACTAGTTGTGTTTTTGGAGTGCCAGGACGAGTGTCCAGAAATCTTTCTTGATGCCACAGGGGATGATGCGCTATGTTTTGTCTCACATTAATTAGCAAATGACGTTATCACATTGCAAGTAACTTACAAACATTATATGTTCTAGGGAATAAAATGAGAGAGAGAGAGAGAGAGAGAGAGAGAGAGAGAGAGAGAGAGAGAGAGAGCAGGGAGAGTGAGATAAAAACGATAGAAAAATTAAAGAGATTTAATGAGAGAGACAGAGAGAAAAGCTTTAAAATGTTGCTTAAAAGTCGACAGAGTCGACTTAATTGCACCAGGCTTTTGTCCCATATGGCTGAGTCTCTTTCCGCAGCGCGTCGCACAAAGCATGAACACTGCAGCTCTAGCGACGACCCCCAGGGGTCACCAAACAAAATGCACACGTGAACCAAAGGACTTGGCCCGTTATCGAACCCACAACCTTTGGAGCCCGAGTCAGACGGCTTGACAACTTCGCTTCGCCACGGAGCCTTCCAAAGAGAAACAGAAGTCGAGAGAAAAAATCTAAGCGCGAGAGAAAGATAAGAGAAAGAAATTTGTTGAGAGAGAGAGAGGGAGAGAGAGAGTTAGAGATTAAATGAGAGAGAACGAGAAAGTGAGAGCGAAAGACGTTAGAAGAAAGAGAGAGATAAACAGATGAGATAATAAATGAGATAAGAAAGAAATAAAAAAGAGAGAGAGAAAAAAAAATACAGAGAGAGAGAGAGAGAGAGAGAGAGAGAGAGAGAAAGAGAGAAACACAGTCACTGAGAGAAATAAATACAGAGAGAGTTGCACATGCAGTAACAGAGAAAGAAAGAAAGAAAGAAAGAAAGAAAGAAAGAAAGAAAGAAAGAAAGAAAGAAAAACGGGTTTTCGAACTTATAACCGCTGAACTGGCACGTCTCTTCACCAGGTCATAGCAGCTCTCAGTCAAATATGTGTCGACGAGATGACTCGTTGTTCTTCGGGGAGACGCTGTTCAGTGTTTTTCTGTGGATTTCCTGTGTATTTCCTGTGGAATTCGTGTGGATAATGTTTTTCCTGTGGATTATGTGATGTTATTTCGTGTTCGTTTATTGGAAGTGTTCAAAAGAAGCCACGGAAGGCAGGTGGTGGATGAAATTTTGAGGGCAGCCGACAGATATTTGTTGGTTATGGTCTCGAGTTTCGAGACAGCAAGCAGAGGATCTGTTTCGAGAGACAATGGTTGCGGTCATCCGGCAAGTATGGTCACTGCCATAGAGAAGTGCTTAGTATATTATGATTCGCTTAAAGACTGATCATCACAAGACAAGGACAGAGACATTAAAATTAGCAACATGGAACGTTAGGACGTTAAAAGACGACGGAAAATTAGAGAACATAAAACAAGAAATACAAAGAGAAAAAGTTAATATATTAGGGATGTGCGAAACGAGATGGACAGGAGCAGGCATCAAGATAGATGAAGATTATAAGATTATTTATTCTGGAGGTGAAGATCGACAAAGGGGAGTGGCAATAATTTTGGACCGGAAAACATCAACGTCTGTTCAAGGATATTGGGCCGTGTTGGACAGAGTTCTACTAGTTAAATTGAGTGGCAGACCTTTTAGCATAAATGTTATTCAAGTATATGCCCCAACAGGAGAGTCCAGTGAAGATAGTGTAGAGGAATTTTATAATGGCATAGAGTCTGCCTTAAAGAAATGTAGAAATTCAGAAATAAACATCATAATAGGAGACTTCAATGCAAAAGTAGGAAATCAAGGTGATAGATACACAGTAGGAAACTATGGTTTAGGAGAGAGAAATGAAAGAGGATACAGACTCGTAGAGTGGGAAAAGAAAAGGAAATGATTGTAGGAAACACCTGATTTAAGCAACACCCTAGAAGATTATGGACATGGAGGAGTCTTTATAGCAGGATCAGAAACCAGATTGACTACATTCTGATTAGCAGAAGATTTATAAACGCACTAACAGTAGCAAAAACAGTTCCCAGTGCTGATTGTTATAGTGACCACAGACTACTTACAGGAACATTGAGGATAAAGCTGAAGAAAGTCAAATATATAACAGGAAACACTAAATATGATTTGTGTACATTGAGTAATGACAAAGAAATACAAAACAAATTCAACATAGAAGTATAGAACAGATTTGATATATTGTCTGATCTAGAGATATTATTCCAGAATGTGAATTATCAATGGGAAATGTTAATGAATTCAATCAGTTTGGCTGCAGAAACAACTATTCCAAAATTAAAGAAGGTGGGTCGTAAGAAATGGATGTCTGAAGAAATTTTACACCTAATGGAAACAAGAAGACTCAACAAAAATAATCCTGCCAAATATGACGAAATTCACAGACAAGTCAGAATATTATGTAGGAAGGCAAAAGAATCATGGCTTGAGGAAAAGTGCTTAGAAATTGAAAAACAACACAACAGTCAAAATACCAAATTAGTGCACAAAAGAATTCAGGAACTTACTAATAAAAGAACAAGTACATCAACAGGCTGTCTAAAAACTAAAGATGGCAAAATCATAATAGAAAAAGATCAGATTCTACATGTATGGACAGATTATGTGAAAAACCTGTATAATGATAACAGAGAGGAACCGTATGATATTAGATTCAATAATGAAGGACCAGTAATTTTAAAGATGGAGGTTCAAGATGTTCTTAACCATATGAAAGCTGGCAAGGCCCCCGGTGCAGATAACATCACAACAGAAATGATTGAAGCTTTAGAAGAATTTGGATTAGAGCAAGTCACCAGACTGCTGAACACATTATATGTTACTGGAGATATACCTTCTGAATTATGTAATTCTGTATTTATTGCAATCCCAAAGAAATCAGGAACCTTGGAATGTGATCAACATAGAACAATTAGTATAATGAGTCATATCACAAAGATTTTGTTACGAATTATCATGCAAAGAGTGAGGAAGAAAATGCAACCTGAAATAGGGGAAGAACAATGTGGGTTTGTAGAAAGAAAGGGTACAGTAAATGCTGTGTATATGCTGCGATCAGTTATTGAACGTGCTATAGAAGTAAACAAGGATATACATCTTTGCTTTATTGACTACACGAAGGCTTTTGATAGAGTTAGACATGTCAACATGGTGTATATGCTTGCAGATCTACAAATTGATGGGAAAGACATTAGACTTATAAAAAACATATGTTGGAAATAACAAGCTGCCATAAGGATTGATAATGAAGTGGGACAATATCAACCTATTAAGAGAGGTGTTAGGCAGGGATGTGTAATGTCTCCAGATCATTTTTCTCTATATAGTGAACATATTTTCATAAATGTAGAAGACATAAATGGAATCAGCATTGGTGGAAGAAACATCAATAACATTAGATATGCAGATGATACAGTATTGATTGCAGACAATGCACAGGATCTGCAACAAATAGTAGACGCGATTGTTGTAAATAGTGAGCAGCTGTGGTTGGAATTAAATTGTAAGAAGACACAGGTTATGGTCGTCACTAGGAAGAACGAAGTACCACAATGTAATATACAAGTAAATGGGAATATTCTGCAACAAGTGAATCGATACAATTATCTCGGAACAGTCATAACATCTGATGGGAGATGCCTTGAAGAGATTAGAACAAGAATCGCCATGGCAAAAGTAGCCTTTAGCAAGATGAAAGACAGCCTGACCAATAAAAAAAATGTCAATTGAAACGAGAAAAAGAGTGTTGAGGGGATACATAGAGCCTGTTCATTTGTATGGATGTGAAACTTGGACAATGTGCAGTCAAGCTGAAAAACATCTGATGGCTGCAGAAATGTGGTTTCTGAGGAAAATGCAAAGAATACCATGGACAGACAGAAAAACCAATGACCAAGTAATACAGGAGACAAATGAAAATCGTAGACTGATTAGAGAAATTAGACGAAGACAGTCAAAATTTTTTGGACATGTTATGAGAAGAAATGGATTGGAGAACTTACTGACAACTGGCAAGATCGAGGGAACAGACCACGAGGAAACCCGAGAGGAAAATACCTGGAAGGCTTGGCCACATGGCATGGACGAGACAGGAACACTGAGCTGATCCACGACTCCGGTGATCGAGTGAAATGGCGAGTCATGACCGCCCACGCTTTCCGGCATGGCACATGATATATATATATATATATATATATATATATATATATATATATATATATATATATATATATATATATATATATATATATATGTATATATATATAAATACACACACACACACACACACACTCGCAGATAGATATTCTCTAGCCCTAAGACTGGTAGCAATGTGTAACGATATGTCTTCTTGTCTTCTTGCGCCCTATATCCCCTACTGGGACCCAGGCTGACAACCAACTGAGCCCTTCCTATGCTACCCCATGCAGTTCTATCCACCATCTTCCCGTATTGCCCATGTCTATTTCAGCTTCTCTTCTCCGTGATGTTTAGATCTTCCTCTGTTTCTTTTGTGTGTGCTCCAGACTAAGGCATTTCTAACTATACTACTCTCGGGTGTTCTCAATGTATGGCCCGTCCAGCATCTCGCGGTTCACTGTTATTAGTCTAGTTCTCTCCATGAGCTCTACATTCGTAGTTTTTACATACCATTTTCATTCATTCATTCATTCATTCATTCAGTAGCATGTCCTTTGCAGAACCTCGCTCCCATAACAACCTTCCGGAAAACTTCTCGATCACAACCAAGATGTCCCGCGTCTGATACACCCATCTGGAGATCATCCGCCACATCCTGCACCCATCTTCTCTTTGGCCTTCCTCTTCCTCTCTTCCCAGGCATATACCCTTCCATTATTGTTCTCTCCAAACTGTCGTGACGTTTCAAGTGACCAAAATACTTCAATTTTCTTTGTTTTATCGTCTTTAATAGCCACCCCTCCTCAAAATTCAACTCTTGAAGTATGGATGCATTTGTTCTTTTCTTTACCCAAGATATTCTTAGAACTCGTCTATAACATTTATATTCAAAGGCATGTATGCGCTGTTCAGCTTGTTTAGTAAGTGTCCATGTCTCACAGGCGTATGTTGCAATGGGAAAGATGCATGCTCTTAAAAATCTAATTTTTGTAGTTCTGTCTGTCCCACACCATAATTTATTCATCTGTTTTAGTCTGTGAAGAGCAATAGATAGTCGCCGAATTTCTTTCATTGTGTCACCATTATTCGTAATCAATGACCCAAGATATTCAAAATTTTCCACCACCTCCAATTTTCTCCCATTAATGTATATTTCTTTCTCCATGGTAGTTTTATCTGTATGCATTATCTTAGTTTTTGCTATGTTAAGATATAAGTGTGACCACCGTGTGAATGTGGAAGGCAAGGGGAAACCACCACATTATCTTCCCAAGACTTCATGGCAAAACATAAATCAAAGTTAGTGAAGGACGTTAATGGCTGTCTTAGGGCATCCTCGTCCGGTAGGGACAGTCATGAGCCACAGGTGACACCAGACCGTCATCCAGCTACTGATGGCAAAATCATAACTAAAATAAATAAATTTAGAGTAGGAACATGGAATGTTAGGACATTAAATGAGCTAGGAAAGTTGACCAATGTTCTAAGAGAGATGGATAGCATGAAAATGAATATACTAGGCGTTAGTGAGATGTGATGGAAGGGATCGGGCAAAATTATAGCTGACAATCACACAATAATTTATTCTGGAGGGAAAACACATGAAAAAGGTGTAGGAATAATATTAGACGAAAAAAACAGCCAAGTCAATTAATGGATACTGGTGTATTTCAGATAGAGTTATTATGGTAAAAATCAAAGGCAAACCAATAGACATAAATATTATACAAGTATATGCACCAACAGCAAGCAGTAGTGATGAAGAAATACAACACTTTTACGACGAAATAGAAATGGCGATGGCTCAAATTGGATCACAAGAAATAAAAATAATACTTGGTGATTTTAATGCAAAAGTAGGAAAGGGAAAAATGGAGGATGTAGTGGGGAATTATGGTTTAGGTACAAGAAATGAAAGAGGGGAAATGCTAATAGAATGGGCAAATATCAATGAAATGATAATTGGAAACACATGGTTTAAACACCATAAAAGACGACTGTACACATGGATAAGCCCTGATAAGAAAATACGCAACCAAATTGACTACATACTAATTAATAAAAGATTTAGAAATGCTTTAATTAATGTAAAGACAATGCCTGGTGCTGACTGTAATAGTGATCATGTACCACTATGTGGACAAATAAAAGTAAGATTAAAGAGAGGGGAAAAAATGGTTAAGAACATGAGACTTAATAAAGAGGTTCTGAAAATAGATAAAGAAATGCAAGAACAATACAGAGTGACTGTGAAAAATAGGTACAATGCAATAACTAAAATACAGAGTATAGATGAACAATGGGAAATGTTAAGGGACTCCATTCATCAAACTAGCAAAGAAGTATTACCGAAGAGAGGCAAAATAGCTAAGAAAAAATGGATGAATGAAGATATCTTAAAACTGATGGACAAAAGAAAACAGAGTAAAAATGACAAACAAGAATACGCTAAGATAAATAAAGAAATAAAAGATAAATGTGGGAAGGCTAAAGAAAGTTGGTTAAACGAGCAATGCAAAAAAATTGAATTAAATTCCATTAAAGATACAAAAAATATGCACAGAAAAATCAGTGAGCTTACAGGAAGAAAAATAAGAATAAATACAGGGTGTTTCAAATCAAAAACAGGAAAGATAATATTAGAGGAAGATGCTATAATGAAGAGGTGGAATGAGTATATAAGAGAATTATATGAAGGAGAAAGGGGAGAATTAACAGAAGATAGTAACTTAAAAGGTCCACCTATTCTGAAAGAAGAAGTCGCTGACGCTATGAAAGGTATGAAGAAAGGAAAAACAGCTGGGCCAGATGAAATCACAATAGAAGAATTAGAAGTATTGGGAGAATTTGGAGTAGATATATTAACCAAAATGTTGAATGATATTTACAGCAGTGGATATTTACCCAGTGATATTCTGAAATCTTTATTTATAGCTATACCAAAAAGACCAGGAGCAATTGATTGTGAAGATTTTCGTACAATTAACCTTATAAACCATATCACTAAGCTTCTACTCAGAATCATAATGAGAAGAATCAAAAAGAAAATAAAAATGGAAATTAGTGAAGAACAGTATGGATTTGTGGAAGGAAAGGGCACAAACAATGCAATTTATACATTACGGACACTAATAGAAAGGTCAATAGAGAAACAGAGAGACATATATTTGTACTTCATAGATTATACTAAGGCATTTGATAAAGTAAAACATGATGAACTGATTAAAATGTTGGAAGATATCAACATTGATGGAAAAGATTTAAGAATAATAAAGAATGTTTACTGGAACCAAGTAGCAGCAATTAAAATGGGAAATAAAGAGGGTAGTTACGAACGGATAAAGCTAGGAGTACGACAAGGGTGTGTCTTGTCACCAGATCTTTTCTCCCTGTATAGCGAAGTAATAATGAGAGAGATCAAAGAGATGCCAGGAATACTAGTTGGAGGTTATAATATAAATAATATACGCTATGCAGATGACACAGTATTGGTGGCGGATAATTCAACAGACCTACAACAATTATTAGACGTTGTAGTAACAGAGAGTGCAAGGAAAGGACTCTCCTTGAATATCAAGAAAACAGTAACAATGGTAATATCAAAGAAAATGGTGACACCAAAATGTGACATAGAAATAGAAGGGAAAATCCTTAACCAAGTTGATAATTTTAGATACCTAGGGGCATTTATAACATCAGATGGAAGATGTACAACAGAGATTAGGAGTAGAATAGGGCAGGCAAAAGCCGCTTTTCAGAAAATGAAGAGTATCTTATGCAATAAGTCACTATCACTGAATGTAAGAAAGAGAGTGCTGAAATGCTATGTAGAACCAGTTTTGCTGTATGGCAGTGAATCTTGGAACGTAAATGAACAAATTAAGAAGAAATTAGAAGCAACAGAGATGTGGTTCCTGAGACGAATGTTGCGAATTCCTTGGACTGCCAGAGTAACTAACGACGACTGCCTGAAACAGGCTAATGAAACTAGAACATTATATACAACAATAAGACAGAGACAAACATCTTTCTTCGGTCACGTGATGAGAAGAGAGGCATTGGAGAACATCGTAACAACTGGAAAGATCGAGGGGAAGAGAGGCAGAGGTAGACCAAGAGAAGTGAGGCTGGATGGATTGAGACGGTGGCATGGAGGAATATCAGCACCAGAGTTGATCCAGAAAACCAAAGACCGAGATCTATGGAGAGCCATGAACGCCTACGCCAGCCGGCACGGCACTTGATGATGATGAAGATATAAGTTGTGATTTTCGCTATTCATTTGGGTTGAGGCTATTAGGTTTTCTATGCCATTCTGTGTTGTGGATAGTAATACTGTATCATCAGCATATCGAATCTCTGGTATGTCATGACCGCCGATATTTAGAGCATCATATAGCTCCCTGTTTATATCATCTCTTACATTTCTCATTATATTTTCGGCATACAGGTTAAACAAATAGGGTGACAGCACGCAGCCCTGACGGACTCCTTGCTTGATGTCAAACCAATCTGATGTCTCGCCATCTATTCTAACTGCTGCTTGTTGGTCTAGATATAGCATTTTTATGAGATGTACTACATGTGAAGGAAAGCCCATATTCCTCATGATTTCCCAAAGTTTCTGATGCTGTACACAGTCAAATGCCTTTGAATAATCCACAAAACATGAGAATAGGTTTACATTAAATTCTCTGCACTTCTCTATTATTAAACGCATGTTGAATATGTGATCTCTTCCTTGTCTAAATCCAGCTTGAACTACGTTAATCTCTTCTTCCATTTTCTTACTAAGTCTTCGCATTATGACTTTTAGTAGAATTTTACTTGCATGACTTATCAGGGCAACAGTTCTATAGTTGGTGCATAATTTCAGGTTGCCCTTTTTTGGTATTGGAATGAAGATAGTTCTCTTCCAGTCTTTTGGCCATATACCATATTTCCAAATCTTTGTACATAATGCATGATATATGTGTATGCTTTCTTCTCCTCCTGCTTTAATTAGTTCAGCTGGTATCTCATCACATCCAGGTGATTTACCATTCTTCAGGTTCCTTAAAGCCCAAGCAATTTCATCTAATGAGGGTTCAGGTTCTGTCTCTGCTGTCATTGGCTCATGTATCTCATTCATATCCTCACTGTCACTCGTATCATACATTCCACTGCAGTACTCCTGCCATCTTTCTATAATTTGTCTAGATTCTGTTAAGGTATTTCCCATCTTTTCACAGATAACATTCAATTGAGGTTGAACATTTCTTGTCAATAACTTCATTTCCTTGAACATTTCATAATCTCTTCCAGCCTTATGATATTGCTCTATTCTGGTACAGCAATCTTGTATATATTGATTTTTGTCCTTTCTTGTGTTCTTTCTTATTTCTCGAGTTAAAGATTTATACTTCATCCTGCTATCGGATTCATCTCCTTTCTGTTTCAGCTCCCTTCGTTGTTTTATTAATTCTAACGTGTCTGATGTAATCCATGGCTTAAGTTGCTTTTTCTTGGTCGGAATGAAATCTTTGGCTGCAGTTATCAAGATATCTCTAGCTTGTACTGCCAGTTCATCGGGTGTCATTTCTTCTTGTACAGACATCAAGACCCCAAAGCGATTCCTAACTTCTATGTTGTATGCGTCCGGTATTTGTGTGAGATCAAAACGAAGTGGCCTTGGTCCTCGGGTAAGCTTTTTGAGTTTTAATTTCAGATCTGCTTCTAATAACTGATGATCTGTATCACAGTCTGCACTTCGTAGGGTTTTTGCAGATGTTATGCTTGATCTCCATCTTCTTTGTATTAAAATATAATCTATCTGATTTTTGGTAAAACTGTCTGGAGACTTCCATGTGAAGAGTCTTCTTGGATGTTGTTTAAAAAGTGTTGGCTATCGTTAACTCATTTTCTGTGCAAAATTCAATTAATTTGTCACCTGCATCATTTCTATTTCCTAATCCAAATTTTCCTAAAACGTGTCTCTCATTTTCAGCTCTTCCTGCACCTACTTTAGCATTAAAATCTCCCATTATTATTGCTATATCATTATGACCAATCTTATTTAATGTGTCTTGTAGTGTGTTGTAAAAATCTTCAATTTCGTCCTCCTCTGCTGTTGAAGTAGGTGCATATATCTGTATGAGAGTTGTGTTTTTTGGACGGCCTTTAAGTCTAATAGTGAGGATTCTATCACTAACTGGATTATATCCCATTAAAGTTTTTGCAGTTGTCTTATCTAAACAAAATGCCACTCCACTCTGGCCTCCGACATCTCTACTAGAATAAATGAAAATACTTTCTTTCATGGTTGTTATGGTTTCTTGGCAAGTTTTGCAGAAGGTAGTTTGCCGTTGCTTTCCTTCTGGGCAGTGACTGTACTAGTCGGTGGCCATAGCCATTGTCTCTACTGATGAGATCATCTGCCTATCACGCCTTCTATATTGCTCAGGTATCAATTAGTGAATGTTTGTAGTTTATTTGCAATCATTGTCGTTGTACTCCAAGTTTATGATCGCTTAAAAGACGACAGAGTTGACTTTATTGCACCAGGTTTGTATCCCATATGGCTCAGTCTCTTTCAGCAGCGCGGAAAGTGTCGCACTGATTTAATGATAGAATGGAGTATTCTCAGATTTGTGCCGAGTTTAATTTCTTTAGACTTCCACAAACTCCCAGGGTTATAAAAATTCCTTTAACATTCTGTATTCTTATTCTGGTATCTGTATCAGCTCCACTACTACATTGCTACCCTCGTAATGATAAATGACTAGCTAACAAACTTATTGTTTGGAAGACAATGGGGTGGACTTCTCTAGTCCTCCGGTAGAGCCATACAGACCGAAAGTAGCAATAGGGGGGGGGGGTGTGAGGGGTGTCCAAATTAAAACCTTAAAAGTGCGAAAATAATACAATAACCATGTTATTGTCTTGAAAATCTGTCAACATCGTTGTTAAGGATATCAAGAGTGTTGATCACGTGACATCACGGTGTAGGCGAACATGGTGACCTCACAAGGACACTTTAAAAATGGCCGACCACCTTTTTTTTATATTATCCGTTTTTTAATCAGTGAAGAGGTGAAACTTATAGCAATTCATCGGTGAATGACGGCCCAGAATGGCAATACTGTGACATATTCACCTATCCATCATTTTCAGCGCGTCAACGTTACACAGCAACCCAGAGATTATCAAAACAATTACAGCACCGTAGAACATCGAACGCACTAAGCGATACTAATGACAGACAGATGCCAGGATAAGAATAGAAAAGGTAGCGTCAACAGAATAGAATGTGACTGGTAGAGACACATCACGTGGATATAGCGTCCCCCAGCTTGGGCGCCGCTTTAATAAAACCGCGCACTTCTATGACTTCAGAGCGAGCGAGCAGTCGCCAAAGCTATGTGTTGTCCAACTTTCAAACTTTTACAACGGGCAGTTTGATCTAGTCTGAGGTAAGCGCGTGATTCTCAGATCTAAGTGGTACCAAGATGTATAACGTAAAGGTATCCAGTGTTGTGCGTCCAATGAATTGTATTTTTGATAAAATAAATCTCTGAAAATGTGAAAAACTGCCGATCGCAACTTCAATACTGGCGCCACTTCCCCGGCGAAACCGACATCTTATAATTTCTCAAAACTGCAAAACTCTGACTTTCTACACTACATCTAACAACTTCACTATGTGCATATGACTATAATCTATCACAGAATAATGTACAAGATGAAATTTCCAATGCACTCAAATGCTTTTCATCAAAAACTTCTAGGAAAACGTTTCTGCAGAGATAGTCAGCTGGTGCAAACGAAACACTACCTTGCTTAAAAATGTACTTAATTCTGTCTATTTTGCAATCTAAAGAAATGAAACAGGAATTATACTCTTCCTTTTCTCTTTACGAATTGAAAACAAATAGTATTTGATAGAAATTAGTTTATTCATGTGTCAGATTTTATTTAGACAACGCACTACATCAACTGCATTGCTTAAAATAGGTTTATGTTCACAAACACCATTTGTGATAGCCGACCTACTTAATCTGCTCAGACTAATGGGTGAAAATTACCTTGGTCTATAGCCAACTGTGTCGCCAACAGAATGGACATGATATGCACTGGTAAAAGATGTAGGAGAAGTATAAGTAGACAGAGAGGAGGAGAGTATTAGGGAAAAATACTTTAAGTAATAATTTTTTTCTAATATATTGTGTCATGACCTTGTATAGATTACATTTTGTAACAAATACACATCAGAAATTCTGTATGTTGGACATGAACCACAATAAAAGCACACTAGATGAGTTAAACTCATATTAACTGATGTAGATGTGAGGACAATTAGTACAAGCTATGGAACCCCACACAACAGAAGTTAACTCAACACAATACACTTCACACCACACAACTCCACACCACAACAGCAGGAACAAGGAAATGATTTAGAATAGGAAGTAGTTGCCTTGGAAAGTACAGATAAACAATTATATACACAATGTAGAACAAATAGAGTAATGTGGATGTTTAAATGTATGCCATTTATACAAATGCATCTCATACTTGTGTTGATCTTGCCTGTCAGCTTGATTACCATGATTCAGGGAACATCGCATTATCACTCTTATCTGTGTCTGACTGTACACTACTCACTGAACTACAGGTCCACTGAGGAAATGCATACAGCAGGTACCAGACAACAGAAGCTGCATCCAGTGTAATAATCTCTGACCCACCCCAAAGTAACACAACAATACTTCTTCTGATCTTATCATTTTTGTTTTGTTATGTTGTGTTCACACTATGAACATGCTGTAAAGGATTATACATACCTGTATGAATTTTAAACAGTGATGTCTTGGTGCCACACCTAACCAACAAGGAGGGAAGAGGAGTGAATGAGATGATCAACACCTGTGATGGCAGATGACTCCAGCCTTAAGCAGAGAATGAGAAGTCTTCAGTGAAGCTAAACTGGCCCAACCTGAAGTGGATCCATCAGACCATGGACCCAGGCTTATCCACATCTCATCACACCAGGTTTTCTTATCACTCCCACAAACTTCACCCTCTCAGAAAATGATTTTCTTGAATTATTGTTGGATGTAGAAATTGTTAACTATAACACATTTTGGTAGTTAAAATATCTCACTATACAATGAATGTTATTATTTATTGACTGACTATACTTGGTCCTATGAAAGTTTTTTTTTCTATTTCATTCTGTAAATGTTAACAGCTGATGAAAAAACAAAGAAAATGTCAAATAGGCCAAAAGAAACTGGCACAGTCAATAAATTTGTTTAAATGTGAAGATCTCTTCCACTTAATTTGTCAGTCCAAACTATCTGTGGGAAAATCTCTATCTTGTGTGTGGAACATGTCTCAATGCTCCCTTGTGTTTGTTGAATGTTTAATTAACAGATACACATTCACATAAGATAAATTCTTAGTTGGAGAGAGAGAACAGGAGACTCTTCATCTTTAACTGTTCCAAATCCATGTTATATTGCACCTGATTCTTATTGAGAAAGTCTTTTCAGACAATTTCTTAAGATGGAAGAAGGGGGTTCGTGAGCTATACCATTAAATACCAGGTGGAAAGACAGGGGACAAACCTAGTGATGACTTTTCTATTAAAAGAGGACCACACACCCTTAGACGAATAACCAAATCCGAGTCTGTAAATCTTTCAAGGGTCGTATTCTTGATCTATTTACATATAAGAAGAGGATGGGGCCCAGCTACCTTTAACAGAGATGGGTCATGCACTTTAGTGATTGCCAGTCCCTTCAAAATATACGACATATATTGGATGCCCGTCCCGGACTTTGAAACCCAGCAGACAGTTTAGATAACTATTATCCTAGATGATAAACCCTGGGAATAGATAGATATCTGACGAGGGATTCTAAACTATAGTAGATCAGTGACACTAGATGTGAACAGTATTCATGTGTGAATTGGTGACATTGTACTTGTTTTGAACAATTATAGAAATTGTTACACAAATTTAGATTTCCAACTTTGTCATGTTTACATATGTTGAATAGACATCATGTGGGGTACTGATTGACTTCCATATGATATGATTGACAATTATAGAGGTTGTTAAACAAATTAAGATTTTTAACTTTGTCACTTCACATATGATAAATGAACATCATGTGGAGTACTGATTGACCTCCATATGATATGAATGACAATTATAGATAGAATATGGCAAGTGACTGATCATTTCTTCTGAAAAAAGGAGGGCCTCTTTCATATAGGTCTATATTTCAGAAAAAGGTGTTCCAGAGGAAATAGAGTGAGAATTTACCATCTACAACATTATTCTCTTTCGAGAAGATGTCTTTCTATAGAGGAATTTGGACTTAGAGAATTTCATCACCGACTGGGAAAAATTTTTCTCCATAGGGAAATCTCTATCAAAATTTCAAGTTCTTTTGGGAAGAGTGCAATCATTCTGGGTACTTCTTTGCTTCTGTCTTTAGCTTGAGGAGCATTGACAGAAAGACAAGAATTTAAGTTGCAATTATTTCTTAGGTCAGATTCTCGTGGTGTATAAGAACTATTTTACTTGGGTCAGCGGACATTAGTTAGTTTTTGCTTGTTAATATTGTGCATGTTATGCTGTATAATTTCAGATCCGGGAAGTGACAGGCTTACCCAGACCTGAGCAAACTGCACAGTATTATTTTTTTTTACAAAAAGATAGGGTAAACAAAAATAGAGCATGGCCGAGGCTGCTAAGTTCCGTGCCCAGACAGTAGAAATAGGCAAGCTATGCAATTTAGACGGCCCTGAGCTGGCTAAATTTGTATCAGATGAATTCGACAGGAGGGAGAAGTTGCAGGCTGAAATCGCTGAAAAGGAGAAGCAACGCCTACAATCATATGAATTAGAACAACAGAAACTTCAGGCTGATATCGCTGAAAAGGAGAAGCAACGCCTACAATCATATGAATTAGAACAACAGAAACTTCAAGCTGAAATCGCTGAAAAGGAGAAACAACGCCTACAAGCTTATGAGTTAGAACAAAGGAAACATGAAGATGAAATAAGGGATAGGGAACGAGAACGTCAACATCAACTGGAGTTGAAAAGAATGGAGACTGATCTGGAGATCCGAAGACTAGAGGGAGGGATTCCCCCCACCCCCTCAAACTCACTAGGTTTTCCAGTGACAGAACAACATTCCAACGTCTCGTACCAAAATTCCGGAGCGATGTCATTTCCACTAGAACCATTTAATGAACAGACGGACAATGTCGAGGCTTTTTTATCACGTTTCGAACTTATGTGCGTCAGTTGTGGTCTAGAACAGGAAAAATGGGCGACGAAACTATCGCAAGCTTTAAGGTCTACCTCGTATGACGTGTTCTCTAGACTCACTCGAGAAGAACAACAGGATTACGAAACACTCAAAAAGGCACTCTTGAGCCGATTCGAAGTGGACGGGGACTCTTACAAAGTTCGATTCAAAACCGCAAGGAAAGAACCGGGCGAAAGTTATGCGCAATTAGTTGAAAGGCTGAAATCTTACGTTCAACGATGGGCAAGTCTAGGTAGGTTTGATGAGAGTTTTGAAGGGCTCCGAGAGATGATCATCATAGATCAACTAAAAGGGAAGATGTCGAATGAAATGAAAGCATTTTTAACCCAGAACGGAGCTGACCGACTAGAAAGCATCATCATCCTAGCCGAGAGATTTGAGAAATCTCAGAAGGAAATCGGAGGTAAGGGACGTTCGGCCAACATTCCCCCTCAGGATAAAACTTCAAAAGCAAAGGAAGGTGATGGCAACTTAGGCACCAAGAAAAATGGGAAAACCAAAAACATCCCTCAGAACACAGCCCAAACAACAGCGAAGGAGGAAAAATTATTCTGCACTAATTGTAAAATTAAAGGACACACATTGAAGAATTGTCGGAAGAAGCCACCTCCACACACAGCTGCTTGTTTGGCCAGCCGAAGAGAGAAAGGAGTGAACACTGATGAAACGTCCAACCAGACACCTCATAAAGACACCGCATCTCATCTTCCGGTTGTCGAGTCCATATTGCTGAATGGATTCAAGACGACCTGTCTCTATGATACCGGGTTATCGTACGACTGTGTTGTATCATCATCCTTAGTTCACCCGGAACAGGTGACAGAGGAGATCGTCGAATTACAGGGACCCCTGAAGAGCTCTACAACTATGTCTCTTCCGGTGGCAAAGGTGAGCATAGCATCTCGTTATGTCACTGGGACAATCAAGGCTGCAGTCTTAGAAGATCCTATATATCCCGTAATTCTTGGCTGTAGATTTATAATTCTAGGAGAACCTGTTCAACCTGTGGCGATGTCGACGATGACAACTCGATCCCAGACGAAAAAGACTCCGGAAACAACTACGCCAATCCCTCGAAAGGAGGAACTGAAGAGGGCACAAGAAGCCGATAGCACCTTGGAACCCTGCTTCAGGAAACTGCCTAAATCACATTTACCTCCACGTAAAGGTGAGCTGTTTATGAAGTCAGCACTTCTATACAGGAAAGCAGGGAGAGCTGGACAAGAGTTCAACCAACTTGTTGTACCAACTCCACACAGGGCTCAGATTCTTGAAATGGGCCACAGTCTACCCTTTAGTGGGCATATGGGTATCAACGCCACTACACAACGCATTGCAACTCACTACTTTTGGCCAGGGATGAACGCAGACATACAACGGTTTGTAAAATCATGCCCACAGTGTCAGAAAGTATCACCAAAACACCGGACACCACCGGCAATGTTGGGTGATCTGCCCATAACAGGAATACCGTTCGAGAAGGTAGCTGTAGACATAATCGGACCCCTCTCCGCAACGAAGAGGCGAAATCGATTCATATTAACGCTTGTGGACACAACGACCATGTGGGCCGAAGCGGTTCCTATGCCAAGCTGTGACTCCAAACACGTTGCTGAAGCATTATTAGGAATATTCACACGTCTAGGATTCCCCCAAAGAATCTTGACGGACAACGGTTCACAGTTTCGTAGTAAACTTATGGAGGAGACATTTAGACTTTTTCATTCACGCCATATCTTTAGTACACCATATTACCCGCAATCCAACGGACTTGTGGAGCGGTGGAACGGGACCTTGATTAGTATTCTGCGCAAAATTGCCCAGGAGAATACGGAGGATTGGGACTTGTATTTACCCGCAGCACTATTCGCTTATAGGGAGGTACCCCATCACTCAACAGGTTTTGCTCCAGCAACATTGTTGTTTGGACGACCAATCAAGGGGCCATTGGAGGCATTGCTACGAACATGGACTGATGATCATACAGACGATACAGTCGTGACTGCATCTACGTATGTTGCCGAGTTGAAGAATCGTTTACAACACAGTTGGAAACAAGCGAATGTCAATCTACGTAAAGCCAGACGAAGAATTGCTAGCTACTTCAATCGCAAGGCAAAAGATAGAGAGTTAGAGGTGGGAGAGAAGGTGATGTTGCTGCTTCCAACCAGTCAGAATAAGCTGCAAATAGGATGGAGAGGACCTTATGTAGTGACGGAGAAAATCTCACGTACCAACTACAAGATTTCTGTCAAAGGCAAGATGAAAGTATTTCACATAAACCTTCTGAAGAAATATAATGAAAGACCCTCAACCACCGAACCTGCACATCTGATGGCCATGAGTGTGGCTACTGAAGTCGAAGAAGGATCAACAATGGGAGTCGAGTACCCACTGCAAGCCAAAGAAACCTTTAAGGATGTGGAAATTAATCCCAACTTAACAAAGGATCAGCAGGAGCAGATTCGGGAACTTATGGTTATGTATGCAGACGTACTTACAGATAAGCCAGGAAGAACTGATTTGGAGGAATTTGACATGAAGTTAAATGACACAGTGCCTGTGCGAGTCAAGACTTACCCAGTTCCTTATGCAAAGCAAAAGACTTTAGAGGAAGAAATACAACAGCTACTCACCGCAGGAATAATTTCACCATCTGAATCACCTTACAGTGCCAGCGTCGTATTATTGAGAAAGCCAAGTGGAGAACATAGATTGTGCATCGACTATCGACAGCTCAATGCTATTACTGAATTTCAAGCAGAACCTCTGCCTGATCAGAACAAACTCTTCACAGCACTCAACCGAGCGAAGTACTTTACTAGGATTGATCTCAGTAAGGGATATTATCAGATTCCTGTAAAGGAGGAGGTTAAACCATGGTTAGCTTTCAGTACGCCTGGGGGACACTATGAGTTCAACGTACTTCCATTCGGATTAAGTAATGCTCCTAGCGTTTTTACACGTATGATGAGAAAATTACTTGACCCACTACAACATCCAGACATTAGTCACTTTATGGATGATATACTGATCGCAACTGAAACATTTGACACGCATGTAGAAACACTACATCTTTTGTTCAGACGACTCAGAGAAACTGGATTAACGGCTAGGCCAAAGAAATGTCAAGTAGGATTCCAAGAATTGGACTTTTTAGGTCATAAGATATCTCATGGACTAATAACTCCACAGGAAGGAAACGTGGACAAACTCCAGAGAGCACCTCGTCCAAAGACAAAGAAGGATGTGAGATCATTCGTATCTTTGGGTGGATTCTATCAACGATACATTAAAGACTTCAATACTCTGTCAGCACCTTTAACGGATCTTACCAAAAAAGGGAACCCAGAGAAAGTCAATTGGTCTGCTGAATGTGAGAGAGCTTTCACAGCACTCAAACAAGCCTTAACCAATCACCCAGTTTTACATCTGCCAGATCTCAACCAACCATTCGTACTGCGTACAGACGCCAGTGACATAGGAATTGGGGCAACGCTGTTGCAGAGAAAAGGAGATGAAACATCAGAGCTATTCCCTGTAGCTTATGCCAGCAGGAAATTGAATGCAGCGGAGAAGAATTATAGTGTTATCGAGAGAGAATGTTTAGCTCTCGTATGGAGTGTACAGAAGTTTCAGGCATACCTATATGGAAAACACTTCACTGTACAATGTGATCATCAACCACTTATGTTTCTCGCAGCATCCAAAAATTTGAATGCAAGACTTATGAGGTGGTCATTACTTCTACAACCATACTCGTTCCAGATAGAATATGTCCCTGGAAAGATGAATGTGGGAGCAGACTTTCTAAGTCGACACCCAGTGTCTGATGAACCAGGTCAATCAGATACAGGAGAGAATACATTGGAGTAAATCATATAGGAAAAGCTTGACCACTGTAAATGCTGGAAACTTAGTTCCATACCCTAGAACAATCTGGAGTGGGGCTATGTGACATATTCACCTATCCATCATTTTCAGCGCGTCAACGTTACACAGCAACCCAGAGATTATCAAAACAATTACAGCACCGTAGAACATCGAACGCACTAAGCGATACTAATGACAGACAGATGCCAGGATAAGAATAGAAAAGGTAGCGTCAACAGAATAGAATGTGACTGGTAGAGACACATCACGTGGATATAGCGTCCCCCAGCTTGGGCGCCGCTTTAATAAAACCGCGCACTTCTATGACTTCAGAGCGAGCGAGCAGTCGCCAAAGCTATGTGTTGTCCAACTTTCAAACTTTTACAACGGGCAGTTTGATCTAGTCTGAGGTAAGCGCGTGATTCTCAGATCTAAGTGGTACCAAGATGTATAACGTAAAGGTATCCAGTGTTGTGCGTCCAATGAATTGTATTTTTGATAAAATAAATCTCTGAAAATGTGAAAAACTGCCGATCGCAACTTCAATACTGGCGCCACTTCCCCGGCGAAACCGACATCTTATAATTTCTCAAAACTGCAAAACTCTGACTTTCTACACTACATCTAACAACTTCACTATGTGCATATGACTATAATCTATCACAGAATAATGTACAAGATGAAATTTCCAATGCACTCAAATGCTTTTCATCAAAAACTTCTAGGAAAACGTTTCTGCAGAGATAGTCAGCTGGTGCAAACGAAACACTACCTTGCTTAAAAATGTACTTAATTCTGTCTATTTTGCAATCTAAAGAAATGAAACAGGAATTATACTCTTCCTTTTCTCTTTACGAATTGAAAACAAATAGTATTTGATAGAAATTAGTTTATTCATGTGTCAGATTTTATTTAGACAACGCACTACATCAACTGCATTGCTTAAAATAGGTTTATGTTCACAAACACCATTTGTGATAGCCGACCTACTTAATCTGCTCAGACTAATGGGTGAAAATTACCTTGGTCTATAGCCAACTGTGTCGCCAACAGAATGGACATGATATGCACTGGTAAAAGATGTAGGAGAAGTATAAGTAGACAGAGAGGAGGAGAGTATTAGGGAAAAATACTTTAAGTAATAATTTTTTTCTAATATATTGTGTCATGACCTTGTATAGATTACATTTTGTAACAAATACACATCAGAAATTCTGTATGTTGGACATGAACCACAATAAAAGCACACTAGATGAGTTAAACTCATATTAACTGATGTAGATGTGAGGACAATTAGTACAAGCTATGGAACCCCACACAACAGAAGTTAACTCAACACAATACACTTCACACCACACAACTCCACACCACAACAGCAGGAACAAGGAAATGATTTAGAATAGGAAGTAGTTGCCTTGGAAAGTACAGATAAACAATTATATACACAATGTAGAACAAATAGAGTAATGTGGATGTTTAAATGTATGCCATTTATACAAATGCATCTCATACTTGTGTTGATCTTGCCTGTCAGCTTGATTACCATGATTCAGGGAACATCGCATTATCACTCTTATCTGTGTCTGACTGTACACTACTCACTGAACTACAGGTCCACTGAGGAAATGCATACAGCAGGTACCAGACAACAGAAGCTGCATCCAGTGTAATAATCTCTGACCCACCCCAAAGTAACACAACAATACTTCTTCTGATCTTATCATTTTTGTTTTGTTATGTTGTGTTCACACTATGAACATGCTGTAAAGGATTATACATACCTGTATGAATTTTAAACAGTGATGTCTTGGTGCCACACCTAACCAACAAGGAGGGAAGAGGAGTGAATGAGATGATCAACACCTGTGATGGCAGATGACTCCAGCCTTAAGCAGAGAATGAGAAGTCTTCAGTGAAGCTAAACTGGCCCAACCTGAAGTGGATCCATCAGACCATGGACCCAGGCTTATCCACATCTCATCACACCAGGTTTTCTTATCACTCCCACAAACTTCACCCTCTCAGAAAATGATTTTCTTGAATTATTGTTGGATGTAGAAATTGTTAACTATAACACATTTTGGTAGTTAAAATATCTCACTATACAATGAATGTTATTATTTATTGACTGACTATACTTGGTCCTATGAAAGTTTTTTTTTCTATTTCATTCTGTAAATGTTAACAGCTGATGAAAAAACAAAGAAAATGTCAAATAGGCCAAAAGAAACTGGCACAGTCAATAAATTTGTTTAAATGTGAAGATCTCTTCCACTTAATTTGTCAGTCCAAACTATCTGTGGGAAAATCTCTATCTTGTGTGTGGAACATGTCTCAATGCTCCCTTGTGTTTGTTGAATGTTTAATTAACAGATACACATTCACATAAGATAAATTCTTAGTTGGAGAGAGAGAACAGGAGACTCTTCATCTTTAACTGTTCCAAATCCATGTTATATTGCACCTGATTCTTATTGAGAAAGTCTTTTCAGACAATTTCTTAAGATGGAAGAAGGGGGTTCGTGAGCTATACCATTAAATACCAGGTGGAAAGACAGGGGACAAACCTAGTGATGACTTTTCTATTAAAAGAGGACCACACACCCTTAGACGAATAACCAAATCCGAGTCTGTAAATCTTTCAAGGGTCGTATTCTTGATCTATTTACATATAAGAAGAGGATGGGGCCCAGCTACCTTTAACAGAGATGGGTCATGCACTTTAGTGATTGCCAGTCCCTTCAAAATATACGATAAATGACTAGCTAACAAACTTATTGTTTGGAAGACAATGGGGTGGACTTCTCTAGTCCTCCGGTAGAGCCATACAGACCGAAAGTAGCAATAGGGGGGGGGTGTGAGGGGTGTCCAAATTAAAACCTTAAAAGTGCGAAAATAATACAATAACCATGTTATTGTCTTGAAAATCTGTCAACATCGTTGTTAAGGATATCAAGAGTGTTGATCACGTGACATCACGGTGTAGGCGAACATGGTGACCTCACAAGGACACTTTAAAAATGGCCGACCACCTTTTTTTTATATTATCCGTTTTTTAATCAGTGAAGAGGTGAAACTTATAGCAATTCATCGGTGAATGACGGCCCAGAATGGCAATACAAGCCGGTAAGTCCAGCAAGTGTGTGAATTGAGTAGAATGTTTCAAAACTATGTCACACCTGTTTATATTTGTTATTTTGTTTGTGGTTGCATTTTGAAAACGTATTTTTAAGCTGTCTTATTCTCTTTCTATGGTCGCTGCTGTATAGCTTTGTTCGCCATGTTTTTTCACAGCTCTCTGTCTCAAATTGTATCACTCATTTCCTAAACAGATGTTTCTGCATGCTTCGATGATGAGCTGTCCAACATCTCCAGTCAAGGTCTGTAAAGGCCGACTCTCTTTCCTTTCAACTTTCCTGTTCTCACCAAGCATTCCACATATGCCCTCCTGTATGACATGCCCCAAGTATTTGTATTGTCTTTTTCTGATAGGACTGAAGTAGTAGTTATTTTTGGTCCCATTATGAGAAGACAACAGGAAAATACAACATCGGTCGCATGAATGATAATGGGCAAAGGCTGCTGGAGCATTGCACTAGAAATGACCTATGTATTACAAACTCATTTTTTAAAACAAAAGAGCTGCATAAGGTCACATGGAAACATCCAAGATCCGGCCATTGGCATCAGCTGGACTTCATTATCACACGGAGACAACATTTGAACCATACACCATTAACTCGAAGTTACCACAGTGATGATTGTGATACAAATCATTCTTTGGTTGTTGCAAGGGTTAGCCTGAGACCAAAGAGAATCTACACAGCTAAACACAAGTCTAGCCCCAGGATTAATATTATTAACACTCACGATCCTGGAAAGTGCTTTGAATTTCAACAGCAACTTGAAGACGCGTTCAATGATACATCAGAAAATTGTATAGTAAATGATAAATGGAGTAATCTTAAGGAAACTATTTATAAAACAGCGGCAGGGGTTTACGGCACTGTGGATCATAAGAGGCAGGACTGGTTTGCGGCAAACAGCCAGATACTGCAGCCCTTGATTGATAAAAAGAAGATAGCTCTCTTAAGAATCAAGGAGGAAAGACCAACGCGTAACACTCTGAGTGAGCTGAAGCAAGCGAGGAAGGATGTACAAAAGGCTCCCAGGCAGTGTGCGAATGACTATTGGATCAAGATATGTGAGTCCATTCAAATCGCAAGTGATAAGGGAAACATCAGAAGCATGTATGAAGGGATAAAGAAAGCTTGTGGTCCAATGATCAAAAGAAGTGCACCGCTGAAAACCTTGACTCGAGAAATCATCACTGATAAGAAATAGCAGATGGATAGATGGGTCGAGCACTATTTAGAGCTTTACTCAAGTGTGACCAAGCTAGCGGATGATGCCCTCAACGCCATAGAGGCCCTGCCAACTCTTGACCATCTGGACACACTTCCCACTATAACAGAAGTTAAGTGTGCTATAAATGAGCTTGCATCTGGCAAGGCTCCAGGTAAGGATGGGATTCCAATAGAGGTAATCAGGAGTGGGCAAGACACACTCGCTGTACAGATCCATCAGCTAATAGAGCTAAGCTGGCGAGAAGGACAAATCCCACAGGATTTCAAAGATTCAAACATCATAACGCTGTACAAGAACAAGGGCGATCGGAGCGACTGTAACAACTATAGGGGTATCTCACTTCTGTGTATTGTTGGGAACGTATTTGCCAGAATTGTCCTGCACAGACTTCAAGTCCTGGGAGATCAAGTCTACCCCGAATCACAGTGTCGCTTCCGTCAGAACCGGTCTACCATTTATATGATATTCTCATTGCGACAGATGTAAGAAAAATGCCGGGAACAAAATCAGCCACTGTTTATTGCCTTCATCGACCTCACAAAGGCATTCGATTTGGTCAGTCGTGAGGGTCTGTTCAAAGCACTAAAGAAGATTGGCTGCCCACCAACTCTTCTGTCCATTGTGGAATCGTTCCACACAGGCATGAAGGGTATAATCAAGTTTGATGGCTCTTCAGAAGAGTTTGAAATCAAGAGTGGAGTTAAGCAAGGTTGTGTACTATCCCACACCCTCTTTGGGATATACTTCTACTGAAATATGCCTTTCGTGATCAGGATGACGGTATATAAATTCACTCACGCTCAGATGGTGGCCTTTATATGCTCAGAGATTGAAGGCCAAGACTAAAATTAGGAGGGTACTAATCAGAGAGTTGCTTTTTGCGGATGATGCTGCGATTACGACCCACTCTGAGGAAGAATTACAACATCTACTATCTACATTCTCCAATGCTTGTTCTGAATTTGGTTTAACAATTAACAAAAAGAAGACACAGATTATGTCACAAGGTGCACATGGTGTACCACCAATCTTTATTGACGACGCCGAACTGGAGATAGTAGACCATTTTACATATCTAGGATCAGAGGTAAATAGCAAATTATCCCTCGATCAGGAAATCAACATCAGGATTGGCGAGGCAGCAACAACAATGAACATGTTAGCAACAAGAGTCTGGGAGAACAGGAAGCTTACTGCCAAACCAAAAGTCCTCGTCTACCAATCCTGTGTCCTTAGTACTCTTCTTTATGGCAGTGAAACCTGGACAACTTACTCACGCCAAGAGAAACGTTTAAACAGCTTTCATATGCGGTGTCTGCGAAGAATACTTGGTATTAAGTGGCAAGACAAAATCACAAATACTGAAGTATTGGAAAGATCAGGTTGTGTGACGGTGTATTCCATGCTCAGTCTTCGTAGACTTAGATGGATAGGACATCTTAGGAGGATGGATGATGGTAGAATACCAAAGGATATCTATTTTGGTGAATTACAGTCGGGTAGGAGATCTCAGGGTCGGCCTCTACTACGATACAAAGATGAGTGTAAGCGGGACATGATTGATACAGGCATAGATAATGCACATTGGGAGCAAGTCGCCGCTGAACGTGTTGCATGGAGGGCAAACATCAGAAATGGAATAAAGACAAAAGAGAAAATGATTGCAGATAAAGCACACACAGAGCGTGAGAGACGTAAGATGGTGCACAATGGTGGAAATGACCATGTTTTCACATGCATCTACTGTGGGCAAACATTTGCAGCAAGAATTGGCCTTACCAGCCACACTCGCCACCGCCATGGGTCGTAGTTATTAAGCCTTTTTGAAGCACAATGTACCAAACTATCGTCTGTCAAGACGGAAAGGTGCCAATGAATTATGAGATTTATGCAAAGAGAGATAAAAGTATACTTGAGGAAATTAGTCAACTCATGAACTGATCCATGCGGTGGAAGATCGCAGTTTATGGAGAAGCATGATCGGCCACGCCAGCCAGCAAGGTACTGGAGGAGGATGATGATTATGAGAAACAGGAAGAATCCCACCAGGACACGCTCAGTTATACAGGACCGTCCTCGCAGTTTGAGGTGTGCTTGATATATGGTGCTTGTCCCATGTTTCTACACCAATCGGCATTCGATGGGTGATGTGGCCTTTTTTACGTATTCCGCCTTTTCTTCCAGTGTAATTTCCAGATACCTATTTTTACATCTAGAATCCCAAGATGGCTACAAATCGCAGTCTCCAAGCATTACAGGCCTCCCTGGCCAAGTAGTTAACGACATTGTTCGTCATCCCGTATATCCAAGTGGGGAAAACAGCAACTGCGAGAACGGCAGTGGTTCTCGCCGCCCTGGTAACTTACATACATGGGTTTGTGAACCGGTCGCTCAGAAAGAAATGGCAATCTTCTGAACGTAAAACTTGCCTAGAACATCAACAGCAGCTGAAAATGCTGGTGTTGAATGCAACGTCCTATAAGGGATATGCACGATTTTTAAAAAAAAGCATTACAGGGGGTAACTAGAAACGTGATTATCTACATTAGGTCACATTTTACAGGATGTAAGTACAGGGAGACACGATTATCTACATTAGGTCATATGGTACATGAGGTAACTACAGGGAGACATGATTATCTGCATTAGGTCATATGTTACAGAAGGAAACTACAGGAGACATGATTATCTACATTAGGTCACTTGGTACATGAGGTAACTACAGGGAGACATGATTATCTGCATTAGGTCATATGTTACAGAAGGAAACTACAGGAGACATGATTATCTACATCAGGTCAAATGGTATAGGATATAAGTACAGGGAACGAACGAATGAACGAACGAACGAACGAAAATCTTTATTTTCAAAGGGTTAAGAATTGGGCACTCAGGCCCGTCTGACATTTTGCCCTTCTACTCAATTCCCTCTCATACATTCTTTCATTCAACATCACATATGAAGCAAATTTGTGACAACAAAAGAACACTAGCAATATAATGCATGAAAAATAATCAATAACAAATGACTCACTGAGGCAATGTTTAACATGGGCATTATAAATACCTAAGGAAAGTGTAACGTGCCTTACCTATGGGAATGTATTTTTGGCTAGTTGTCGTTTGAGATAATTTACCATTATTATTGTCTTTTTTGTTTTCTTTTTTTGTTTGTTTATGGGGGTATGTAGTCTGTACTGAGGTAGTGTTCAAACAGGTTGCAAATGTATGTATAATGATTGGTGGTGTCTTTGATTTCTTGTGGGAGATTGTTCCACAACTGAGCGGCAGAATATGTTAAGCTTGTTTTATATGTCTATCCTAGGTTTAGGGACATGAAGTATGTTTAGTCGTTCGCTATGTCTTGCGTTATATTTAAACAAGGGCCAAAAGTAGCTTGTAACATTTTGAAATAGAATTTTGTGAATTAGTTTGGCCTTATTAAAAAGTAGTCGTTTGTGGAGTGGCAGTAACCGAAGACATTTATGTAGGTTAGAATTGTCGGTAAGCTTTTCACTATTAATTAAACGCACTGTCCTTTTCAGGAGTGAATATAGGCGTTTTGTTATTGATTTGGAGCATCCATCCCAGATTGTGGAGCAATAATCAATATGTGTTTGTTTGTGGGAAGTATAGAATATCTTTCTTGTGTTTTCGTCAAGGAAATTTTTAATTTTGGCAAGTTCGTATACTTTTTTGGCTATTTATTTAACGAGAGCATGAACATGTGAGTTAAAGGTTAGATTTTGATCTATGATAAGACCCAGTGCCTTGTGCTCGGTTACACTTTCTATAGGCGTGCTACCAATGTGCAGCTGCAGAGTTATCTGCGAGTTTAACGTGTGAAGTCGTTGCCTGGTTCCTATTAACATAGATTTTGTTTTAGAAATGTTAATTTGCGTGCGGTTTGCATGACTCCAGTTAACTACACTATTTATTTCCTATTGCAAGGATAATTCTATCACATTACGATCAATACCTTTTGTATATATTGTGTAGTCATCTGCAAATAGATCACAGGACGACGACAGATATAAGGGAAGATCATTTATATAAATGGCAAATAACAGAGGGCCAAGAATAGACCAATGATGTACTCCAATATTAATGGTAATGGCTTGAGATAAAGATTTATTGTGTGATACTACTTGTTTCTGCCTAATAAAAATGATTTTTTATTAATGTCACTATATTAATGCTTACTTTAATTGTTTCTAATTTTTTAATTATAATATTATGATCCTCCCACGATGTGTCTCGACCTTGCCGCGGTGGGGGGGGGGGGGGGGGGGGCTTGAGTGTCCTTGAGCGCTGTGCCAATGGATATAAACTACATATTGGACAGCTCTTGGGATAGGGACCAGACTAAGAGAGACACAACCTGCTGCTCTGCAGGTAGACTGAGGATAGCAGTCAGAATTTAAAACCAGGCGCACGAAGCCATAAACTTTGTCCAGACACTTACACAAAGGTCTCCATCTGAGAGATGTAGCTGAACGCCTCTAAGCTACTACCCTTGGATGAGAGAGCCGGGCCGATACTCACCTACCGAAAAACAGAGGTGAGATACTGAGCACGCTTCATGCCCAGTTCAGATACCTGTCCGAAGGCTCTCAGCTGGGGGATATGAGGGATCCCCGGATGAGAGGGCCTGGCCGTTTCTCGCTCACTGCTGTACGGAGATAAGGTGCTGAGCCGGCAGCACATGTAGCCTATCTCGTGAGCGAGTACAAAAATGTTGAAGAAGTGCCCCAATCGAATGAAATGGCTACGAAAACTGTCTGTATCTAACTCATAGAGAGTGTAGACAAAGGTGGAAAAACAAGGTGGAAAAATGTCTCATTAACACGAAATGGAACGCACGACTAGCGAACCTATTGCGTAGTCCGATGCGAAAGCTTACCTAGTGGATGTCGCCTGCAGACTGACCGTTCCTGGTGTGTGCTTGAGCGACCAGTGGCAAGCGAGATGCCCAACACATGGAAGTGAGGAACTAAAGCAGCCATGAGCAGGACGAGGCAACACCTCGGGTGAACCCAGTCTCAGAGCAATATGTGCCGGTTCTGTAATTATGGAAGCCCCCTTGGATAGCGAAGGAATGCCCATGGTCTGCCCCTGCCTTCCCTTGAGGGTCGACCGTGATGTCTCTTACCGTTCTATCTTGACCAGCTGAGATGTGGGCGACATCACAACAATAAGTCTAACGTGCCCCGAAACCCGAGGAAGGCTAACCTAATTAAAAAATACCCGCCGAAGCCGGAAGTGCCGTCCTACTGGTGGCAAAATAAAATTGGCACTACGCATTTACGTCCGAG
Organism: Cepaea hortensis; assembly: GCA_963921405.1. NCBI lineage: Eukaryota > Metazoa > Mollusca > Gastropoda > Stylommatophora > Helicidae > Cepaea > Cepaea hortensis. The sequence continues at coordinate 53,744,812 of OY992897.1, forward strand.
TGAAATGTCTCGTCCGAATGTCTCTCGTGCTAGGAACAGCTCTGACTACCTAGTTCCCGAATGCCGCTCTTATTCGGAACAGCTCTGACTAGGTAGTTTTCCGAATGTCCGTCGTGCCTGGAACAGCTCTGATGGGCGCAACGACAAGCACATATGTCCGTGTCGAAAACTCGCTGAGTGGATACCATCTGCAGACCTGTCTGGTATGTGCGGTAACGGCCCGGGGTTAACGAAATGCCCAATATATTGAAGTGAGGAATTAAAGCAGCCATGAGCAGGACGTGACAGTTCCCTTGGTGAGCCCAGCACCAGAGCATTATGTGTCGGCTCTGCAATTATGGAAGCCACCCAGAATGGCGGGAAATGCTATGGACTGTCCCTGCCTTCCTTTGAGGGATATGACCGTGAAGTTTCCGACTGTTCCAACTCGACCAACTGGGAGGTGGACGGTACCATAAAAGTGAGTCTCCCAGAAATGCAAACCTGGTCAAAAATGCACGCTAACATCCGGATGTGTTGACCTACGGGTTTCGATCTAAGGGTGCCTAACGAGACACACAGCAATCACATCTGAAAAAACACTCCGGATGAACGCAAAGAAGAAGAAGATATTATGATCTATCATATCGAATGCTTTTCTAAAGTCTATAAACACCGCTCCACATGGAGTATTGTTGTTAATATTTTGATGCCAGTTTTCTGTCATGTTTGTTAGGGCCGTATGACAAGAATATTTTGGCCGAAATCCTGAATGACTGTCAACTATTAGTTTGTGGTGAACTAAGTGCTCTAGTGTTGTTTTGTGGGTGTGCTTTTCTAACGGTATGGATAGTGAGGATAATATGGAAATGTGCCTATAATTACTCATGAGACGGTCGTCTAGAGAACCAGCCTTTAAGTAAGGATACACTTTATCGATTTTAAAGGCTGATGGGAAGTGACCTTTGGTGAGACATTGATTATATATAAAAGTTAGTGACTCGCAGATCGCAGTTGCAGCATGGCGAAGGATCCGATTACTGATTCCATCTAGTCCTGATGAGTTATTATTTTTTAGGTTACTGAGATGCGTAAATACTTAAGTGGTCGTCATTAGCGGTATGTTGGAGGGAATGTCTCCATAGCATTTTTCTTTTTCACAGAATGATGATAATAAAGATATGTCATGAGGCGCATCTGGTATTGCAGCCTTCAGTTGGTTTATGTCGGACTGAAAGAATATACTGTATTGATCACATGTAACCTGATTTGATGGTAATGATTGTGATGATTATGTTTGTTTGTCAAGGTATTAATTGCTTTCTATATATCTTTAGTGTTGGTTTGATCTCTTATTAAGTTCTTAAAATAGTTTTTCTTTTCCTTCCGAATAACATAATGAATTTTGTTTCTCAGTACATAGTTAGATCTCTATTTTTATGTGCCCTGTCCCGGTCTCTCATAAGTTCATATACCTCCTGTGTGATCCGCGGGGGCTTAGTGTGGTACAGGAGGCAACTACAGGGAAACATGATTGTCTACATTAGGTCATATGGTACAGGAGGTAACTACAGGGAGACATGATTGTCTACATTACGTCAAATGGTACAGGAGGTAACTCCAGGGAAACATGATTGTCTACATTAGGTCATATGGTAGAGGAGGTAACTCCAGGGAAACATGATTGTCTACATTAGGTCATATGGTACAGGAGGTAACTACAGGGAGACATGATTGTCTACATTACGTCAAATGGTACAGGAGGTAACTCCAGGGAAACATGATTGTCTACATTAGGTCATATGGTACAGGAGGTAACTCCAGGGAAACATGATTGTCTACATTACGTCAAATGGTATAGGAGGTAACTACAGGGAGACAGGATTGTCTACATTATTTCATATGGTGCAGAAAGTAAATACAGGGAGACAGGATTATCTACATTAGGTCATATGGTACAGGAGGCAGCTACAGGGAGAGGTGATTATCTCCATCATGTCACATTGTACAGGATGTAAGTACAGGGAGACAAGATTATCTACATTGGGTCATATGGTACAGGAGGCAATTACAAGAAGATATGATTTCCTACATCATGTAACATGGTACAGGAGCTAACTACAGGGAGACATGATTATCCACATCAGGTCACATTGTAGAGGATATAACTACAGGGAGACACGATTATCCACAATAGGTTAATATCCACATCAGGACAATTATTACAAGGTCAGAGATATGTAATGTGTTATCCATAAACACACCCCAACAAATGCACGACCTGTTGCGGAATATGCTGTGTGGTATAGTTATTGCCAAGACTTGGATGAGGAATGCATTAGATGACAATCTGTGAGGTCAGATATTTGTCATTGTAATGTCATATGACATAAGGTGAGGTTATGTCATTCCACACTATGTAAGATTTGTTATTCTGGAGACAAGCGTCGTGCGATGTTTATAGCCATGAGAAGTGTGATGTGTGTCGTTGTGAGGAAGTTCGTCGTTGTGAACACATGGTGATCTGTCAATGTGGGATAACTGTTTATGGAATGGCAATGACAGATTTAAAGTCAAGAAGCGTGAAAGACATCATGCAAGAAAGACTTATGGATACGAAGGACTGAAAGCATGTTGTAGAATTTGATACCCAATTTACCTCAGAATATTCATGCTTTGATGAATTACAGTGTCTGGAATTGTGGGGATATTTGGAAGATTGTTATTGTCATGAGACATGCATGTGAATAGTTTTACAGTTTCCAAAATGAACAGAAGTATACAGACTGAATAGAGGCTAAAAGCAGTCGACACATATAGCCATCCAATGAATATGTGAGACAGGAAAATATAACGATTCACGACGAACAGACACAGTGGACTCATATTAAAACCTGCACAACGTGGATCACGAACTCACTCATGCTGGAGGGATGAAAGATAACCCTCGTGCCCTGTGTTTTCACTGAGGACTCTTTTATCTCTTTCAGGAGACTTTTGGCGCCAGTATTCCGGCAGGTAAAGAGGACAACGATAGTGCACCACAGAGGACCAGACACACATCCTCAATGATGGCGTAATTTGAACAGACAAGAGAGCACACTAAACAAATCTCAATTTTCCCAATCATTCTTCTTATCGCGGGGTTATACAGCGCCTTCTGGCCGCATCTTCCCCTGGTTTACGGCTGTTTTAGGGCAAGCATTGCCCTGGAGGATTCATGCTGGAAGTGCCGGTGTCTTAACACCCCATAAGGGACGCGCGTTTCATCTGTGACAAGCTCACTCACAGGCATACGTCAAAGGTAGTGCGACGCCTTTCTCCACAATGGAAGCAACACTCAACGACTGCGGTTTATGTCACAGCTATAGGTTCAGTCGGCAGCCATTGGCGAGGAAGAGCTCACACGTTTTTAGTGCCCTTATTTCTATGTGGAATCTCGGCTGTGTTTCTGGATGAGGTTTCAGGTTTTATTTTGGATTAGGCGCAGAAAGAGAAAAAAAAAATGGAGGGATGGGTGAATTCAAACATGTTGAGATGGTAAGGTTTACTTTTAAAGAATTACACTTGTGGGGGACAGGAATAGATCATGTTCTAACCGAAAATGCAGGACAGGGATAGATCGTCTTCTTATAGCAAATACGGGAGAGGGATAGATCATTTCTTATAGCCAATGTAGAACAGGGATTGATCGTCTTTTTATAGTCGATGCAGGACAGGGATAAGTTATCGTCCACTTATAGCTAACGTAAGACAGGGATAGAGCATCCTCTTATAGCTAATTCAAGACAGGGATAAGTTATCATCCACTTATAGCTAACGTAAGACAGGGCTAGAGCATCCTCTTATAGCTAATTCAAGACAGGGATAAGTTATCATCCACTTATAGCTAACGTAAGACATGGATAGAGCATCCTCTTATAGCTAATTCAAGACAGGGATAAGTTATCACCCACTTATAGCTATCGTAAGACAGGGATAGAGCATCCTCTTATATTTAATGTAAGACAGGGATAGAGCGTCCTCTTATAGCTAATGTAAGACAGGAATAGAGCATCCTCTTATAGCCAATGTAAGACAGGGATAAGTTATTGTCCACTTATAGCCAATGTAAGACAGGGATAGGGCGTCCTCTTATAGCCAATGTAAGACATTGATAGAGCGTCCTCTTATAGCCAATGTAAGACAGGGATAGAGCGTCCTCTTATAGCCAATGTAAGACAGGGATAAGTTATCGTCCTCTTATAGCCAATGCAAGACAGGGATAGGGCGTCCTCTTATAGCCAATGTAAGACAGGGATAGAGCGTCCTCTTATAGCCAACTAGCTGACCCGGCCCGGCTTCGCCCAGGCCCTGGAGGGGATCTATCTATCTATCAGTCTGCCTGTCTGCTTGTTTGTCTGTCCGTCTGTCTGTCTGGCTGACCCGGCCCGGCTTCACCCAGTCCCTGGTGGGGAGCATCTCATTTAATTCATATAAGTAGTCATATAAGCTCTCCTGTTCCCGACTATCTGTCTGTCTGTCTATCTGTCTGTCTGTCTGTCTGACCCGGCCTGGCTTCACCCAGTCCCTGGTGGGGAGCATCTCATTTAATTCATATACGTAGTCATATAAGCTCTCCCGTTCCCGACCATCTGCTTGTCTGTCTATCTGTCTGTCTGTCTGTCCCGGCCCGGCTTCACCCAGTCCCTGATGGGGAGCATCTCATTTAATTCATATACGTAGTCATATAAGCTCTCCCGTTCCCGACTGTCTGTCTATCTGTCTGTCTGTCTGACCCGGCCCGGCTTCACCCAGTCCCTTGTGGGGAGCATATAAGTAGTCAAATAAGCTTCCGTTCCCGACTATCTGTCTGTCTGTCTATCTATCTGACCCGGCGTGGTTTCGCCCAGCTCCTGGCGCACAGTAACTTAAAAGAATGTCCTTCCACACACCATTCATTATTTTTAATGAAAACTTTTTAATCACCGACATAACAGTTGATAAGTTCTTAAAGCAGAAAAAGATGGGTTACAATGTTATGCATTATGCATTATTTTTATGAAAACTTTGAAAATGCCTTAAAGATTATATCATTATTTATTATAGCTTATATGCCTGAAAATAACTATAGACAATGAGTTTAAAAATAGTGCAAGTAAGTCCAACAATATGACTATAAAGTATATAGAAATGTTATTAAAAGTTTGCCCCTTGAAATAACTTTTCTAGAGTGAAGTCCCCCTGCTATATAAAAATTATATAATGAAATACGGAAAAGTAAATGTTATTAAATAAGTAGAGGATTTTACACTAAGAAACTATTATAGTCGGTTGCACAGGAATGAAAGGAAGACGTGTAGAAAATTTCATCTCAATCGGATGTACCGTTATCGAACGCATCCAATACATAGCTAGCTGACCACAAACACACAAAGCCACATACACTCTGTTTTATAGATATAGATTTAAGACAGGGATAGAGCGTCCTCTTATAGCCAATGTAAGACAGGGATAAGTTATCGTCCTCTTATAGCCAATGTAAGACAGGGATAGGGCGTCCTCTTATAGCCAATGTAAGACAGGGATAAGTTATTGTCCACTTATAGCCAATGTAAGACAGGGATAAGTTATTGTACACTTATAGCCAATGTAAGACAGGGATAAGTTATTGTCCACTTATAGCCAATGTAAGACAGGGATAAGTTATTGTCCACTTATAGCCAATGTAAGACAGGGATAGGGCGTCCTCTTATAGCCAATGTAAGACAGGGATAGAGCGTCCTCTTATAGCCAAGTAAGAATGGCATAGATCATCTTCTAATAGTCAATGTATTAGTGGGATAGATCGAAAAAAAAACAAAGTGGTATTTATTGACAGACCTAGATTTGCTGTGGCCCATCGGCACCCGAGGAGTAACGCGAATTTTGATACTGATGAGTCGTGGTTGCTAGACACTGGCTCTCCGCCCGGCGTTAATGGGTTCAAATCCACAAATAGTCGGGTGTTCAAAAGTGATCTGTGCTCTCAGGTCGACGAAGCCTAAAGTGGGTGAGAGGAAATGTAAATATAAAAATGTGGGTCTAGTGCCACGTGAACAAGGCTGCGTAAAGCATGTCAACCAGTCTAGTGCCACGTGAACAAGGCTGCGTAAAGCATGTCAACCAGTCTAGTGCCACGTGAACAAGGCTGTGTAAAGCATGTCAACCAGTCTAGTGCCACGTGAACAAGGCTGCGTAAAGCATGTCAGCCAGTCTAGTGTCACGTGAACAAGGCTGCGTAAACCATGTCAACCAGTCTAGTGCCATGTGGACACGGCTGCGTAAAGCATGTCAACCAGTCTAGTGCCACGTGAACAAGGATGCGTAAAGCATGTCAACCAGTCTAGTGCCATGTGGACAGGGCTGCGTAAAGCATGTCAACCAGTCTAGTGCCACGTGAACAAGGCTGCGTAAAGCATTTCAACCAGTCTAGTGCCACGTGAACAAGGCTGCGTAAAGCATGTCAACCAGTCTATAGCCACGTGAACAAGGCTGCGTAAAGCATGTCAACCAGTCTAGTGCCACGTGAACAAGGCTGCGTAAAGCATGTCAACCAGTCTATAGCCACGTGAACAAGGCTGCGTAAAGCACGTAAACCAGTCCAGTGCCACGTGAACAAGGCTGCGCAAAGCATGTCAACCAGTCTAGTGCCATTTGAACCGGGCTGCGTAAAGCATGTCAACCAGTCTCTTACTTACTTCATGTTAACATCAGCCCTGGAGGTCAGCTTGGCCGAATGGATAAGAGAACTCGCTTTTGCAATTCAGACATGCTGATTGATTGATTGATCGATCGATTGATTGATTGATTGATTGATTGCTTGCTTGATTGATTGATTGATTGATTGATTGATTGATTGATTGATTGATTGATTGATTCATCTAGGAACCGACATCACAGTATTCGGGGCATTCCTATAGGCGCTCCGTCCCCATCCTCAGAAGCCAGCGAAGAGTTCCAACACCAATAGTACCAGTAGCAATCTGATTATATGTCCGTCTCGCCTTTCCTCTAAGCGTCGAGCGTCAGCCAGATCCCCTCGTCACTCCACGCTGCCTCATTCTTGGCAGACCATGGTGATCCATTTGCTCCTCCGAGGTGTACACGTGCTCCCACAAGGCCGCAATCACATCTGCCTTGTCATGCATCAATACTCCACCATGTTTTTCATAGCCAGCCAATCTGTCTGCCTGTTCATTCCCGAGCACACCGGCATGCCCCGGAGAAAAGATCCAGGTATATACATCCAAACTTTGTTTATGGATATATATATATATATATATATATATATATATATATATATATATATATATATATATATATATATATATATATAAGTTGCATAGCCTTTACAGGACGTTGCAGAGAACACCAGCATTTCACTGCTGTTATTGATGTTTTGGCAAATTTTATGTTCAGTGGTTTGCCATTGTTTTCTGAACGACCGGCTCCCATACCAACACGTTAAAACCAGTGAAACACGGTAGGCTACCAAATCGGTCACCGCTGTGATTCGAACACTGGTAAGCAGAATTACGAATCGCGTCCGCAAAGCCATTGCCACGGAGACAGGCATATATAAATATATAGGCAGGCTTGTCCAAGGGATTGGGATTCCCATGGGAATCCCATGTTAAACGTCCTATGGGATGGGATGGGACAGCACATATTTGTATTTCCCATGGGACACATGGGACAGTAGCCATGTCATAGCAACTTGATCTATGTCAGAGTCACCCTTAATTTTTTTTTTTAAACCTTTTTAAAGACTTTTATCCTCAGGCTGCAAACAAGGTATATAATTGCACAATATCACGGCGAACAGTGACTCGTTCTATTTTGATGCAAGGAAAATTGGCCAAACAGCAGTTTCAAAAATTGTTTCAAAATATGGCACAATATCCAGAATGTGGAATTTCGGAAATAGTTGACTTTTGGTCTGCAAGGCAAATATCGTTTGCCATATGGGGGAATTTTTGCAAGTGGACTAGATCAAAATTGGAATGGATTACTTTTCCTCTATCTCTTATAAACATTGATAGTAATCAATCCCATACTACACAATTTACGCACAGTTTTTTTTTGCACGTGAATTTCTTGCCGAATCTACCACATTCTCCAGTCCATAATTTGTGTGTACTGATAATGCAGCAAGCATGGCGGCAGCATTTGATCGACGGTTTGATACCGATACAGAAATGCACCGATCTGGTTGTACAGAACACATGTTAACAACATGCATTACTGATAGCTTCATCGGGCGTGATTTCTGAACTGGATCAGTTCATGGATCAACTTACATTTATTGAAACATATTACAATACACGTCAGGCAAAGGCATCACAGCTGCCATGTTCCAAACATACAAAATCTGTAACACGTGAATGACGATCACAGTACCAATGTTTCAATGCCCATTAAATTTAAAAAAAAAAAAAAAAAAAAAAAAAATTGCTCGCATTACTTTAATGAAGATGATGAAGATTTCTTAAACCACATTCCGAATATTGTTCAGATTAAAGGAATGCTGTACATACATGAGAAATTGAAAACATTTTTGTGTGTGACAAACTAGAAATTTATGGTACTACATCTAATTTAATTTTGCTGTTATACTTCCTCCTAGACTATTAGTTGTACACAGTTATTGTTGATATTGACGAAGAAACTTCTAGCAGCATGGTGAAGAAATATTGTCAGAACTGTCAGAAAGTTATTGGAGAAAAACTTTGGCCATATTGCGGCACTTCTCTGGCAGTTACTGCAACATTCCTTACTGGAGTCGACATTAAAGCCAAAATAGAAGACATGGTCAAGTCGGTTGTTACTAAGAAGCAAAGGAATGTGGAGACCAATAAATGGGCCAATGATTGGATCGCTTTTTCTAAGTCTGTTGTTCCAACTGTTATTTCATTCATCAAGAATTTAAATCTTTCTTCTGAATCATCTGCTGTATGTGAAGTAGCAGGAATTATAGAACAAAAGCCGAAAAGTGATTTTGACTTATTTTGTGATCCTCCACCAAACAGAGCACTTACCCAGAAGACCCCAGAAACAAATGCCTTGAGGATGAAGTCACCATGTTTCAAAAATTACGGCAACCAACTTCAAAACCATTAAATTATTAGAAAAATGAACATAGGTTTCCTAGAAAAGCAAGTGCGAAAATTGTTTTGGCCGTACCAGTGTCCTCAGCAGCAGTAGAGAGCTTATTTAGTCCAGCTGGATTGTTGTTGAGTAAGTTACGAAAACGGATGTTACCAGCTCTCGTTATAAACTCTGTGTATATCAGATTTGCATGTAAAATAAAAATTATGGAAATGGTTCAGGGATTACCTGGATTAACTGAATTATTAGAAACAGTCGATCAGCAGGAAATTGATAATGTGCTGAATGAGCAGAAACAGAATGAAAGTGTTAGAATGACACTTGAATTGTCATATTTAGATTAAACTTTGTTTTAATAAAATACTCTATTGTATAAATAAAAAAAATAAAAATAAATTCTGTTGTTTTACATGTCTCTTTGTACATAAAGTCCTATTTAGTACACACTAACCCTAAACGTTCATAAATTTCATAATTTTATTTGAACTGTATTCCATTTTAGTATTATCATCGGAATCCCATGGGATGGGATGGGACGGGACAGGCATAAATTACCATGGGATGGGATGGGACTGAAAAATGTGTCCCATGGACAAGCCTGCATATAGGGCTGGCTCAATATACCCACCAGCTGCAAGGGGGGTGAACTCTTATAATATACCCGTTACACTTCGTGGCGTTGGAAAAGCCCATTACCATAACACCTCGTCTACCTACTCTATACACAAACTATTGTTGTATGTTGTCTATATCGTTATCAAGACTCCAGTGGTTGCCAACAGACAGAGATTAGAAGTCTGCTGAAAGTCAGACAGCAGGAAAGTGTGGGCGGCAGATGTCGGTGGGAGATAGCGGTGTACATGGGCAGGTATCACAAAGAGATAGACTGGAACGAGGTCAGACGTCGACTTGTGTATACCCTGAGGTGTACAAGATAGATGGCGCCAACTACAGTCCAGTCGATACTCCTGGAGTGGTGCTATCAATATAACAAACACCGCTCGTCTGGACATTGTCGGGTGTCCGTTTTAGGAAGGGTCGACCCGAACTCAAGCGTAGTGCACACATGTGCTACTGCTGGGAAGTGTACTGGACTGTTGTTGGATAAGTTTTCCTTATTACCAATGTCCCTGGCCATCAGGCGAACCCACTCCAATTTCTGAGGTACGTGTAATTTATGTCCACAAGTCAGGGACAGGAAGTTAACATTTTAGTCAAAAACTAACCGGTGTAGAGGTTGAACCCGCTACCTCGACATCAGCACACCGGACGTTTAAGAGCGAGCGCCCTTACCCATTCGGCCGTTTTGTCATCGGAGTCCAGTTTGATAGTTAGAATCCGTCGCTAGTTGTATTCGTATTTATGACCATGGGGCCGACGGGTGAGCGTACTAATCACTGGGCTATTGCGGTTCTCACATCATGTATGGTCAAACACACAATGTGATACTAGCATTTGTGTCTGTAGATATTGTGAAAATATATGTGTCTGTAAATATTGTGAAAATATATGTGTCTGTAAATATTGTGAAAGTATATGTGTCTGTAAATATTGTGCAAATATATGTGTCAGTAAATACTGTTCAAGTATCCATCCATCCTTCAAGTGCCATGCCGGTAAGCGTGGGCGGTCATGTTTTGCCATTTCATTCGATCACCAGAGTCGTGGATCGGGTCAGTGTTCCTTTCTCGACCATGCCACGTGGTCAGGCCATCCAGGAATTTACTTCTCTGTCTTCCTCCTGTTCTTTTCCCCTCAATCTATATCCAGTATTCACCAAGTTCTCCAATTTATTTCTTCTCACATGTCCAAAAACTTTTGACTGTTTACGTATAATTTCTCTAATCAATTTACGATTTTCAATTGTTTCTTGTAGCACTTGGTCATTGGTTTTTCTGTCTGTCCACAGTATTCTTTGCATTTTCCTCAGAAACCACATTTCCACAGCCATCAGGTGTTTTTCAGCTTGATTGATCATTGTCCAAGCTTCACATCCATACAAAAGTACCGGCTCTATGTAGCACTTTAACACTCTTTTTCTCGTTTCAATTGACATCTTTTTATTAGTCAGTATGTTTTTCATCTCGCTAAAGGTTACTTTCGCCATGGCGATTCTTGTTCTAATATATGTGTCTAAATACTGTGTACATACATGTATCTGCAAATACTGTGACATATATGTGACTGTAAATACTGTGCAAATATGTGTCTGTAAATATTGTGCAGAAACATGTGTCTGTAAATATTGTGCAGAAATATGTGTTTAAAAAAACGGATTGGTGATGTAGTAAAAAGATAATAGAAGTTTTTGGAATAGTTTAAAACAGTGGTTCTCAACCGTAGGGTATCCAGGGGTTGCGGGGGGGGGGGGGGGCTAGAGTTAAGATTATTTCAAGATCGCATTAATACAAGAACCAGTTACTTGATATTGTTTGTCCCCTCTAAATTTTACGGTTCTATACTTCTCGCCCTAATGAAATTTGATTTATAACGTAAGTAGACCCATACATCACGTTTTATGTCGATGTATAGTCTTGTTCTAGTGTGTGTTATTAAATTTAGCTTCCATTTTTATGTATGCTGTGTAAGGTTGGGGGGGGGAGGCTTCTTGGGAGATGTATAGGGGAGAGGGATGACGTTCTGAACATATGGTAAAGGCGGATATGGGCCAAAAAAGGTTAAGAACCATTGGTCTAAAAGGTTTCATACCAATACTGTTTGTCTGTTTACGTTTTAAATTGTAATTATATTGTCTAATTTCATGGTTTTCTTTAGATCTGTTTGTATCGTGGTTATTCTTTTACAATTTGCTGTATTTGCGTTTCTTGAAAGTAATGCATGTACACTGTGTCTGTGCTATCTATCACTTTTATTATCGCACACATAAATAACTGTTTATGTTGTGTATGTGTAGCTAACATACTTGGTAGTTCCTATGAAGCAGCTATGACCAGTCGTCGGTAGCTTGCCAATGGAGTTGTGATGAAGATATGAATTGTTGACATTTCACCCTGGTGGAATCATCTATTGGTTACATATTGGCAGCAAAGAATCATACATCACACAAGTTCTTGTTGTTACTGTTCTTGTTATTGTTTTTGTTGTTGTTGTTGTTATTGTTGTCTTTCGCTTATGCCGTTAGGCCTCGTTGGAATAAGTAATTAGCATTCCAGAACGTGTGACTAGCGAATGTCTTTCAATTTTCTTCATGATTCTGGTTCATGATCCACGAATGCCAGCCATACATCACACATCATCCACGAGTGCCAGCCATACATCACACATCATCCACGAGTGCCAGCCATATACCACACATCATCCATGAGTGCCAGCCATATACCACACATCATCCACGAGTGCCAGCCATACATCACAAATCATCCACGAGTGCCAGTCATACATCACACATCATCCACGAGTGCCAGCCATACATCACACATCATCCACGAGTGCCAGCCATACATCACACATCATCCAGGAGGGCAAGCCATATACCACATATCATCCAGGAGTGCCAGCCATCCATCACACATCATCCACGAGTGACAGCCATACATCACACATCATCCAGGAGGGCAAGCCATATACCACACAAGTAGTATGTTAGCTGGTATTTGAGTCGCATTTCTGGATTGTGGTGCTGGATTGACCCCAATCCAGCTGGATTGGGGTTAGGGGTTAGGGGTTAGGGTTAGGGGTTAGGGGTTAGGGGTTAGGGTTAGGGGTTAGGGGTTAGGGTTAGGGGTTAGGGTTAGGGGTTAGGGTTAGGGGTTAGGGTTTAGGGGTTAGGGTTAGGGGTTAGGGTGTTAGGGTTAGGGTTTAGGGGTTAGGTTTTTTTTTTTGTCTTCTCCTAATTATAATTTCTGGATTGACCTCGCTGGATTGTCCCCAATCCAGCTCGGGACCAGGGCGGTTTGGGTAGGGTAGGTACTTAGGTCATATGTAAGGGTCGATACATCTAATAAAAGACATGTTTTCTAAGGGCAGATAACTGAGTGTGTGTATAATATTTTAACTAATTTAAAAAAAAAAATAAAAAAATAAAATAAAAATAAAAGAATCAGAGGCGCGCGTGGGGCAGTCGCAGGAGCGAGCACGGGCGACAGTCGCTTGGGTGCGGTTTGAACCCAGTCAGTGTCTTGTAGTAACCACATGGCCAGTCATTTCTGAGTGACCACAAGCCGGTCAGTGACGAGTGTGGGTGGTGGGGCTAGACGGTTCAAACCCTCGAGGCGCACCGGGTGTGATATGAAAATTGTAATAAGTAAAAAGGTAAATATGGCGTGTATATGAGCTGTAGTGGGTCGTAGTGTCTTATAAAACTATCATCATATAGATTACACCTCTTCAAATGAAAACCTTAAAAAAGTAAAGATGGCCTGTAGTAACGGTTGTAAGGGGGCGTGGCTTCGTGGTATTCGTTGTTAAGGGGTTGGTGAGTGGTGATGTACCTATATAACAGCTTCCGCCGAGGGACGGATTGGTTGGATAATTACGCCCGTTCCTTGGTAAGAGCCAGGGTGATCGAGTGGAGAAGTGGGTAAATATAGGCATGGAGGTATACCATCGACACATTCAACGCATAATTTCGGCGTCGGTCGTCAGAAGACCAAGGATATTTTCATTTTATGTCTATTGTAAAGGGGTCGACTGTTTGTTATAACGGGGTTACTATTATCTATAGTGGCTGGGACTTAAATACTATCATCATACCGGTTACAACACTTCAAAGGAAAACCTTAAAAAGTAAAGAGGGCCGATTATGCTGGTTTTAGTGGGTATGACTTTGTGATATTCGTTGTTAAGGGGTGGGGTGAGTGGATGAGTAACTAGATAAACGCTTCCGAACACTATCATCGGGTTCGAATCGCAGTGGGGTGGTCTAGTGGTAGAAGAAATATTGATAATATTTGGTTACTTAGTTGTGATTTCGAGCTCGGTTGTTATTAACCCGGTTATGTTTAGAAAAGTAGAGGTGGTGTGCTGGTTGCGGAGTATGTTTAGGGGGTACCCCAGACACAGTGGAAGTGACAGGTTCGAATCTCGGAACTTTGTCGTGGGTAAGATTTCCAGTCATCAAGGTGTGGGTGTCGTCGCGGCCACAAGTCCCACCGCTGATGAAAAACACAGGCAGCAGATTTCACCATTGTACCTACGAGTCACAAAATATAATCTAACTTAACATTCAGAATATGACTTCAACAAGTGTTGCCAAAAATCAATACTCATTTTCATAACGGCTAATCCAGGGGATTATCGTCATCGTAATGACCAAGTCAGGTTAATAATATTTCTTATATCTCCGCCATTGCAAATAGTTCGCGATATTAATAAATGTTCATATAAAGGTTGGAAGGGGATTAAAAGATTAACACCTATTGTCGGGCCATCCAATAAAAATCAATAACACTACCATCGATTTTTCTCATAATTGCCGATTGGAGATTATGGGCTAGGTGTATGTGTCCTTATTTAGTTAAAACAGGTGGTATGAGTAGGAGATATCACAAACAGTATCAGCATGTGCCACTCTGATCTTAAATGTCAGTAGTTCGTTATTCTTGTGACATTGAAAGCGCTTGTGGCTTGAAGACAGATGGTGTACTATGTTATTGGGTGGTGTATATAGATTGACCAGTATGTGAAGTTGATAAGGTCACCCCTGCCAGCGCATCGTAGCTGTGTTGTGACTTGTCGCCTATTACATCCGGGTGTAAAAATAACCAAAAATATTTCACATCAACTCAGACATACCTCTATATAGCTGCACTGCGAACATGGCTAGAGTCTACTTTAGGAAAGTATCGTGTATCTGTGTATACGGGTTTACCACTGCTTATAGATGTGTGCAGTATTATTAGAAAGCGGCCGTTATGTCTACATTATCAAAGTATGTTGCCTTACAGAGCTGGTATAGTATCTATGTGTCTGCTACGTTGTATGTTTTGTCATGTTGCCTTGTAGTATTTGGAGGGAGTTTCATGTGGGTGTCTAGTGAACTTTTTAAAAACTATGTCTCAGAATCCACAACGCCACTGGCATTAGAGGTTTTTCAACTTGTCTGCTCATTGACCACGCTTCACAGTCATACTAAAGTACGGGTTCTATGTAGTACTTAAACACTCCTTTTATTTCTCATTACAGTTGTCAACTTTATATTAGTCAGTATGTTTTCCAATTTGCAAAAGACAACCTTCATCACAGCGATTCTTGTTCCAACGCTGTAAAGCCACCTCCTATCAGCCATTTTTTTCTTTCCTTTTATGCTCACGGCTACCGTTTCCCCATTTCAAGCTCCATGTCTCTACTCGTATGCATTAGTGTGGTAGAAGTAAACCGATAACTCACAAGATAGACGTATATTATCACACTGTATATGAACAGGTGGGAAACGGCTACATCCGGGCAAAGAGGGCGTTGTATCTGTCACATGCGTATGGATACAGCCGAGACACGTGGTTAAGAGGGATACTACAGAAAAAAAACGGTATTATGTTGGCGATCGAACCAGGGGACCTAATTCGTGATGACCACCATGTACGGGAGTGATTCTGCCCCCTCGTCAACAGGGCGTCGGAGGTTTAAAAGGGTGTTCATTCTCTCGCTTTTCTGTGTCCGAGGCGTCCCAGGGTCACCAAGTAACAGCAAAGAACACGAAACTACTACTAACGAGGCCTCTATACACCACAATTCAGTTTCGAATATAATATACACAATTATAATCAAGTCATCACAGTGTTCGACTAACCCTTTCTCATAGACATAGAGGAGAGATGTGAGCACCGAGACCAGTTGGGGAAGGTGTGCCTTTTACTTAACATCTATCGGGTCATACACCGACGAGTGTTTAGCTATATTTATCATATAATATTACCCGTGAACACAACAAGCTTCCCCGGATCAAGCTTAGGTGTCTCATATAACATGACATATCACGTACCCGCTGGCCTGACCAGCAAAGTTATCGCTTCTCAGAGCAGACATTTACACTTTCATTAATTCTTCTGCCTGGCCAAAGGGGGTCTTTGCATCTTTCCGCAGAAACCTAGTTCCAATGCTAATATATGTTTTTCAATGTGTCGGCTCATTACCACATTTCACATCCTGACAAAAGTACAGGTTCTATGTTCCACTCCAACAGTCAAATAAGAAAAAAATGTTAGCCAAATTATTAAAATGTTGGCCAAATATAGAAATATATCAACCAGACGTATAAAATATAGTAAAATTTGTTAGCCAAACTTATAAAAATCGGGGTCAAAATAAGAAATATCTCAACCAAGCGTATAAGAAATAGGAAAAAGGCTAGTCAAACTAATGAAAATGTTGGCCAAATACAGAAATATCTCGACCAACTTATAAAATGTAGGAAAAATTGTTAGCTAAACTGACAAAACAGTTGGTCAAAATAAGAAACGTCACGACTAACATTATAAAAAGTAGAAAAAATTGTAACCAAATTAATTTAAAAAGGTGACCAAAATAGGAAATATCTCGACCAAACTTATGAAAAAAGTAGGAAAATTGTTCGTCAAATGTGACAAATATTGGGCAAGTAGGAAATCATGTTAGCCAAATAGGAAAAATATCGATCAAACTTATAGATGTCTCGGCCAAACTTATAAAATGTATGAACATTTGTTAGCCAAAGGTGAAAAAACATTGACCAAGTAATGAAATATCTCATCCGAATTTATAACAAGTAAGAAAATATGCTAGTAAAATCAAGAAATATGTCGACTGAAGTTATACAATAGGCGAAACGATGGACAAACTTATAAAGATGTCGACCGTTATAAGAAAATGTATTACCCAAATTAGGAAAAAATATTGGCCAAGTGGAGAAATATCTCGACCAAACTTACAAAAAAAAAAAAATAGGAAAATATGTCGACTAAAGTAGGAACATTTGTTAGCCAAAGATGAAAAATATTGGTCAAGTAAAGAAATATTGCATCCAAACTTTTAAAATGTAGGAAACTTTATTAACCAAATGTGAAAAATATTGTCCAAGTAAAGACATGTTACAACTAATCTTATAAATATCTCAACCATACTTATGAAAAGGAGGAAAATGTGTTAACCTAATGGGGAAAATATTGGCCAAGTGAAGAATTATCTCATCCATTCTTATAAAACTTAGGAAAATGTGTTAACCTAATGAGAAAAATATCGCCCAATTGAAGAAAAAAGTTACACAAAACTTATAAAACTTAGGGAAATGTGTTAACCTAATGAGAAAATATCGCCCAATTGAAGAAAAAAATTACACAAAACTTATAAAACTTAGGAAAAGGTGTTAACCTAATGAGAAAAATATCGCCCAATTGAAGAAAAAAGTTACACAAAACTTATAAAACTTAGGAAAATGTGTTAACCTAATGGGAAAAATATTGACCAAGTAAAGAAAAACATACACCAAACTTCTGAAAAGTAAGAAAATTTGTTAACCAAATGGGAAAAATATTGGCCAAGTGGAGAAATATCTCAACCATACTTATGAAAAGGAGGAAAATGTGTTAACCTAATGAGAAAATATCGCCCAAGTGAAGAAAAAAGTTACACAAAACTTATAAAACTTAGGAAAATGTGTTAACCTAATGAGAAAAAGATCGCCCAAGTGAAGAAAAAAGTTACACAAAACTTATAAAACTTAGGAAAATGTGTTAACCTAATGAGAAAAATATTGACCAAGTAAAGAAAAACGTACACCAAACTTCTGAAAAGTAAGAAAATTTATTAACCAAAAGGGAAAAATATATGGGCTAAACTATGAAATATGTTGACCGAACTAAGAAAGTGTGTTAACCAAAGGGGGAAAAATGGTGGTCAAAACATGAAACATCTCGACCAAGCTTATAAATAGCTCGTGTAAACTTATTTAAAAAAAAAAAAAAAAAGTAGGAACAAATATTGCTTCTGTAGTTATGTCAAACGTGTCTTGAACTTTTATCTGAACAGACATTTGACAAGACATAATCATCAACGTCAACACTTTCCCTCTTTTACATTACCGAAAGTTTCAACTTATCAGTCCAGAGTATCCACTAAAGAAGCACTTATGCATAATAATCACCCAGCTCTTCACACTCTTGGTTTTTTTTTTTTTTCCTTTTCTAACGCAAAGTGTCTCTGTCTTTCATAGATAGCTTCACAACTTTTCTATGTAGCACCACTAACAACGCCAAACCTTCGTTTCACATGAGCTCTAATGAAACAGCCATAACAACATTTAGGGCAATCTGTGGCTCCACCTGGGATAGTTTCAATATCATCTGAGTATTCGTCAGCAAAGATCCACTTCCCATGGCTGATATCTTCAACTTTCTATACCACAATGTCTGCTACACTAACCTTCCATTGGTCCATCTTTCAACAATACAAAGAGTGTTCTCGAAGTCTAGCTAACATAACATTGCTTACTTTGTCCACCTCTATCACACTTTGTCATTTCACAACTGCAATAGCAGCAAGTCTGCAACCAACCAACAGTGTCTGTTATGAAGTCGACCTTTCTTAAAGCCACGTCTGCCTTACTGAACCCTTGAATACCCTCTACCACATCGTCTAACCGACTTTCAACATTTCATACCAAATAACATTAACATTCTCTTTGATTACAGAACAACTGATTTTCTGCTGACTAAGCAGATTTTCCAACCTCGTGGAGATAAATCATATGCCCCCTAACCTACTAGGCGCTATTCTAGACAACGAATATGATCATCGACCAGCACCCCTAGGCAGAACTTGGAAAAAACAACAGAGCTTGGGTTATTGAGACGAATGAGTTGCATTCCTTGGACTACCAGAGTGACATCAAACACAACAAACACTTTCTTACTAACCCTAACCCTAACTATACATCAACTAACCCTAACCCTAACCCTAACTATACAACAAACTCTTTCTTAAGAGACATAGATACAAACCAGTTTTAGAAATGAAAAAGTTAAATTTATGTGATTAAATTTTAATTAAAATTTAAAACTAATAAATCGCACTTTTATTGCGCAAGATGTAAGCTTGATATATGTCCTATACCTAACCTATACCTATACTTACCCTATATCTATATATTAAGTGAAGCGCGCAATAAAAGTGCGATTTATTAGTTTTAAATTTTAATTAAAATTTAATCACATAAATTTAACTTTTTCATTTCTAAAACTGGTTTGTATCTATGTCTCTTAAGAAAGAGTTTGTTGTATAGTTAGGGTTAGGGTTAGGGTTAGTTGATGTATAGTTAGGGTTAGGGTTAGTAAGAAAGTGTTTGTTGTGTTTGATGTCACTCTGGTAGTCCAAGGAATGCAACTCATTCGTCTCAATAACCCAAGCTCTGTTGTTTTTTCCAAGTTCTGCCTAGGGGTGCTGGTCGATGATCATATTCGTTGTCTAGAATAGCGCCTAGTAGGTTAGGGGGCATATGATTTATCTCCACGAGGTTGGAAAATCTGCTTAGTCAGCAGAAAATCAGTTGTTCTGTAATCAAAGAGAATGTTAATGTTATTTGGTATGAAATGTTGAAAGTCGGTTAGACGATGTGGTAGAGGGTATTCAAGGGTTCAGTAAGGCAGACGTGGCTTTAAGAAAGGTCGACTTCATAACAGACACTGTTGGTTGGTTGCAGACTTGCTGCTATTGCAGTTGTGAAATGACAAAGTGTGATAGAGGTGGACAAAGTAAGCAATGTTATGTTAGCTAGACTTCGAGAACACTCTTTGTATTGTTGAAAGATGGACCAATGGAAGGTTAGTGTAGCAGACATTGTGGTATAGAAAGTTGAAGATATCAGCCATGGGAAGTGGATCTTTGCTGACGAATACTCAGATGATATTGAAACTATCCCAGGTGGAGCCACAGATTGCCCTAAATGTTGTTATGGCTGTTTCATTAGAGCTCATGTGAAACGAAGGTTTGGCGTTGTTAGTGGTGCTACATAGAAAAGTTGTGAAGCTATCTATGAAAGACAGAGACACTTTGCGTTAGAAAAGGAAAAAAAAAAAAAACCAAGAGTGTGAAGAGCTGGGTGATTATTATGCATAAGTGCTTCTTTAGTGGATACTCTGGACTGATAAGTTGAAACTTTCGGTAATGTAAAAGAGGGAAAGTGTTGACGTTGATGATTATGTCTTGTCAAATGTCTGTTCAGATAAAAGTTCAAGACACGTTTGACATAACTACAGAAGCAATATTTGTTCCTACTTTTTTTTTTTTTTTTTAAATAAGTTTACACGAGCTATTTATAAGCTTGGTCGAGATGTTTCATGTTTTGACCACCATTTTTCCCCCTTTGGTTAACACACTTTCTTAGTTCGGTCAACATATTTCATAGTTTAGCCCATATATTTTTCCCTTTTGGTTAATAAATTTTCTTACTTTTCAGAAGTTTGGTGTACGTTTTTCTTTACTTGGTCAATATTTTTCTCATTAGGTTAACACATTTTCCTAAGTTTTATAAGTTTTGTGTAACTTTTTTCTTCACTTGGGCGATCTTTTTCTCATTAGGTTAACACATTTTCCTAAGTTTTATAAGTTTTGTGTAACTTTTTTCTTCACTTGGGCGATATTTTCTCATTAGGTTAACACATTTTCCTCCTTTTCATAAGTATGGTTGAGATATTTCTCCACTTGGCCAATATTTTTCCCATTTGGTTAACAAATTTTCTTACTTTTCAGAAGTTTGGTGTATGTTTTTCTTTACTTGGTCAATATTTTTCCCATTAGGTTAACACATTTTCCTAAGTTTTATAAGTTTTGTGTAACTTTTTTCTTCAATTGGGCGATATTTTTCTCATTAGGTTAACACCTTTTCCTAAGTTTTATAAGTTTTGTGTAATTTTTTTCTTCAATTGGGCGATATTTTCTCATTAGGTTAACACATTTCCCTAAGTTTTATAAGTTTTGTGTAACTTTTTTCTTCAATTGGGCGATATTTTTCTCATTAGGTTAACACATTTTCCTAAGTTTTATAAGAATGGATGAGATAATTCTTCACTTGGCCAATATTTTCCCCATTAGGTTAACACATTTTCCTCCTTTTCATAAGTATGGTTGAGATATTTATAAGATTAGTTGTAACATGTCTTTACTTGGACAATATTTTTCACATTTGGTTAATAAAGTTTCCTACATTTTAAAAGTTTGGATGCAATATTTCTTTACTTGACCAATATTTTTCATCTTTGGCTAACAAATGTTCCTACTTTAGTCGACATATTTTCCTATTTTTTTTTTTTTGTAAGTTTGGTCGAGATATTTCTCCACTTGGCCAATATTTTTTCCTAATTTGGGTAATACATTTTCTTATAACGGTCGACATCTTTATAAGTTTGTCCATCGTTTCGCCTATTGTATAACTTCAGTCGACATATTTCTTGATTTTACTAGCATATTTTCTTACTTGTTATAAATTCGGATGAGATATTTCATTACTTGGTCAATGTTTTTTCACCTTTGGCTAACAAATGTTCATACATTTTATAAGTTTGGCCGAGACATCTATAAGTTTGATCGATATTTTTCCTATTTGGCTAACATGATTTCCTACTTGCCCAATATTTGTCACATTTGACGAACAATTTTCCTACTTTTTTCATAAGTTTGGTCGAGATATTTCCTATTTTGGTCACCTTTTTAAATTAATTTGGTTACAATTTTTTCTACTTTTTATAATGTTAGTCGTGACGTTTCTTATTTTGACCAACTGTTTTGTCAGTTTAGCTAACAATTTTTCCTACATTTTATAAGTTGGTCGAGATATTTCTGTATTTGGCCAACATTTTCATTAGTTTGACTAGCCTTTTTCCTATTTCTTATACGCTTGGTTGAGATATTTCTTATTTTGACCCCGATTTTTATAAGTTTGGCTAACAAATTTTACTATATTTTATACGTCTGGTTGATATATTTCTATATTTGGCCAACATTTTAATAATTTGGCTAACATTTTTTTCTTATTTGACTGTTGGAGTGGAACATAGAACCTGTACTTTTGTCAGGATGTGAAATGTGGTAATGAGCCGACACATTGAAAAACATATATTAGCATTGGAACTAGGTTTCTGCGGAAAGATGCAAAGACCCCCTTTGGCCAGGCAGAAGAATTAATGAAAGTGTAAATGTCTGCTCTGAGAAGCGATAACTTTGCTGGTCAGGCCAGCGGGTACGTGATATGTCATGTTATATGAGACACCTAAGCTTGATCCGGGGAAGCTTGTTGTGTTCACGGGTAATATTATATGATAAATATAGCTAAACACTCGTCGGTGTATGACCCGATAGATGTTAAGTAAAAGGCACACCTTCCCCAACTGGTCTCGGTGCTCACATCTCTCCTCTATGTCTATGAGAAAGGGTTAGTCGAACACTGTGATGACTTGATTATAATTGTGTATATTATATTCGAAACTGAATTGTGGTGTATAGAGGCCTCGTTAGTAGTAGTTTCGTGTTCTTTGCTGTTACTTGGTGACCCTGGGACGCCTCGGACACAGAAAAGCGAGAGAATGAACACCCTTTTAAACCTCCGACGCCCTGTTGACGAGGGGGCAGAATCACTCCCGTACATGGTGGTCATCACGAATTAGGTCCCCTGGTTCGATCGCCAACATAATACCGTTTTTTTTCTGTAGTATCCCTCTTAACCACGTGTCTCGGCTGTATCCATACGCATGTGACAGATACAACGCCCTCTTTGCCCGGATGTAGCCGTTTCCCACCTGTTCATATACAGTGTGATAATATACGTCTATCTTGTGAGTTATCGGTTTACTTCTACCACACTAATGCATACGAGTAGAGACATGGAGCTTGAAATGGGGAAACGGTAGCCGTGAGCATAAAAGGAAAGAAAAAAATGGCTGATAGGAGGTGGCTTTACAGCGTTGGAACAAGAATCGCTGTGATGAAGGTTGTCTTTTGCAAATTGGAAAACATACTGACTAATATAAAGTTGACAACTGTAATGAGAAATAAAAGGAGTGTTTAAGTACTACATAGAACCCGTACTTTAGTATGACTGTGAAGCGTGGTCAATGAGCAGACAAGTTGAAAAACCTCTAATGCCAGTGGCGTTGTGGATTCTGAGACATAGTTTTTAAAAAGTTCACTAGACACCCACATGAAACTCCCTCCAAATACTACAAGGCAACATGACAAAACATACAACGTAGCAGACACATAGATACTATACCAGCTCTGTAAGGCAACATACTTTGATAATGTAGACATAACGGCCGCTTTCTAATAATACTGCACACATCTATAAGCAGTGGTAAACCCGTATACACAGATACACGATACTTTCCTAAAGTAGACTCTAGCCATGTTCGCAGTGCAGCTATATAGAGGTATGTCTGAGTTGATGTGAAATATTTTTGGTTATTTTTACACCCGGATGTAATAGGCGACAAGTCACAACACAGCTACGATGCGCTGGCAGGGGTGACCTTATCAACTTCACATACTGGTCAATCTATATACACCACCCAATAACATAGTACACCATCTGTCTTCAAGCCACAAGCGTTTTCAATGTCACAAGAATAACGAACTACTGACATTTAAGATCAGAGTGGCACATGCTGATACTGTTTGTGATATCTCCTACTCATACCACCTGTTTTAACTAAATAAGGACACATACACCTAGCCCATAATCTCCAATCGGCAATTATGAGAAAAATCGATGGTAGTGTTATTGATTTTTATTGGATGGCCCGACAATAGGTGTTAATCTTTTAATCCCCTTCCAACCTTTATATGAACATTTATTAATATCGCGAACTATTTGCAATGGCGGAGATATAAGAAATATTATTAACCTGACTTGGTCATTACGATGACGATAATCCCCTGGATTAGCCGTTATGAAAATGAGTATTGATTTTTGGCAACACTTGTTGAAGTCATATTCTGAATGTTAAGTTAGATTATATTTTGTGACTCGTAGGTACAATGGTGAAATCTGCTGCCTGTGTTTTTCATCAGCGGTGGGACTTGTGGCCGCGACGACACCCACACCTTGATGACTGGAAATCTTACCCACGACAAAGTTCCGAGATTCGAACCTGTCACTTCCACTGTGTCTGGGGTACCCCCTAAACATACTCCGCAACCAGCACACCACCTCTACTTTTCTAAACATAACCGGGTTAATAACAACCGAGCTCGAAATCACAACTAAGTAACCAAATATTATCAATATTTCTTCTACCACTAGACCACCCCACTGCGATTCGAACCCGATGATAGTGTTCGGAAGCGTTTATCTAGTTACTCATCCACTCACCCCACCCCTTAACAACGAATATCACAAAGTCATACCCACTAAAACCAGCATAATCGGCCCTCTTTACTTTTTAAGGTTTTCCTTTGAAGTGTTGTAACCGGTATGATGATAGTATTTAAGTCCCAGCCACTATAGATAATAGTAACCCCGTTATAACAAACAGTCGACCCCTTTACAATAGACATAAAATGAAAATATCCTTGGTCTTCTGACGACCGACGCCGAAATTATGCGTTGAATGTGTCGATGGTATACCTCCATGCCTATATTTACCCACTTCTCCACTCGATCCCCCTGGCTCTTACCAAGGAACGGGCGTAATTATCCAACCAATCCGTCCCTCGGCGGAAGCTGTTATATAGGTACATCACCACTCACCAACCCCTTAACAACGAATACCACGAAGCCACGCCCCCTTACAACCGTTACTACAGGCCATCTTTACTTTTTTAAGGTTTTCATTTGAAGAGGTGTAATCTATATGATGATAGTTTTATAAGACACTACGACCCACTACAGCTCATATACACGCCATATTTACCTTTTTACTTATTACAATTTTCATATCACACCCGGTGCGCCTCGAGGGTTTGAACCGTCTAGCCCCACCACCCACACTCGTCACTGACCGGCTTGTGGTCACTCAGAAATGACTGGCCATGTGGTTACTACAAGACACTGACTGGGTTCAAACCGCACCCAAGCGACTGTCGCCCGTGCTCGCTCCTGCGACTGCCCCACGCGCGCCTCTGATTCTTTTATTTTTATTTTATTTTTTTATTTTTTTTTTTAAATTAGTTAAAATATTATACACACACTCAGTTATCTGCCCTTAGAAAACATGTCTTTTATTAGATGTATCGACCCTTACATATGACCTAAGTACCTACCCTACCCAAACCGCCCTGGTCCCGAGCTGGATTGGGGACAATCCAGCGAGGTCAATCCAGAAATTATAATTAGGAGAAGACAAAAAAAAAACCTAACCCCTAAACCCTAACCCTAACACCCTAACCCCTAACCCTAACCCCTAAACCCTAACCCCTAACCCTAACCCCTAACCCTAACCCCTAACCCTAACCCCTAACCCCTAACCCTAACCCCTAACCCCTAACCCCTAACCCTAACCCCTAACCCCTAACCCCAATCCAGCTGGATTGGGGTCAATCCAGCACCACAATCCAGAAATGCGACTCAAATACCAGCTAACATACTACTCACACATCATCCAGGAGTGCCAGCCATCCATCACACATCATCCACTAGTGCCAGCCATACATCATACATCATCCACGAGTGTCAGCCTTACATCACACATCATCCACGAGTGCCAGCCATACATCACACATCATCCACGAGTGCCAGCCATACATCACACATCATCCACGAGTGCCAACCATACATCACACATCATCCACGAATGCCAGCCATACATCACACATTATCACGAGTGCCAGCCATACATCACACATCATCCACGAATGCCAGCCATACATCACACATCATCCACGAGTGCCAACCATACATCACACATCATCCACGAATGCCAGCCATACATCACACATTATCACGAATGCCAGCCATACATCACACATTATCACGAATGCCACCCATACATCACACATTATCACGAATGTCAGCCATACATCACACATTATCACGAGTGTCAGCCTTACATCACACATTATCACGAATGCCAGGCATACATCACACATTATCACGAATGCCAGCCATACATCACACATCATCCACGAGTGTCAGTCATACATCACACATCATCCACGAGTGTCAGCCATACATCACACATCATCCACGAGTGTCAGCCATACATCACACATCATCCACGAGTGCCAGCCATACATCACACATTATCCAGGAGGGCAAGCCATATACCACACATCATCCAGGAGTGCCAGCCATCCATCACACATCATTCACTAGTGCCAGCCTTACATCACACATCATCCACGAGTGCCACCCATACAGCACACATCATCCACGAGTGTCAGCCATACATCACACATCATCCACGAGTGTCAGCCATACATCACACATCATCCACGAGTGTCAGCCATATATCACACATCATCCACGAGTGCCAGTCATACATCATATATCATCCACGAGTGTCAGCCATACATCACATATCATCCACGAGTGTCAGCCATACATCACACATCATCCACGAGTGTCAGCCATACATCACACATCATCCACGAGTGCCAGCCATACATCACACATCATCCACGAGTGCCAGTCATACATCATACATCATCCACGAGTGCCAGCCATACATCACACATCATCCACGAGTGTCAGCCTTACATCACACATCATCCACGAGTGTCAGCCATACATCACACATCATCCACGAGTGTCAGCCATACATCACACATCATCCACGAGTGTCAGCCATACACCACATATCATCCACGAGTGCCAGCCATACATCACACATCATCCACGAGTGCCAGCCATACACCACACATCATCCACGAGTGCCAACTTTACATCACTATCAGCGCAGCATTGTCTAGGAACAAGTAAATTCCCTGCTGGCTTGCTTGTCCTGTAATAGGTTCCTTACCTACGTAACCATGTTTCGTGTTTTACAATCACCAAGTATCACAGATGTCTTCTGTAATTCACATTCTCAGAAATGTAAAAGAAGTACAAGACCCATTTCAACGCCTTAAGACTTAAGACGCATAAAGTATATGGTTCTGCTGTTTGTTCCACTTTTTACATGGGGCAGTGAAGGGGCATTCCGTGTGATATTCACTGGCACTAACTAACTGGTGAACTAAGGGAATATGGTTCTAGAGCCATCTTTTTGTTGGCCAATCTGCATTTGGTGTGGATGTGGTCAGTATTACGCCGCCCGTCTTGTACTTCTCAAGACCTCTCCTGGTACTTATGTTAGGCTCGTAGACCTGGGAACCCAGGTCGGTTTTTAAAATATCAATCCGCAAAAAAAAGAAAAAAAGTCCGGAACTGGAATTTGCTGTGTGAAAGTGATAGGTTAGGACCTTCATATGTGTATGCCTGAGTGCACGGAGGAGCAGGCTGCCAATCTTTCTCTCTCGTAGCAATCGGCGAGTGCAGACATCGAATCTTCGTCAGTCCGACTGCTCTCGAGCAGTTGTCAAAGTAACCTCCTAGCGATTACACAAACAGTCCCGCTAGAAACACAATTATGTTTAAATGACGCAGTATTTGGAATCTGCTGTGGATTTCTTAAGTGCTGAGACATACATGTTTGTTAGGCGTGAGTGCAGGGAAGAAGAGGTGGTCAGTCTTTACCTGGCCTAGCGGAGTCCGAGTACAGGAATGGAACTTTGGCCCGACAGCGCTCTGCCATTGTCAGCCTTGCTCCCTGGCCATTACAGCAACCAGCCGGATAGCAAAGACAGTGAGCAAGATTAGATTGAGAGAGGACACAAGTTATGAGCTTTGTGTATTTAAGATTTTTGGAGAAGGGAGGAGGAGCTTATTCAATAACTTGAATACACAATGACTGCCTCCTGAATCTTTACCCCCTCGGAAATCGTCCAATCACGTGGGAGAATTGAAGAAATCATCGATTTCTCGGGCCGTGCCACCCGCCTACAGACCAGCATTGATGTTTTAATTTATTGGAGTATTGAGCTCTGACTCACTGTGCACCTTGTAGGTATCATACGTTTAAGAATGCTACGATTAAACACCTGTAATGTGATTCACTCATTCTCTACCAGACAACTCGCCACAGGTTAGTTTACTACTGCTAATAGTTACGTCCGGCTGGCCTGATGTTGACTCATCATCACCTAACGAGTTCCAATTGATATATACAGTTATGGGTCTACCACCATATTGCCAGTTTACCTTTAGGACACGTGAACATGTCAACTGGTTGTCTACAATTGGTGTCGGCAAATACCATGGGCAGGAACCACGGCCGACGTGAAGCTGACCACGTCACACATCGAGTGCCATTTGGTCTATCAACATTGTGGTCTGTCAGCATATACCCAGGGTACCTTACGGTGTATACAATGGTCGTTTACTTACTGAATGCCACTGGATTAGGTAGTCATAGGATGAGGTAGTCACGGGATGAGGTAGTCGCAGGATGAGGTAGTCACAGTATGGGATAGTCACAGGATGAGGTAATCACAGGATGAAGTAGTTACAGGATGGGGTAGTCACAGGATGAGGCAGTTACAGGATGAGATAGTGAGGCAGTCACAAGATGAGGTAGTCACAGGATGAGGCAGTTACAGGATGAGGTAGTGAGGCAGTCACAAGATGAGGCAGTCACAGGATGAGGTAGTCACAGGATGGGGTAGTCACAGGATGGGGTAGTCACAGCATGAGGTTGTCACAGCATGAGGTTGTCACAGCATGAGAGAGTCACAGCTTGAGGAAATTACGGGATGAGAGAGTCACAGGATGAGGTAATAACAGGATGAGATAATCACAAGATGAGTTAGTCAAATTATGAGCGATTCACAGGATGAGGTAACAGAGGATGAGGTCGTCACAGGATTAGGTAGTTATAGGATGAGGTAGTTGCAAGATGAGGTAGTTATAGGATGGGGTAATCACACGATGAGGTAGTTACATGATGAGGTAGTTACATGATGTGATAATTACAGGATGAGGTAGTTACAGGATAACGTAATCACGGGATGGGTTAGTCAGTGGATTAGGTAGTCACAGATGAGGTAGTAACGAGATGAGGTATTTACAGGATGAGGTAATCACAGGATGAGATTGCTACAGGATTAGGTAATCATGGAATTAGTTATTCACGGAATTAGGTAGTCTCAGTATGAAGTAGTCACATGATGAGGTAGTCACAGGATGGGGTAGTCACAAGATGAGCTAGTTACAGGAAGAGGTTGTCACAGCATGAGGTTATCACAGGATGAGTTAGTCACAGGATCCGGTAGTCACAGGATAATGTAATCACAGGATGAGAGATTCACAGGATGAGGTAATCAAAGGACGAGATTATCACATGATGAGGTAGTCACAGGATGAAGTAGTTACATGATGAGGTAGTCTGAGGATGAGGTTATCACTGGATGAGGTATTTATAGGATGATGTAGTCACAGGATGCTGTGATTTATATTTATAGTACATAACAATCGCTCGTCTCACATGGGATTTGATCCTACGTCACCTGCTATATGAGGCTGGCAGAACGATGCCTCGGCCTCCTGCTCCTCAGATAGTTAACTCCACCAGCAAGGAACAAACATCGTCTGGCAGGAAGACGTAGGAAGCCAGAGGCAAGCGTTATTTCTTGCTGTCAGGCAACATAAGTTGAGTGAGTTGAGTTGAGTTGAGTCGAGAACCGACGTAATTGCACTCGGGGCATTCCCATAAACGTTCAGTTCTCATCTTCAACAGCCAGGGAAGAGTTCCAATACTAATGGTGCCCGTTGTAATCTGATTATATAGGTCTATCTTGCCTTAGCTCTGCGGGACGACTGTCGACCAGTTCCTCTGACCACCACTTCCTGTCGCAATCTATCAAGACCATGATAGTCTATCTGTTCTTCTGCATTATTCACATGCTCCCAGAGGGCCTTCATCGCATATGCCTTATCATGCATCACATCAACCCTTAATAATGCGTCAACACCAAATCTCTCTGCTTGTTCATTTTCAACCATACCAGAGTGTCCCGGAGACAAAATCCAGCGAATTGATACATTCTATTTTGCGAGAAGCATGCCAGTCTTCACATTTGTCAGCATACTTTGTGCAACAGTTACAATCACAATATGTGTATACAGTTTGTTCTCCAACCAGCGGAAAGCTGCAGTAACCGTCTACACCTCCATTCTCAGACTTGAGATTGTGGTGTCATATGCCAAGCTCTCCTTTACTAAACATTATTAATTTGCTATGGCTATGAATCCCCCCCCCCCCCATGCCCCCCCCCCCAACACAGAGCCAATGGTATAGATAATCACATAGCCAGGACAAGAGTAGACATGAACTAATCGCTGACATGCTTCTTCCGTAGCGCCTGCTGGCAAGCAACATAATGAACATTATATTATAGGCAAGATAATACATTTTATATTATAGGTAATGTATAATAAATTGTATACTATAGGCAACATATAATAAATGTTATATTATAGGCAACATACCATACATGTTATAGTATAGGCAACATATAATACATATCTAACGCGTTCTGTCTCGCGAGCTTAACAAAGCGTCAGACCTCACCCATGCTAAGTACTGTGCTGAGTTTCTCCTCAAGAGTTTTATGGGAAGGTGCTATAACACTAACATTTATTTCTATGTGTAATTAAATCAATACATAAATAGAACGACAAATGTACCTAAGAAGGACGACATCACACAGTAAACCCACTATCAGTAGCATATGATAATAATATTTAACAGAGTACATAAGACCACTGACCTTTATTACAGGAAAGCATACCTCTCTGCAGACAGTTTACCAAAGGAACTGGGTAGACAGCTAGTTTCTTCAAATGCCATGCTCATGATGCAAGTTCTTGTAATACTCGCTCAGATGTCCATCGCTGAAATTTGTTATTGGATCATATGTCTGAAATATTGGAAAGTCGAAAGGGTTTGTCTTAATTTTGAGTTGTACTATTCTATTTTTATGAGGCCAGTATCCACTAATATTTTTCTCTAAATTTCTTATGAAAAAAATCCCTACTTCTGGCTCGTCATGATTTAGTCCAGAATTTACAAAAAATTAAAAAAAAACCGCCATTATTATCATAGTTATCCAGTGCTATCGGGCTCTGTGGCTAAGGGCTTGCGAATGCGGTTTGTGAGCCCGTATACACGGGTTCGAAACACAGCGTTAATGGTTTTTTTTCCAAAAAGGTATAGGAGCCGGTCATTCAGAAAGCAATGGCCAACTATTAAACGTAAAATGTGCCCAGGAATCACGAACAGCGAAAATGCTGGGGTTGACTGCTACGTCCTGTGAAGGAAATGCAACTTATTTTTTTTTTTTTTTTTTTTTTTTTTTTTAAATCCAGTGCTACGAATTATAAATGTAACGAGAATGAGGAAGATCAGATACTATGATGTCAGGAAGCTAAGTGGCAGCAGCGTCAATCTTAGTCTATTACATAACAGCAACATTGATGGTTTGGCCATGTAACAGAAACGTCATGAGAAGTGTCCTATAGAGTGGGCTAGCACTTAGACATAATAGGAACACAACAGGAGATGGCCTCCACAAGACTGTCACAAGAAAGTGCCTGTAGAGAGGGCTAGCAATGAAACACAACAGGAATACAACAGGAGATCGCTCCACAAGATTGTCACAAGAAGGTGTCCCGTGGAGAGCTTTGACAAATCGACACACTATGAACAGAACAATAGGTTTCCCCCACAAACGATAGTGAATGGGTAACTGGGAATATTCTTAAATAAGTGAATCGGTACAACTATGTCGAAACAGTCATAACATGTGATGATAGGGGCTGTGAAGAAATTATAAGAAGCAAGATGGAAAAGGTACCGACCGATAAAGAGATGTCAATTGCATTGAGAAAATGAGTGTTGAAGTGCTACATAGAACCTGTACTTTTGTATGGATGTGAAATATGGACAATGAGCAGGCAAGCTGAAAAAATTCTAATGGTAGTGGAAATGTGGTTGCTGATGGAAATGTATAGAATACCATGAACAGACAAAACAACCAATGAGCAAGTCCTACAAAAAACAAATGAAAAATCGTGAATTGATTAGAGGAATTCTGCGTAGACGGTCAATATCTTTTGGTTATACTTTGAGAAGAACTAAATCACAGAAGTTGGTGACAACTGGCAAGATTGAGGTGAAAAGAGCCAGAGAAAGACAGAGAAGTAAATATCTGGATGGCTTGGCAACATGCTCGGCTGAGACAAAAACACAGAGCTGATCCATGAGTCTGGTAATCGCATGAGATGGTGAAAACATGACCACTCATGCTAATCGGCATGGCACATGATGATAATGACAAAAGATAGATTGGTGGAATCTGTCCAGGCTTTGAATACTGTGGCATAACCACTAACCACCATTATTCAGTTGACAAGAATGCACGCCAAAGGGTGGGGAAAATGTAAAACAATTGACTACACCAACGCAAACTGAAACCAAAACTTAAAAAACTAACGCAACATCAAAACTGAAACTGTAACAAGTGACCGATGACGTCAATTCTAGGAATTATTTCATCAGCCCAAACTCAGGAGATCATTGGATAAAAACAGACACGTGACAACGCCTCCATTCAAAAGCCCGCTTAGAATATGTTAATCGCGCACTTTTCCTGCAACCCGCCTGATGAACAGACGTAAACGCTTGTGTGACAACATTTTCAAATAGGGACGGCAGAATGTCTAGATCCGAGGTAAGCTTGTTACTCCTTTGATTAAACTGATGACCAGATGTATCAAGTGACAAGTAATGGTATCCGGTGTTTGTAATGTCAATTGAAATGTATTGTTATAAATTAAAACCTCTGAAGTGAAAAATGCTCGACTGTAGATTCTGACGAGGCAGAGCCGATTCCCGGGCAAACTGACACTCTAATACTCTTTTCGAATACTGCAATCTCTGATATTCTTAAAGATAGTTATTAACTTTAAGAAGTGCATAATAATACTACATTCTATTCTGGACAACTGTACGAAGTGATGATTCTGAGACAATCTTGTGCATTTCATTAGAAACACTGCTTCAAATGCTATCACTATCTACAGCGAATCAGACAGTTCGTGTACTAGAATAAGTGCCTCGTTTTAAAACAGACTTATCTATGTCTATTCCCAGCTCTCGCCCGCTACGAGACTCTGTGTGATAAACGGGATTACGGAGAGAAAGTGTTGTAACCCCTCGGCCAGAGAGACCGGCGGCAATTGTGCTAGCCACGGAAATTACCTTAGCTACATGTGTATATTTATGTTTATACATTGTTGATTGATTGATTGATTGATTGATTGATTTAGGAATCGACATTGTTGAATGGCGTGTTTATGGCGAAGATGTTACGAATCAAATTACCTTAGCTACATGTGTATATTTATGTCTATACATTGTTGAATGGCGGGTTTATGGCGAAGATGTTACGAATGAAATTCGTAATCCCACGTACCGCGTTCGAAACACAGCTGCGGTCGATTTTAAAGCAGACCGCCTTGCTTTGGTTTCCATACAATGGCATGCGTGCCGGTCGTTCAGACAGCAATGGCAAATCACTAAACGTAAACTTGCCCAGGAATCACAAACAGCCAAAAACAAATGCTGGAGTCGACTGCTACGTCCTGTATCGGATATGCAACTAACATTTAACGAACATTGGATGCTGTTTTCTACGGCCGTAGTTGCATCTTCTGACATGGTCGTGCAGGAGTCAGAGGTAATAAGAGAGGTGATTTTCATACCTTTAAGGCGTTATGAGTAGATGTACTGTGAATGGACCAAGGACGCACATGAGTGACAAATGATAGGCTGCGACGGGCTGGCACAACACTTGACCAATCAATCCCACTGGGGCTTATGTCATGTGGCAGTACTTAGTGCAAAAGAAGGCATGGTCACAGGCGGTGGCGACAGAAACAGATTCATAGTTAGTGCCCTACTGAAACAATTAGCATCACCGCATTGCGTCATCTGATTTAAAAAGGCGGAGAATATTCTAATGTGTACTTACTGCCTACACAAGAACATCCCTGATGACAACACAAGCGTAGATAAGGAATGGACAATTTTCAAGGCTGCCTTGCTCGACACACTGGAAAATAAATGTGGAACAACGAAAGTAGGGCAGGAGAAAAGATTAAGAACAGCCTGGTAAAACAACGAAGTTAAAGATAGCATATTCAAAAAGAAGGTAGCGTTCAAAAAGTGGATCACAGCTAAATCTGAACATGACTATGTTACTTATAGAATAGCACGACGAAATAACAAACGAACAATTAGAGCATCTAAAGATGAATCCTGGAGAATATACAGTGAACAGATGGCGACCCTTATCAAAGACTACGCAAGAGAATTTTATAAACGTGTCACCACAATGAGAGATGCATGCTACAACCCAACCACCATCATAAACAGCACATTAGGTATACCGATATTTAATCCACAACAAAGACTAGCAAGGTGGGCAGAATACTTTCAAGAACTACTTAACCCCACACATAACATATAAAACCTCACTTTTGTGCCTAAAAGCCAGGGACAGCAAGAACCAAATTTAATACCTGCAGAAGTCAAAGGAGTTATACAGAAAAGCCCTAAAAACAAATCACCAGGTCCGGATGGAATAACCACAGAAGCTATTCAGGCATGTGGGGAAACAGGAGTTAAATGGCTAACAAGACTTTTTAATATAGCATGGGAAGAAAGAAAAGTCCCAGATGCTTGGCAACAGGCAATAATAGTACTAATATGGAAAAAGAAAGGCAACATGAGAGAGTGCGAAACATACAGAGGTAAATCACTCCTGAGCCATATAGGGAAAATGTATGCAAAACTATTGGAACAAAGAGCTAGACCCATTGTTGAACAACAGTTAAGCAAAGCACAATTCGGTTTTCGGAAGTGTAAAAGTTGCACTTATACACTATTTACACAAAGACAAATATGTGGAAAAAAAACTATCGAATATAGTGACCAGCAGAATATTGTGTTTGTAGATCAGGAAAGGGCTTTCGATAGAGTAGACAGATACAAATTATGGACCATTCTTGAAGAATATGGGATAGAAGGACAACTGCTAGAAAACATCATAGCCATATACCACTCGAGCCGAAGTGCAGTAAGAACACAAGAAGGCATGTCAGATATGTTCACAGTCAATACAGGAGTGAGGCAGGGATGTGTGCTCTCTCCCCTGCTATTTAATATCTACATGAACAGAATTTCAAAAGAAGCAAGTCTCGACAGAACAGATTCAGAAAATTTAGAACTCTTTACTCCAGATGAAACAACTGACCCACAGGAAATAAATGAACTTCTATTTGCAGACGATCAGTGCCTGTTTTATAGCGACGAGGGCAGATTGCAAAATCATGTTAATAATCTGAGTTCAACATGCAGGAGATACAATATGAGTATAAATACAGCCAAACCGAAGTAATGCGAGTTAGCAAATCGCCGGGTCCACTAAGTATACAGATAAATAGCACAACTCTGAAACAAGTTAAAGAATTCAAATATCGTGGAAGTATAATCACAGAAGATGGCAGATTGGACAGAGAGATCGAAATCAGATGTCAAAAAGCTAGTGCACTTACATATCAACTATCACCCTTACTGAAACATCCAGATATACCCATAGCCACAAAACGACAAATAATAAATAGCATATTCACACCAACCCTATGCTACCAATCTTAAACCTGGACTTTATCCAAATTACACCTTCGCAAAATCAACACCAGCGAAATGAGATTCCTGAGGAGAGCTGCCAACTTAACAATCCGAGACCGAGTAAGAAAATGGATTGACGACATCAAAGACATTGTATAACCACACGGAATGACACTATACAGTGCCGCCCACGGGGAGCTGGAACACAAATTATTCCTCCCCCCGACGCTTGACAGCAGAAGTGGATGATGATGATGATGATGATGATGATGATGATGATGATGATGATGATGATGATGATGACTTACTGCCATAACGTACGTGTAAAAAAGTCAATCACTCATAGGTAGATTACTGTAACTTGTTTATATCATTCAAGCTAATAGAACAGTCAACTAATCAATCAATCATAAATTTTTTTTCCCATATTCTATTTACAGGACATTGCAGTCAACACCAGCATTTTTCAGTTGATGTTGATGTCTTGGCAAGTTTTATGTTAATTAATTTGCCATTGATTTCTGAACGACCGGCTCACATACCTTTCCGTAAGAAACCAACTACACGCGATCCGTTGCCGAAACTTGCGCAGCTGTGTTTTGTACGTGAGTATACGGGATTACAAACAGCGTCCTTAACCCCTTCGCCAGGGAGACCGGCCAATCATATATACACCACAGTAATTTGCATATGTTATTCAATTTATTCTTAAACAAGGGAATGGGTACAATTGTCTCGGAACAGTCATAACATCTGATGGCAGATGCCTTGAAGAATCGTCATGCGAAGGTAGCCGCAAGATGTATAACATACTGATCAATAAAAAGATGTAATTTGCAACGAGAAAAAGAGTGTTGAGGTGCTACATAGAACATGTGCTTTTGTATGGAAGTGAAACGTTAATAATGAGAAAACACACTGAAAAGTATCTGGTTGCTGTGTAGATGTGGTTACTGAGGAAAATGTAAAGAATACCATGGACAGACAGAAAAACCAATGACCAAGTCGTATAAGAAACAAATGAAAACTTAAACTGATTACAGAAATTAGACGTAGACAGTCACCAATTTTTGGCCACGTTATGAGAAAAAATAAATTGTAGAACATGGTGACAACTGGCAAGATCGAGAGGAAGAGAACTAAGGGAAGGCAGATAAGTAAATACCTGGATGGCTTGGCCATGTGGCGTGGCCAAGACAAGAGCACTGAGCTGATCCACGACTCTGATGATCGAGTGAGATGGCGAAACATGACCGTCCACACATATCGGCATGGCAAACGATGATGATGATGATGATGATGATGATGATGATGATGATGATGATGATGATGATGATGATGATGATGATGATGATGATTCAAGGTAACCAATCAATCAATCATTTGCAGTTGACTGTAAACAGTGTATAACATTGAAGTAATCAACCAATCAATCGTTTGTAGTTCACTGTAATTTATGATTGGTGTACTATCGGATCAACCAATAAATCATTTGTAGTTCACTGTAACTTATAAATGTCATACTATAGGATCAAACAATCAATCATTTGTAGTTCACTGTAACTTATGGATGTCATAATATAAAATCAATCAATCAATCATTTGTAAGTTACTGCAACTAGTATATGCCATTAATAGAATTAATCGATCGATTATTTGAAGTTTTCCTTAGTTCATTGTAACTGTGTATATTTGTCACTCAGGATAATCTATCTCATCTCATCTCACCTCATCATCTCATCATGTTTCTCTTATACCTTGCGGTGTCGAGGTGAAGCATAAACAGCGGGAGATATTCCCCTGGACTCTGCTATTCCCTCCGTGCATCGTTTACGTGGTCGGCCTCTTTCTCTGCTTCCATTTGGTCTGTACATCATTGCTTGTTATGGTATACTGTTAGTTGGTAACCTTCTTGCATGGCCAAACCATTTTACTTGCTGCCTTCTAATAAAATCTAGCCCTAAATCCATTTGGATCAGTCCATTTATACTTCTTAGTTTTTCTACAGGAAATCAATTGGGGAACCCGTTGAGGCCACTGAGACAGTTTCATAAATAAACATACATAGCATTGTTTGGCGCTCACAGAAGGAGAAGGAGGAAGTAGAGACTAGAGGAGGCACTGGACAACATAAAAGTTGAAAGCTATAGTTACCGACCGGGATTCGAACCTGTCTACTCCAAATGACGACAGAGCCTCGGTGCAGGAACACGTGTATTTCGATGCATGGCAAACTAGACACTTTCAAATTTTATTTTGTCTAGTGTGTCCTTTAGTCCCTATTTCCTTCTTCTCCTTCTGTGAGCGCCAAATAATACTATTAGTTTTTCTTCGAGCAGTATGAAGAACCCTGCCGGCTTGAAAGGCCAGTCGCAGGTGTAGGACAAACATCTGACCATAAGGAGTCCGTCCCCCATGGCGAGCCATAACCCGGTTAACCCATGACCTAGCGGTCATGGTTTCCCGGTCTACGCCACGTGGAGGTGGGGTTGACTTGTGTAGTCTGCGGGTCATCGGCAGGCTACTAATTTTCACATTCTCCCCTCCCGGGAGAGTCTAGCCGATCCTAACCCCACTGGCTGTAGGGCCAGGCGCAGTCCACACTTTGTAGACTAATAATCAATCAATCAGTCATTTCTAGTTCACAATAATTTATATATGTCGTTCAGCTTTGTCGATGACTTAATTTTGTGTAATTCCCAGTAGCTTGAGTAGGTCATTGACGCCAATCAATCATTAAGTCAACCAGTCTGACTTGTATATCTCATTCAAGCGATATTTACCATGCATGTTTATTTTTTACTTGGTGATAATTCTCAACTTAGGCAATTGTATTTTGTCTTTGCTATATTTCCTGCTACATTTCTTTCGGATATATTATGTGTATACCCATTGATTATTTGCAATAATGATATAACAATAATAATGGGAGATTTTAATGATAAAGTAGGTACAGGAAGAGCTGAAAATGAGAGAAACGTTTTAGGAAAATTTAGATTGAGAAATAGAAATGATGCAGGTGACAAATTAATTGAATTTGCACTGAAAATGAGTTAACGATAGCCAACACACTTTTTAAACAACACCCAACAAGACTCTTCACATGGAAGTCCCAAGACAGTATTACCAAAAATCAGATAAATTATATTTTAATACAAACAAGATGGAGATCATGCATAACATCTGCAAAAACCCTACGAAGTGCAGATTGTGATACAGATCATCAGTTATTAGAAGCAGATGTGAAATTAAAACTCAAAAAGCTTACCCGAGGACCAAGGCCACTTCGTTTTGATCTCACAAAAATACCAGATGCATACAACGTAGAAGTGAGGAATCGTTTTGGGGTCTTGATGTCTGTACAAGAGGAAATGACACCTGATGAACTGGCAGTAAAAGCTACAGATATCTTGATAACAGAAGTCAACGGTTTAATTCCGAGCAGGACTAAGCAACATAAGCCATGTATTTCGCCATGCACGTTAGAATTAATAAAACACGAAGGGAACTGAAAAAGAAAGGGGAAACCGATAACAGTAGCATGAACTATAAATCTTTAACACGAGAAAAAAGGAAGAACACAAGAAGGGACAAAAACCAATATATACAAGATTGTTGTATAAAAATAGAGCAATATCATAAGAATGGAAGAGATTACGAAATCATCTCATCATGTTCCTCTTGTACCTTGCGGTGTGGAGGTGAAGATTACGAAATGTTCAAATAAATGAAGTTATTGACAAGAAATGTTCAGCCTCAATTAAACGTTACCTGTGACAAGTTGGGCAATACCTTAAGAGAATCTAGACAAATTCTAGAAAGATGGCAGGAATACTGCAGTGGAATGTATGATATGAATGACTGTGAGGATATGAATGAGATACATGAGCCAATGACAGCAGAGACAGAACCTGAACCCTAGTTAAATGAAATTGCATGGGCAATAAAGAATCTGAAGAATGGTAAATCACCAGGAAGTGATGAGATACCAGCTGAACTAATTAAAGCGGGAGGAGAAGAAAGCATACAAATCTATAATTCATTATGTAAAAAGATATGGACATTTGGTATATGGCCAAAGGATTGGAAGGGAACTATCTTCATTAAAATACCAAATAAGGGCAACCTGAAATTATGCACCAACTATAGAACTGTTGCCCTGATCAGTCATGCAAGTAAAATTCTACTAAACATCATAATGGGAAGACTTCGTAAGAAAATGGAAGAAAAGATTAACGTGGTTCAAGCTGGATTTAGACAAGGAAGAGGAACAAGAGATCGCATAGTCAACATGCGTGTAATAATAGAGAAGTGCAGAGAATTTAATGTAAACCTATTATCTTGCTTTGTGGATTATTCAAAGGCATTTGACTGTTTTCAAACTTTGGGAAATCATGAGGAATATGGGCTTTCCATCACACGTAGTACAACTCATAAAAATGCTCTATCTAGACCAACAAGCAGCGGTTAGAATATATGGCGAGACATCAGATTGGTTTGACACCAAGAAAGGAGTCAGTCAGGGCTGTGTACTGTCACCCTGCTTGTTTAACCTGTACGGCGAAAATATAATGAGAAATGTCAGAGATGACATAACCAAGGAGCATTATGATGCCCTAAACATCGGTGGTCATGAAATACCAGAGATTCGATATGCTGATGATACAGTATTACTATCCACATCACAGAATGGTATAGAAAACTTTATAACCACAACCCAAAGAAATAGTGAAAATCATAACTTATATCTTAACATAGCAACAACAAAGATAATGCATGCAGATAAAACTACTATGGAGAAGGAAATATATGTTAATGAGGAAAGATTGGAGGTGGTGGAAAATTTTGAATATCTTGGGTCATTGATTACCACCAATTAAAGAAATTAAACGACGACTATCAATTGCTCTTCAAAGACTAAAACAGATGAATAAATTATGGAGTGGGACAGATAGAACTGCACAAATTAGATATTTTTAGAGCATGCATAGTTCTCATTGCAACATACGCCTGCGAGACCTTGACACTTACTAACCAAGCTGAACAGCGCATAAATGCTTTTGAATATAAATGTTATAGACGGGTTCTAAGAATAGCTTGGGTAAAGAAAAGAACAAATGCATCCATACTTCAAGAGCTGAATATTGAAGATGGTTGGCTATTAAAGACGATAAAACAAAGAAAATTGATATATTTTGGTCACTTGAAACGTCATGAATGTTTGGAGAGAACAATAATGGAGGGGTATATGCCTGGGAAGAGAGGAAGAGGAAGGCGAAAGAGAAGATTGGTGCAGGATGTGGCGGGTGATCTCCAGATGGGTGTATCAGACGCAGAACATCTTGCTTGTGATCGAGCAGTTTTCCGGAGGGTTGTTATGGCAGCGAGATTCTGCAAAGGACATGCTACTGAATAAATACCCATTGATTGCGCGAGATTCTGCAGCGGATCGCGTCACGCTGGCTACTGATGGGGGTGTGTGAGCCGGTTGTTCAGAAAGCATTGGCAAACTACTGAGCGTAAAACTTGCCAAAACATCAACTGCAGCTGAAAAATGCTGGTGTTGACTGCAATGTCCTGTAAAAAGAAAATGCGAAAAAATACCCATTGATATTACCATTTTATCTGTCTGTTTTTGGCCTATTTGTGTGTGTGTGTGTTTATATATACACCCACACACACACACACACACACACATATATATATATATATATTCATCATATGCCATGCCAGTAAGAGTGGGTGGTCATGATTCGCTATTTCACTCGATCACCAGAGTCGTGGACTAGTTCAGTGTTCTTGTCTTGACATGCCATCTGGTTAAGCCATCCAGATATTTACTTCTTTGTCTTCCCTTTGTTCTCTTCCCCCCGATCTTGCCAGATGTCACAAAGTTATGCAATTTATTTCTTCTCATAACATGTCCAAAACATGTTGACTGTCTACGCCTAATTTCTCTAATCAGTATACGATTTTCATTTGTTTCTTGTAGTCCTTGGTCATTGGTTTTTCTGTCTGTCCATGGTATTCATTACATTCTCCTCAGAAACCACATTTCCCCAGCCATAATATGTTTTTAAGCATAACTGCTCATTGTCCACGTTTCACATCCATACAAAAGTACAGGCTCTATGTAGCACCCAAACACGTTTTTTCTCGTTTCAGTTGACATCATTTTATTGGTCAGTATGTTTTTTCATCTTGCTACAGACTACTTTCACCATGGCGATTCTTGTACTAATCTCTTCAAAGGCATCTCACATCAGATGTTATTACTGTTCCGGGATAATTGTACCGATTCAAATGTTGAAGAATGTTTAGTTAGTTTAGTTTAGTTTAGTCGACGGATTAACATCACGGCACACGGGTGTAAACCATAAGTGCTCACCTACACTCCTAATCCAAGCCTGAGTCTGGAGAATCTCATCTCAGATCTTGAGACAATACACATCTCTGCCTCATGCCTCTCTTTATAGGCTGATATTGACTCACTTCATTATCAATCCTCATGGCAGCTTGTTGTTTCCAATATATGTTTTGTATTAGTCTAATGTCTTTCCCATCAATTTGTAGATCTGCAAGCATGTTTACCATGTTGTCATGTCTTTCTCTATCTAAAACCTGTGTGTAAGTCAGTAAAGCAAAGATTATATCTTTGTTTACGTCTATAGAACGTTCAATTAGTGTTCACAGCATATACACAGCATCTACCGTACCCTTGTCTTCTTCAAACCCACACTCTTCTTCTCCTATTTCGGGTTGTATGTGCTTTTGTGTGTGTGTGTGTGTTATTACTTCACATATAATATTATTGGTATTCATTTCCTATTGTTGTAACTGTCGCTTCTTCAAATACAAATCTAATAACAGCAATAACTGTTACAGCTACAATTACGTCTGTTACTGCTGTTACTACTGCGACTACTACCACACTAGTACTGCTGCTGCTGCTTCTACTTCTTCTTCTTCTTATACTACTACTACTACTACTACTACTACTACTACTACTACTACTACTACTACTACTACTACTATTACTACTACTACTACTACTACTACTACCATTACTACCACTACTACTACTACTACTACTACTACTACTACTACTACTACTACTACTACTACTACTACTACTACTACCATTACTACTACTACTACTACTACTACTACTACTACTACTACTACTACTACTACGACTACTACTACTACTACTACTACTACCATTACTACTACTACTACTACCATTACTACTACTACTACTACTACTACTACTACTACTACTACTACTACTACTACTACTACTACTACTACTACTACTACTACCATTACTACTACTACTACTACTACTACCATTACTACTACTACTACTACTACTACTACCATTACTACTACTACTACTACTACTACTACTACTACTACCATTACTACTACTACTACTACTACTACTACAACTACTACTACTACTACTACTACTACTACTACTACTACTACTACTACTACTACTACTACTACTACCACTACTACTACTACTACCGCTACCATTACTACTACTACTACTACTACTACTACTACTACTACTACTACTACTACTACTACTACTACTACTGCCACTGCTGCTGCTGCGGCTGCTGCTACTACTACTACTACT
Organism: Cepaea hortensis; assembly: GCA_963921405.1. Classification (NCBI taxonomy): domain Eukaryota; kingdom Metazoa; phylum Mollusca; class Gastropoda; order Stylommatophora; family Helicidae; genus Cepaea; species Cepaea hortensis. The sequence continues at coordinate 53,788,219 of OY992897.1, forward strand.
ACTATAATACTACTAATACTACTACTACTACTACTACTACTACTACTACTACTACTACTACTACTACTACTACTACTACTACTATTGCTACTACTACTAATAATGCTGCTACTACTACTACTACTACTACTACTACTACTACTACTGCCACTGCTGCTGCTGCGGCTGCTGCTGCTACTACTACTACTACTACTATAATACTACTAATACTACTACTACTACTACTACTACTACTACTACTACTACTACTACTACTACTACTACTACTACTACTACTACTACTACTGCTACTACTACTAATAATGCTGCTGCTACTACTAATACTACTACTACTACTACTACTACTACTACTACTACTGCCACTGCTACTGCTGCGGCTGCTGCTGATACTACTACTACTACTACTACTATACTACTACTAATACTACTACTACTACTACTACTACTACTACTACTACTACTATTGCTACTACTACTAATACTGCTGCTGCTGCTACTACTACTACTACTACTACTACTATTACTACTAATACTGCTACTACTACTAATACTGGTACTACTTCTACTACTACTACTACTACTACTACTACTACTACTACTACTACTACTACTACTACTACTAATACTGCTGCTACTACTACTAATACTGCTGCTGCTGCTGCTGCTACTACTACTACTACTACTACTACTACTACTACTACTACTAATACTGCTGCTGCTACTACTACTACTGCTGCTGCTGCTCCTGCTACTACTACTACTACCACCACCACCACCACTACTACTACTACTACTACTACTACTACTACTACTACTACTACTACTACTACTATTACTACTACTACTACTACTACTACTTCTAATACTACGACTTTTTTCATATCCTGTTTACAGGACATGGCTGGCAACACCGGCATTTTACTACTGTTGTTGATGTCTCGGCAAGTTTACGTTCAGTAGTTTGCCATTGCTTTCTGAACGGTCGGCTTCCATACCAACTCGTTAAAACCCAGCGCAACGCGGTTTGCTGCCAAATAGATCGCATCTGTGTTTCGAAAGCGGGTAAGCGGTCTTATGAATTGTGTCCGTAAGTCCTTCCCCACCTAGACCGGTCTACTACTACTACTACTACTACTACTACTACTACTACTACTACTACTACTACTACTACTACTACTACTACTACTACTACTACTACTACTACTACTACTACTACTACTACTACTACTACTACTACTAATATTACTACTACTACTACTAATAATAATAATAATAATAATAATAACAATAATAATAATAGTACAACAACTACAGCAACAACAACTATTACTATTATTACTTTTACAATTACAATAACAGTAACTGTTGCTGCTACTAATACAACAGTTAGTACTCTTGCTACTAGCACTTCTATTGCTAATAACACATTTACTGTGGCTACACCTTTTACCACGTCTGCTGCTACTACTATCACTATTACTAATAATACCACCGCTCCAATGACTATTTCAGAAAGCTCATAATTTTACCGCCCCCAAACCTGGGCTCTTTATACAGAAGAAAAGATTCGGGAGAAACAGGATGAGAGAATTAGCTTAGATCAGATTATACCTGGCCCTTCAATCCTATTCAATTGTTGGGTCCAGATTCAAACAGCTCCCCTTTATAATCCTCAGACGGTATCTCATGATCCTTGAAGATTTCCACGCGATGAGCTGAATAGCTGTGGAGCATCTCCGAGATTCTTTCTTGATTTCACAATATCAACGCGACTCGCTGTGAGGTGGCCAGATTGTTCAATTTAGTCTTGAATATACCTTGTCCCATTGTGCATGAATTTCAATGGCATAATTGTTGTTCCCACCGCTGAAGTGGTCACTCTGTTATTTCTATATTGCCGTATTGGTGGTCGGCTCTATCATTTAACTGCCATTATAACCCTGCTGTCATTTTAACACGGCGACTCTAATTTGAGAAGGCTGGGGTGAACACCTTCGCTAACCACAGTTTAATCACAGATGTTGATGGCTAGATATCAATTGCTCAGAAATTTCCTTTTCAAAACGGCAGTTTCGACTGTTTGGCGTTGTAGTTAGCACAAGAGCGGGTGAAGTATTTCACACTGGTATTGACAATGTGATGTGGCATGTCGCTGGTAATACCAAACTCAAGGCCGGATCTCCAGTTGTACCAAGAACTGTCGGTTCGTATACACCCTCCATTAGCCTGTACAGAACAGTAGATAAGTGTTTAACGGTAGATAAGTATTTAACGGCAGACAAGTATTTAATGGGAGATAAGATGTAACGGTAGACAAGCATTTAACGGAAGACAAGTATTTAACGGTGCACAAGTATTTAACTGTAGACAAGTATTTAACCGCACACAAGTATTTAACGGTAGACAAGTATTGTATTTAACGGTATACAAGAATTTAACGGTAGACAAGTTTTTGAGTTGTTGAGTTTAGTTGAGCTACGAACCGACATCACTGCACTCAGGACATTCTCATATGCGCTCTGTCCCCTCGTTCAACAGCCAGCGAAGAGTCACGCTGGTAATCGTTCCCATCGCTATCTGAAAGTTCACCTGGTCTTCCCTCTCAGTTTTGAGATTCTACCAGAACCGCTCCCAATTCCCCGTAATCTCATCCTTTCCAAATATGGGTTCCAGTCTGTTACTCCGCCACCTTCTCCGCCTATCCCACAGTCGCACGACCACCCCTCCCTTGTCCATAGGTAGTCGACCACCAAGAGGTGCATTCCCTGCCAGCCTATCAGCCTGTTCATCCCCCCCCCCCCCCCCGCACTCCAGTACGGCTAGGGGAAAAAAACAACCCAAGTATTTAACAGTAGGCAAGTATTTAACCACGGACAAGTATTTAACGGTCGACAAGTACTTAACGACAGACACGTGTTTAACCGTAGACAAGTATTTCACAGTAGACAAATATTTCACGATAGACAAGTTATTAACGGTAGACAAGTAGTTAACGGAAGACAAGTATCTAACCAAAGACAAGGATTTAACGCTAGGGTGGACAAGAACTTAAGGGTAGACAAGTATTTAACGCTAGACAAGTATTTAACAGTAGACAAACATTTATGTTAGATTATATTGAAGCAAGCAACATGGGCAGGCCATTTTAGCATCTTTAGTTTATAACAAACATCTTTCTCAATGCTCTTGATTTAGTTTTAAAATTAGTAGTTAAAGTTAGTTGCATATCCTTTACAAGACCTGGCGGTCAACCACCACCATTAACAAGACTGGTGCTGTTTTTGATTTCTTGGCACATTTACGTTCGGTAAGTAGTTTAAACGTTGCTTTCTGAACGACCGAACCTCATATCATTGTATCAAAACCAGCGCAAGGCCCTCTGCTTCCAAATCTCCCGCAACTGTCTTTCGAACGCCGAATGCGGGATTGAGAATCGCAGTAGCTAAGCCTTCGCCACAGACGCAGGCAGCATTTTATACAAACCCCAGTATAAAGTGTTATACTGTCAGGAAAACATTCACAGGTATTGAACAGCACTCATAGTGACGCATGGTAGTGATCAGATGATATACTAGACAACATAACTATTAACATCTATGACATCTATGGAAACATAGGATGAGTACTTATAATAAGTGTAGTGTATTTGTTTATATCTATATCTTTGCTTTATTGACTACACAAAGGCTTTCGATAAAGTGAGACATGTTGACATGATAAGGTTGCTTGAAGATCTTCAAATTGATGGAAACGACCTTAGACTTGTAAAAAACATATATTGGAAACAACAAGCTGCCATCAAAATTGATAACGATGTAGGTCAATATCAACCTATTAAAAGAGGTGTGAGACAGGGATGTGTAATGTCTCCAGATCTTTATTCCCGGTACAGTGAAAATATTTTCAGAAATATAGTAGATATGGAAGGAATCAACATTGGGGGACGATACATCAATAACATTAAATATGCAGTCTTGATTGCAGACAATGAACAGGACCTGCAACATTTAGTAGATGCGATTGTGGCACACAGTGAACAACTAGGGTTAGAACTTAACATTAAGAAGTTGTCACTGGGAAGAAGGAAATACCACAATGTGATATACGAGTAGATGGGCATATTCTTAAACAAGTGAATCGATACTGTCATCTCGGCACAGTCATAACATCTGATGGGAGATACCTTGAAGAGATTAGAACAAGAATTGCCATTGCGAAGGTAGCCTTTAGCAAGATGAAAAACATACTGACAAATAAAAAGATATCAATTGAAACGAGAAAAAGCGTGTTGAGGTGCTACATAGAACCTGTACTTTTGTATGGATGTGAAGCATTGACAATAAGCAGTCAAGCTGTAAAACAGCTGATGGCGGTGGAAATGTGGTTTCTGAGGGAAATCAAAGAATACCATGGACAGACAGAAAAACCAATGAACAAGTCCTTCAAGAAACAAATGAAGATCGTAAACTGATTAGACTCATTAGACGCAGACAGTCAAAATTTTTTGGGCATGTTATGAAAAGAAATGAATTGGAGAACTTGGTGACAACTGGCAAGATCCAAGGGAAGGGACCAAGGGGAAGACCGAGAAGTAAATACCTGGATGGCTTGGCCACATGTCATGGTCGATACAGGAAAACGGAGCTGATACACGACTCTGGTGATCGAGTGAGATGACAGAACATGACCGCCCACGCTTACCGGCATGGCACATGATGGATGGATGGATTTGTTTAAACAAAGAAACACAACATCGGAGATAAGCAACTCAAAGGCTAGTGGAGACAAGCATATACACACTGGCAGAATACAAGGGAAAACCACTGCTGTATTTATCCCTAGGTAATCATGTTATGCCGGGCTCTCTGGCTGAGGGGTAGCACCACTTTCTCCGTAATCCCGTTTATCCACGCAGGGTCTCGCAGCGAGGCGAGAACTGGAAGCGGTTCGACCAGCGCTCGTGACTTGCGGGATAATGAGCCGGCCGCTCAGAAAGCAATGGCAAACTACTGAGCGTAATCTTGCCAAGAAATCAACATACAGCTGAAAGATGCTGATGTTGACAGCGATGTCCTGTAAAGGATATGCAAAAACAATCATACTATAAAACACATTGTATCAAAAACATGTTATTCAATAAGGGCCTGTCATCGGAAGTTAGAAAAATATGTTTGCATGTTACATAGAACCAGTTCTAATTTATGGCTGTGAATCCTGGACAATTAGTCTCTGAACATTGGCACGGCATCTCTGAACATTGACATGGCATCTCTCAACATCGGCATGATATCTCTCAACATTGTCATGATATCTCTCAACATTGTCATGATATCTCTCAACATCGGCATGATATCTCTCAACATTGTCATGATATCTCTCAACATTGTCATGATATCTCTCAACATCGGCATGATATCTCTCAACATTGTCATGATATCTCTCAACATCGGCATGATATCTCTCAACATCGGCATGATATCTCTCAACATTGTCATGATATCTCTCAACATTGTCATGATATCTCTCAACATTGTCATGATATCTCTCAACATTGTCATGATATCTCTCAACATCGGCATGATATCTCTCAACATTGTCATGATATCTCTCAACATTGTCATGATATCTCTCAACATCGGCATGATATCTCTCAACATTGTCATGATATCTCTCAACATTGTCATGATATCTCTCAACATTGTCATGATATCTCTCAACATTGTCATGATATCTCTCAACATCGGCATGATATCTCTCAACATTGTCATGATATCTCTCAACATCGGCATGATATCTCTCAACATTGTCATGATATCTCTCAACATCGGCATGATATCTCTCAACATTGTCATGATATCTCTCAACATTGTCATGATATCTCTCAACATTGTCATGATATCTCTCAACATTGTCATGATATCTCTCAACATTGTCATGATATCTCTCAACATTGTCATGATATCTCTCAACATTGTCATGATATCTCTCAACATTGTCATGATATCTCTCAATATTGTCATGATATCTCTCAACATTGTCATGATATCTCTCAACATTGTCATGATATCTCTCAACATCGGCATGATATCTCTCAACATCGGCATGATATCTCTCAACATCGGCATGATATCTCTCAACATTGTCATGATATCTCTCAACATCGGCATGATATCTCTCAACATCGGCATGATATCTCTCAACATTGTCATGATATCTCTCAACATTGTCATGATATCTCTCAACATTGTCATGATATCTCTCAACATTGTCATGATATCTCTCAACATTGTCATGATATCTCTCAACATTGTCATGATATCTCTCAACATTGTCATGATATTTCTCAACATTGTCATGATATCTCTCAACATTGTCATGATATCTCTCAACATTGTCATGATATCTCTCAACATCGGCATGATATCTCTCAACATCGGCATGATATCTCTCAACATCGGCATGATATCTCTCAACATTGTCATGATATCTCTCAACATTGTCATGATATCTCTCAACATTGTCATGATATCTCTCAACATCGGCATGATATCTCTCAACATCGGCATGATATCTCTCAACATTGTCATGATATCTCTCAACATTGTCATGATATCTCTCAACATTGTCATGATATCTCTCAACATTGTCATGATATCTCTCAACATCGGCATGATATCTCTCAACATCGGCATGATATCTCTCAACATTGTCATGATATCTCTCAACATCGGCATGATATCTCTCAACATTGTCATGATATCTCTCAACATCGGCATGATATCTCTCAACATTGTCATGATATCTCTCAACATCGGCATGATATCTCTCAACATCGGCATGATATCTCTCAACATTGTCATGATATCTCTCAACATCGGCATGATATCTCTCAACATCGGCATGATATCTCTCAACATTGTCATGATATCTCTCAACATTGTCATGATATCTCTCAACATCGGCATGATATCTCTCAACATCGGCATGATATCTCTCAACATTGTCATGATATCTCTCAACATCGGCATGATATCTCTCAACATTGTCATGATATCTCTCAACATTGTCATGATATCTCTCAACATTGTCATGATATCTCTCAACATCGGCATGATATCTCTCAACATTGTCATGATATCTCTCAACATTGTCATGATATCTCTCAACATTGTCATGATATCTCTCAACATTGTCATGATATCTCTCAACATTGTCATGATATCTCTCAACATTGTCATGATATCTCTCAACATTGTCATGATATCTCTCAACATTGTCATGATATCTCTCAACATTGTCATGATATCTCTCAACATTGTCATGATATCTCTCAACATCGGCATGATATCTCTCAACATCGGCATGATATCTCTCAACATCGGCATGATATCTCTCAACATTGTCATGATATCTCTCAACATTGTCATGATATCTCTCAACATTGTCATGATATCTCTCAACATCGGCATGATATCTCTCAACATCGGCATGATATCTCTCAACATCGGCATGATATCTCTCAACATTGTCATGATATCTCTCAACATTGTCATGATATCTCTCAACATTGTCATGATATCTCTCAACATCGGCATGATATCTCTCAACATCGGCATGATATCTCTCAACATCGGCATGATATCTCTCAACATTGTCATGATATCTCTCAACATCGGCATGATATCTCTCAACATTGTCATGATATCTCTCAACATTGTCATGATATCTCTCAACATCGGCATGATATCTCTCAACATCGGCATGATATCTCTCAACATCGGCATGATATCTCTCAACATTGTCATGATATCTCTCAACATTGTCATGATATCTCTCAACATCGGCATGATATCTCTCAACATTTTCATGATATCTCTCAACATTGTCATGATATCTCTCAACATTGGTAGACATTTCTGAAATGTCGAAGTTTACCCCTAGCTTCCACATGCCTACCTGACAGAATCCACGTTATTTGAATGTGATGATTTCGACTGTAATTGAGAGAGACTGAGGTATCATTGGAAAGTGACATCTTGAAATATAGCACACTATCATCAAGTGCCATCTCCGCATTGAAGGTTGGCCGTAATGAGCCGCCAACACCATCTGCTCTATGTCTTTACACTGCAAGCATACACGTATCGTCCCAACCATACTCAGGCCAATACTGCAGTTCGAACCTCCTAGTTTCTAAGAGGGGTAGACCTGTAAGGCACAATGCCGACTGAGGTTTAACAAAACACTGAGAGGGAGTGATAGAGAGAGAAAGAGTGAGATAAAGAGACATATATAAGATAGAGGTAGAGACAGAGAGAAAGATAGTGAAGGAGACAGAACGAGATAAAGAGAGGGAAACCGAGAGATACAAAGAAAGTGAAGAAGATTGAGGGAACAAAAGAACGAACTAACAAAGACACTTTATTTTCAAGGGGTTAGGAACTGGGCACGCAGGCCAGTCTGATATTCTGCCCTTCTTACATCTCTGCTCTCATATATTATTTCACTCATACATCACTTATTAAGCTAATCTTAGACGATAACGACAACGACAGAAACAAAACTCATGTAAAATGTACTTTAATCAATAATACATGACTCACTAAAACTAATTTTTGACATGACACTTATAATTGTACATTTAATTAATTTCAGAAAGCAATGGCAAACTAATGAACGTAAAATTTGCCTAGTATATCAACAGCAGCTGAAAATTATGGTGTTGCCTGAAACGTCCTAAAAAAATTATAAATACCTATGGCAAAGAAATATTACCGGAGAGAAGCCAAAACGCTAAGAAACAATGAATGAGTGACGAAATTTTAAAGTTAATGGCCACAAGAAAACAGAGTAAAAATGAAAAACAGGAATATAACGAGAGAAATAAAGAAATAAAAAATAATTGTGTGAAGGCAAAAGAAAGTTGATTAAACGAGCAGTGCAGGAAAATTGAATTAAATTCTATTAAAGATATAAAAACTATGCACAGACAAATCAGTGAGCTCACAGGAAGACAAATAAGAATAAATAAAGGGAGTTTAATATCAAAAACAGGAAATATTTTATTTAAGGAAGATGCTACTATGAAGAGGTGAAATGAGTATATAAGAGAATTATTTGATGGGGAACAAAGCAAAATTAACAGAAGAAGGTGACTTAGGGTCACCTATTCTTTAAGAAGAAGTCGCTGACGCTATCAAACATATGAAGAAAGGAAAAACAGCTGGGCCAGATGAAATCACAATAGAAGAATTAGAAGTAATGGGAGAATTTGGAGTAGATATATTAACCAACATGTTGAATGATATTTATAGCAGTGGATATCTACTAAGTGATATGTTGAAATCTGTATTTATAGCTATACCAAAAAGACAAGGAGCAATTTAATGCGAAGATTTTCGTAGGTTTAACCTCATATACCATGTCACTAAGCTTCTACTCAGAATTGTAATGAAAAGAACAAGAAAAAAATGGAAATTGTCGAAGAACAGTGTGGATGTGTGGAAGGAAAGGTACAAGCAATGCAATATATACATTACGGGCACTATTAGAAAGATAAATAGCAAGACAGAAGGACATGCATGTGTGCTTCATAGATTATACTAAAGCATTTGAGAAAGTAAAACATGATAAAATGATTAACATTTTGGACAATATTAACATAGATGGGAAAGATCACAGAATAATAAAAAATATTTACTAGAACCAAGTAGCAGCAATTAAAATGGGAAATAGAGAAGGAAATTATGAACAAATAAGACTGGGAGTACGACATGGATATGTTTTGTCACCAGATCTCTTCTCCCACTATAACGAAGTAATAATGAGAGAGATCAAAGACAAGCCAAGAATAATATTCAGAGGTTATAATATAAACAATATACGCTATGCAGATGACACAGTATTGATGCGGATAATGCAAAAGATATACAACAATTGTTGGACATTGTAGTATAAGAGAGTGCAAAGAAAGGATTCTCCTTGAATATCAAGAAAACAGTAATCGTGGCATTTGTTGATATCAAAGAAAAAGGTGACACCTAAATGTGAAATAGAGATATAATTCTTCACCAAGTGTTTATCATACTAGTTGTCCTTTGAAGTTAGTTAGTTTGTTAGTTAAACCATATATCATCCTCGTTGCACATCGAACCATTCAGTCCATAAGTGCTCGGATACCCTCCTCAGCAAATCCCGCAGCGTGTAGCGGCTCATGACACCAGATCTGTGTTGGTTTATTACTCTTCTTTGGCTTCCTGCGTAGTGTTCTTGTTTGGCCACACCTCTTTTAACTTGCTGGTCTCGCAGCCTGACCATGGTTGTAGATTCCCAGTCATCGCTTGGTTCTCGTAAACGACTTACTTCTCGTAGAGCATTCAGAATGTCTGCCTTGTCCATGGCTCGTCCGCCTTCCACTGCAAACCTGTCTTCCTGCTCATTCCCTTGTACTCCCGCATGCCCTGGCACGAAGATGAAACTAATCGTTGCCAGCCGAGACTGCTCCAGAGACAGTAGCCACTCTCTTCGGACCCACCCCATCTCTATCCTCCTGAGCATACTCATTGAGTCTCTAAGGACACAAGTCCGATTGAATGTATTTGTCTAGAGCCATGTTATTGCTTTACTTACTGCCTTGATTTCCATAGTCAGGCTGTATGTGGTCAAAGCAAAAGCACCAGATTCTTCCTTCACAGTTTTCCCTCCAACCTGAGCCGTAAAGGCCCATGAACTTCTCACTCATGGACGACTAACCCTTCCGTGTAAATGCAGCATCATTCTCTAAAGAATTCTCGAAGACCAGAGCCTGTACTTCCGCCTCCACAGCAGCTGGATTTTCTTGTCTGCGTTTCCTGTCTAGTTGGATGCACACTGAAAATGATGTACAGAACTCAGTTGGCATTTGTATCCACTCCTCGCCAGGTTCTAAGTCCTCAAGTGAACACACCTGCTGAATAATTCTTCGGCTTGACCCATCCACGACTTCCCTCTTTTTAACCTGCTGCCTTTTACCTTTCTAATCTCACTATGCAAGATGTTATGTGTTTGCGTTGACTCTGAGATAGACACCTGTTTGGCACATTTGTATTCTATCCCTCATGGTTGGAAAATCAAGAAGGTAGCGCATCGCCCTGCATGCTCTCTTGTACATCCAAGAATGATGCGCATGGCTTCGATCTGTATCCTTTCCATCCTTTCTACCTGCTTATGGCTGAGAGTAAGGATCGCCATTGCATACTCCAGACCAGAAAGGACCAGCCTCTCGTAAAGAAGATAGATGGCGTTACTCACAGTTTGCCGCCGCCATCACCCGCATTGCAGCCAAACCCCGCTTGGCTGCGATTATTATATTGTTCTTTTTTTTAGGGCTTATGTAGACTGCACTGAGAAAGTGTTCAAATAGGCTGCGGATGTATGTATTTGGGGATTGTTGTCTTTGCTTTCTTGTGGAAGATTGTTCCACAGCTGAGCTTCGGAGTACGTTATATGTTGCTGAGTACGCTAAGCTTGTTTTGTGTAAGGCTATTCTAGGCTTAGGGACATGAAGTACGTTTAGTCGTTCACTATGTCTGGCATTATATTTAAACAATGGCCTACGGTAGCGTGGGGCATATTATGCATGCCATCTCTTGATGAAAATAGAGAGGGAGACGATTGCGAGAGGAAATAGATAGAGGGAAAATGAAGTGAGGGAAAGGCAGTGTGATAGATAGAAGGTTAACACTGTAGCCTTCCTCGCGTGTGTCACTGGGACGTGATGGCCTTAGACTGGCTAACTATTCCTGTAGGAAGCTGCAGTGACAACATCCAAGAAAACATAAACTAGTCTTTAAAGAGTTTTGCCTGAGTTCCGGTCCACAGGATCAATTCAAAGCAGAAATACAAAATGCCAGTCAGCGTGAGCCGCACAAGACCCAATCCAGCCCGAAGAGCAGTTGGAGAAAAATCACCAATCCTGTTTCGGACTGTCTCGACAGAGAACAAAGAGAGGATACACTATCAAAACAAAAAAGAATCGACCTTAATTATAATCGACGCTGCACGAGCAGGTTGAACAAGGCCGCATTTTTATTTATTTATTTATCCTCTCCCCCTCCTCGAAAATATTAGTTTGGATCGGTCTTCGCGTAAGTTGGGCCTGGGCCTATGCTTCAATGGGAAATGAAAAACAGACACATTGTATGAAGCCTTACTGGTAGGAAGAAATACTGAGTCTAGCACAGCAAGAGCTTAAACCAATACCACAGTCTTGTAAACAAGCTAACAACCAACTGCCGAATGAAATTTGAAAACAAAAGACTTGAAATAAGCAAACAAAAACAAGAATCGAGATCAACAGTCAGTCTTCGATTGTCAACCGGTGTTCAAATCAGCTATGTATGACAGACAAGCGCATGAGGCCGTATTTAAATGACAGGTGAAACAAAGTGAATAGGCGAAGACATTTTCCCCCCAGTCGACCAAAAATCCGTTTGATCCCTCAAAGACTCCCGCGCTCTTTCAGACATCAAAGAGCGGAAACAGAGAGCGGTGTCATTAACTTTCTAAAGCTAGAATATTTTTACGTGTGACTTTCGTGAGTTGACTGTTCACGGTCTGTTTTCCTAGCTATTTTTCGCCAAATTCTTTCATCTTTGAATCTTTCAAATCTGCTTTTCTTTCTAAGTTATACTTCTGTAAACTGTAGCCACGAAGATGCCGTGTTCATAATGTTGTTTTCCTCAGTTGCCTATCATTCTGCTACAGTCGGTGCTCGAGGAATGCTTGGGCGCCCGGTTTGATGTCGCCGGGATGTCGACTTTTATTATCATCAATCTGACAATCGTAACTTTGTTACACTGGCAGCAACAAAGCAGTTTAAAAATAACATGTCTAGGTGGACTGTAAACACACATGGGCAAAGTCTGTACAGACAGAGCACAGGTTCTCACGTCTGAACACAGATCGGCAATGTCTGTACAGACAGAGCACAGATTCTCGCATCATTTTCCAACTGCGGAGGCCTGGATGGCCAAATGGATAGAAACGCTTGCCCTTAAGCTCTTAAACTGATACCAAGTTAGCGTGTTCAACCCTTTCAACGGTCTGTTAGACTAAAAATGTTGACTTCTCGTCCTTGACATGAGGACGTAAATTAAAAGTACCTCTTAAGTAGCAGTGGGTTCGGCTGATGGCGCGGGACACTGGTAATATGGAATGTTATTCCACACGCAAAATTCAGTCATGTGCACTAGGAGTAGTAGCAAAAGTAAGTTAAAAGCGACCGAACGAAAGAAACAAACAAACTTCCAACAACCATGATAAGGCCATTTATATTCTTCTTACACCCCCCCCCCCCCCAATCCCTCCTTCCCCCTTCTCTCACACACCCCCCCCCCTCCACCGGCCGCCATAACGTGACCAATGTACACGCAGGTATGATCCTATTCAAAATGTGGATGATCAATGGGAAACGTTGAAGAATTCAAACAGTTGTGCTGTTGAAAAAAAACAAAAAACTATTCCAAAATTAAAGAAAGTGGGTCGAAAAACATGGATGACTGAAGAAATTTTACAACTAATGGAAACAAGAAGACAGAACAAAAATAATTCTACCAAATATGAAGAAATTCTATTATGTAAGGAGGCAAAAGAAGCATGGCTTGAGAAAAACTGCATAGAAATTGAAACACAACACAAAAGTAAAAATACCAAACTAATGCACACAAGAATTCAGGAGCTTACTAATCAAAGAACATATACATAAGCAGGCTGCCTAAAGACAAAAGATGAAAAAATCATAATAGAAAAAGATCAGATTTAACATGTATGGTCAGATTATGTGAAAAACCTGTATGATGATAACAGAGAAGAACAGTATGATATTCAAAATAGTAATGAAGAACTATTAATTTTGAAGATGGAGGTTCAGAATGCTCTTAACCATATGAAATCTAACAAGACCCCGGGTTCTGACAGCATCACAACAGAAATGATTAATGCTTTAGAAGAATATGAAATAGATAAAATTACCAGACTGCTGAATACAATATATAATACTGGTAATATACCTCATGAATTATGTAACTCTGTATTTATTGCAATCCCAAAGAAATCCGGAGACTTGGAATGTGATCAACATGGAGCAATTAGTATAATGAGTCACATCACAAAGATTTTGCTAAGAATTATCATGCAAAGAGTGAGGAAGAAAATACAAACTGAGATGCGAGAAGAACAATGTGTGTTTGTAGAAGGCAAAGGTACAGTAAATGCTGTGTATATAGTGAGAACAGTAATTGAACGTTCTATAGAAGTAAACAAAGATCTATATTTTTGCTTTATTGACTACACAAAGGCTTTCGATAAAGTGAGACGTGTCGACATGATAAGGATGCTTGAAGATCTACAAATAGATGGAAAAGAAATATATATTGGAAACAACAAGCTGTCATAAGAATTGATAATGAAGTTGGCCAATATCAGCCTATTAAAAGAGGTGTGAGACAGGGATGTGTAATGTCTCCAGATCTTTTTTTTTTCCCTGTACTGTGAAAATATTTTCAGAAATATAGAAGATACGGAAGGAAACACGGAGCTGATCCACGACTCTGGTGATCGAGTTTTTTTTTTTTTTTTTTTTTTTTTTTTTTTTTTGCATATCCTTTTACAGGACATCGCTGTCAACAGCATCATCTTTCAGCTGTCTGTTTATTTATTGGCAAGATTACGCTCAGTAGTTTGCCATTGCTTTCTGAGCGGCCAGTTCAGTTATGTCGCAAGTCACCAGCGGGGGTAGAACCGCTCCCAGCTCTCGCCCGCTACGAGACTCTGCGTGATAAACGTGGTTACGGAGAAAGTGTTGTAACCCCTCGGCCAGAGAGACCGGCGGTGATCGAGTAAGGTGGCATAACATGACCGCCCACGTTTATCGGCATGGCACATGATGGGTGGATGGACGGAAGGAATCAACATTGGGGGTCGATGCATCAATAACATTAGATATGCAGATGATACAGTCTTAATTACAGACAATGAATAGGGCCTGCAACATTTAGTAGATGCGGTTGTTGCACACAGTGAGAAACTAGGGCTAGAATTCAATTGTAAGAAGACACAGATTATGGTTGTCACTGGGAAGAAGGAAATACCACAATGTATTATACACGTAAATGGGCATATTCTTAAACAAGTAATTCGGTACAGTTATCTCGGAACAGACATAACATCAGATGGGATATGCCTTGATGAAATTAGAACAAGAATCGCCATTGCGAAGGTTGCCTTTTCGAAGATGAAAAGCATACTGATCAATAAAAAGATATCAATTGAAACGAGAAAAGGGGTGTTGAAGTGCTACATAGAACCTACACTTTCGTATGGATGTGAAGTGTGAACAATGAGCAGACAAGCTGAAAAACATCTGATGGCTGCAGAAATGTGGTTTCTGAGGAAAATGCAAAGAATGCCATGGACAGACAGAAAAACCAATGAACAAGTCCTCCAAGAAACAAATGAAGATCGTAAACTGATTAAAGACATTAGATGTAGACAGTCAAATGTTTTTGGACATGTTATGGGAAGAAATGAATTAGTGAACTTGGTGACAACTGGCAAGATCGAAGGGAACAGACCAAGGGGAAGACCGAGAGGAAAATACCTGGATGGCTTGGCCACATGGCATGGACGAGACAGGAACACTGAGCTGATCCACGACTCTGGTGATCGAGTGAAATGGCGAATCATGACCGCCCACGCTTTCCGGCATGGCACATGATTGATTGATTGATTGATATGGATTCTAACTTGTTACCTCCATATGATGTCAGCGACTCGCTGGATGAATGAACAAGTGTAATTCGAAGCCCGGCCATGATGAATCAGACTTGCTTATATAACGGATCGCTGTCGCCGTTTGGGAGCCACAGGTTCAAATCTCTGTGTAGTCACCACAGCGGCTAGATTTTATGTTGTCCCATGTGTCCTTTAATCTTGTTTCTACTTCTGTGAGTGTCAATCAATACATTATATTTATGTCGCATACTATTTCACTGCGGGCTCTGTGGCGAAGAGGTTGCAGGCGCCATACGTAATCCCGTACACCTCGTTATAAACACAGCTGGTGGAGATTTGGCAGCAGACTGCCTTGCGTTGGTTTTCATACAATGGTGTGAGTGCCGATCGTTCAGAACGCAATGGCAAACTACTAAGCATAAACTTGCCAAGAAATCACAAACAGTCAAACAATTACTGGAACTGACTGCGAAGTCCTGTAAAGAATATGAAATTAACTTCAACTATTTCAATGCCTTCAAGGGTTCTCCAGCAAATCATATTTATAATTGTGTGCATTCGAAATATTAGCCACAGCAAATGAAAGCAGCTTACAGCACGCACTTCACTGCAACACTCTACCTGGAAGACATGAATAAACAATCACACACACACACAAACACACACACACACACAGAGACACACACACACGCACAGATACACATACTCATACACACAAACAAACACATGCACAAAGACACACGAATACAGACACACACACACAGAGGTCGGTATTAGGTATCACACGGGTGGCCACTTAAGTGAGATGTTTACAACAGGGCAATATTGTCATTTGTAGCAGTCGTTTGTCGCTAGCTGGACTGCCAGAAGCCTGTTCTGGGCCAGACCGCACGGTGGTGGCGGAGTTATGTGCAACATCACAGGGCTTGGGGCAACATGGAGATCGTGGTGACCAGCTGGCAACAATAGACATTAAAGATTGCCTCTTTGGACATTAAATTTTGCGTCGATTTTTGGTGGAGAAAAACACAAGCCATTGAGAATAAATCGCGAAAAATACGGGAGCAGAGGCAATAATAATAAAAAGCTAATAATCTATGGATGTTCACAAAGACGATTGATGAAAAATGTGAAATTGGCCAAGCAGAGAGGATCATTGATCGACCGGGTCTTTAGTTGGCAACTTTTTGATCTTCAAGTTGCTGTTTTATATCTTCCTGTGTTTATTTCCCTTCATTTTTCCTTGGCGCCGCATAATTGCCAACACCAGAACAATTAAATGAGCCCTGAAAGAGTGGGTGTAGGGGGCGGGGGTATCAATTATGTAGCTTCTGTCTTGGTCCAGTGAGATACGCTGAAATAGAGACAGACACAGAGACAACCAATGGAACGGATGGAAAACAGAAAGGAAATTATACTGTGTTCAGACTCATTGTTACTATCCTATTCTCCTTTTAACTTTATTAACTGTGACAGCCGACCTGCTGTTGTGGTTGTTCTTTGTTGTTTACTGTGATAATATATTTGATGTAAGTAGCGGAGAGTGTCACTGTTTCAAAACAGATTATTTTTTAACGATCCATTTGGGTTTTTGCTAATACGCGTGTAGGGTATTATTATAAGGGTTCTTACGTCAGAGAAACACAGTAAGGTAGAGAAATAACATGATAATTGATGGTTACGTCAGATAGACAGAGAGAAAGTCGGATAAATAATATTGTAGAGATGATTATGTCAGATAGACAGAGAGCAAGCCATAGACATGATATTAGAATGCCTGTTTCAGAGAAACAGAGAGCAGATCAGATAAATAACATGATAAGTAATAGTTATGTCAGATAACAACACAGATAGTCGGATAAATAATATAGATATATAATGGGCAGAAGAAGTTCAGGGTAAATAGTGTGAGAAGTAACCTAAGTAATGATTGATACAAAGACGGGCAGGATAAATTGTTTGAGAAGAAATATAAATAATAATTGTTGGGAAAAGCCAGGATCAATAGTCTTAGAGTGATCATAAGTAATCGCTTGCGTTAAAATTATAAACAAGGAAACAAAGAACAAGTAACATGTAAACAAAAATTATGCAAAAGAATTATAAAATTCATCACTCAGCCTCCTACTCGTGAATCTTGTAGTCTCAGAAGTAAACATATACAAATGGGTGTAATAATGGAAAAATACACACAGGCGTTCAACACGAACATTACACAATCACGGTGACATATGCCTGTCTCCATACATACATTCTTACACAATCATGACGACATACACCTGTCTCCATACATACATTCTTACACAATCATGACGACATATACCTGTCTCCATACATACATTCTTACACAATCACGGTGACATATGCCTGTCTCCATACATACATCCCTACACAATCACGGTGACATATGCCTGTCTCCATACATACATCCCTACACAATCACGGTGACATATGCCTGTCTCCATACATACATCCTTACACAATCACTGTTACATGACATGCATCTGCTCAGCTCTCTCTCTCTCTCTCTCTCTCTCTCTCTCTCTCTCTCTCTCTCTCTCTCTCTGTATTCTTTCATATACACACACTCACACGCATGCACGTGCTCACACACACACACACACTAACACATCAACTCTGGCACTGTCTCACTCTCACACACAATCCTTCACACACACACACTCACTCTCTCAATCACACTCTCTCACACATACACAAACGCATGCACGCACGCACGCACACACTCCCTCACTCACTCTCACACATACACGTACGAATGCATGCACTGACACATTCCCCTACCATTTCTCACTCAATCACTCTCTCCACATACACGCACGCACACACTCACTCTCTCACTCTCTCTGACACCCACTTTCTCTCTTTCTCTCTCTCTCTCTCTCTCTCTCTCTCTCTCTCGCTCTCTCTCTCTCCCACACGCGCACACATATATAGTGAACAATTATAGTTAAACAATTATAATGAACGATTATAATGAACAATTATACCAGTAAATGAATTATGGTGGCATATAGTCGGTATGGATTAAGTATTGAAAGTTTTCGGTTAAATGTGTAGGGACTCATTGGAGTTTTCAGATCTGGAGGCAGATCATTCCATAAGTGAGCACCAGAATAGGCGAAACATGTTTTGTATAGGTCCAATCTAGGCTTTGAGACATGTAACAAATTTAGGCGCTTGCTGTTCATTGCATTAGATTGAATCAGCGGCAGAAGATACTCTAGGGTATTTTGATATATAATTTTGTTCACTAATTTGGCTTTGTTGAAAAGGAAGCGCTTTTGAAGTGGTAGAAGTCTTAGATGACTGTACAAATTATTACTTTCAACGTGCTTTATGTCAGAAACCAGACAAATAGCACGGTTTTGTAGAGAACATAGTCGTTTTAAATTAGATTTAGGGCAACCATCCCAAACTGTGGAACAGTAATCGAGATGTGATTGGATATAGCATGTATAGAATATTTTTCGTGTGCTTTCGTCCAGGAAGTGCTGAATTTTAGCATTAGCAAGTTGGTAAACTTTTTGTGCTATTTTCTTTTTAAGAACGTGAACATGAGAGCTCCAGCTCAAATGGCTATTAATTAAAAGACCTAGTGTTTTATGTTCATTCACATTAACTATAGGTAACGTGCCCATGCGGAGTTCGAGCGGTGATCTAGTTATGGCTAGTGTCTGTAGTTTTTGTTTGGTCGTTAATAGCATGGATTTGGTTTTGTCGATGTTAATTTGCATGCGGTTTTCATTGCTCCATCTAGTGAGATTATCGAGTTCCTTTTGTAAAGAATTCTCTAATTCACTACGGTTTTCTTGACTAGTATATATAGTACAGTCGTCTGCAAATAGATCACAAGTTGTATTGATATATAAAGAAGATCATTAATATAAACTGCAAAAAGAAGCGGACCTAGTATTGAGTCCTGAGGCACACCAATATTCAGCTGTGTGGGTCTTGATAGACAGTTGTTGAAGGACACGACTTGTTGTCTGTCGGATAGAAATGACGTAATTATGTTCACCATGTTGGTACTTATCTTCATTTGTTTTAGTTTTCTAATTAAAATATCGTGATCTACCATATCAAAAGCTTTTTTAAAGTCTACAAACACCGCTCCACAAATTCTACCGTTATTGATGTTTAAGTGCCAGTTATCGGTCATTTTTGTTAGAGCACTATGGCAAGAATATTTAGGTCGAAACCCAGATTGATTGTTAATTATTAGATCGTTGTTAATTAAATGGTGTAACGTTATTTTATGAATGTGTTTTTCTAGTGGTTTTGATAGCGACGATAGTAAGGAAATAGGTCTATAATTACCCAAAACGCTATTATCGATTGAGCCATTTTTAATTAGCGGAAACACTTTAACAATTTTAAATGCAGATGGAAAGTAGTTTTTGGCCAGGCACTGGTTATATATGAATGTTAAGGACACACTAATGACTGGTGCAGCACAACGAAGAATTCTATTACTGATACCATCTAGGCCGTGTGAGTTTGTTGATTTGAGGTTTAAGAGATATTTATAAACGTCTGCAACAGACATTAAAGGAATCTCAGCGGGAATATTTCTGGTGCACTTCTCCTCACAGAATGATGCCAGTGAACTTAAATTACACGATGAGTCTGGTATTGAAGACTTTAGATTCTCTATTTCTGATTGAAAGAACCAACTGAATTCATCGCATGTTATAGAATTTGGGATTGCTGATTCTGTAGGGCGTTTCTTATTGGTTAGCAAGTTAATAGCCTTCCATATATTTGTACTGTTTGAATTATCTACAATCAAATTTTTTAAATGGTCTTTTTTTATCCTACGAATTTCATATTTAACTTTATTCCTTAGTCTGCGGTAATTGATGAAGTCTTTATTTTTGTGTGCTGTATCTCGCTCTCTCATAATTTCCAGAACTTCACTAGTGACCCATGGGGATTTATGTTGATTTTTGACTCGAACTTCTTTGATTGGCACGTGTTTATCGAACACATTGTAGACTGTCTTCGTCCAGAAAGCTAAAGCATCGTCCGGGTCAGGAAGTTGGTAAACGTTATCCAAGGCTGCTTTTCTTAAGTCTTGCAAAAATAAATCTTGGTTGAATGCTTTAAAATTTCTAAATTTGATACTTACATGTTTATGTTTAAGAGATTTGAACCCAATTCTTGACCATGTACAACATACAGGGTAGTGGTCACTAACTGCACTAACAGGAACAGAACATTCAATAATATTATCTGGACAAGTAACATATATATGATCAAATATAGTTTAGGATGTGTCAGTAACCCTTGTGGGACGGTTTATTAGTTGTTTGAAATTGTAAGAAAGAATGATATCGTCCCATGTCTGGTTGGATTTACTAATATCTATGTTGAAGTCACCTAGTATCATAACTTCTCTACCTGCTGTAAACACTCTATACATCATTGTAGTGAAGCAGTCATACCAACTGTACCCGGCACAAGGATTCCTATATAGGTATCCAATGAGAAACGGTTGTTGGCGGGCTGGCTTCACCTCTAACCAAACATATTCTATCCCTACTGTCTCGAGATCACTTCTACGGGAACAGTTGAGGGAATTGGAAATGTATACAGCAATACCTGTCTCTAATTTTTGATTTGCATCTTTCCGAATTACTTTAAACCCCTTAAGTGAGATTTTAGAGTCGGTTATTTTGTCATTAAGACGACTTTCTGTGATTCCAAACACATGGAACTGTTTGGACATTATTACCGAGAGCTCAGGTAATTTGTTGAGCAGATGAAAGATGTTGAGATGGACTATATATAGACCATTTTTGTTGAGCCACTGATCGTGATTGGCAAACATTACAAACTAAAGGGAAGATGTCGCTTGTGGTATACAAATTGCAGGGATTTTGAAACTTTATTTAGAAATAGTTAAGGCTGTTAGAGGGAACAGGAAAATGTCTTTGCTGGAGTGACATCATGAATGCTTGGTGCAGGGCTGCAAGATTGTATCGCATTAGCTGCTGAAGTTGACGGTTCCACTCATAGGGTTGTAGATTACCGCCCAGCGAGGGACTGCTATGAGTGTCACTGGAAGTGCCTACATTGGAAGCAGGCATCGGAGATAGATAGATAGATAGACAGATAGACAGATAGATAGATAGATAGATAGATAGATAGATAGATAGATAGATAGATAGATAGATAGATAGATAGATAGATAGATAGATAGATAGATAGATAGATAGATAGATAGATCGGGAACGGGAGCTTATATGACTACTTATATGAATTAAATGAGATGCTCCCCACCAGGTCCTGGGCGAAGTCGGGCCCTGTCGGACAGACAGATAGACAGACAGACAGATAGTCGGGAACGGGAGCTTATATGACTACTTATATGAATTAAATAAATGAGATGCTCCCCACCAGGGACTGGGTGAAGCCGTGCCGGGTCAGACAGACAGACAGACAAATAGACAGACAGACAGACAGATAATCGGGAAAGGGAGCTTATATGACTACTTATATGAATTAAATGAGATGCTACCCTCCAGGAGCTTGGCGTAGCCGGGCCGGGTTAGACAGACAGACAGACAGACAGACAGACAGACAGACAGACAAATAGATAGATAGATCCCCGCCAGGGACTGGGCGAAGCCGGGCCGGGTCAGCTAATATAAATGCAATGTCTGGCTGTCCATATGTTATTGATGCATTCGGGAACGGTCCATCCGATTGAGATGAAATTTTCTACACGTGTTCTTATCATTCCCGTGCAGCCAACTGTCATAGTTTGTTAGTTTACAAACAGCTATTTATAATTTATATATAGCGAGGGGACTTATCTTAGGATAAGTTATATCAAGGGACATAATTTTTAGTAGCATTGCTATATATATTTTATATATAATTGTTGCATTGTTATCAAAGCTTTATAAAATGTTTGTCTACATTTATTTAGAGGCATATACGTTATAATATATAATGATAAAATCTTTAACGCATTTTTAAAGTTTTCATAAAAATAATACACCTATTTTAAATACGCGAAAATTATCTAACTCATCTTTTTATTTCTCTTCGACATCTATACAGTCATCCCAGCAT
This sequence comes from Cepaea hortensis, assembly GCA_963921405.1. Lineage (NCBI taxonomy): Eukaryota > Metazoa > Mollusca > Gastropoda > Stylommatophora > Helicidae > Cepaea > Cepaea hortensis. The sequence goes on from OY992897.1 coordinate 53,811,091, forward strand.
TTATTGGGATTTCGTGATATCTTGGTAAGTTTATGTTCAGTAGTTTCAGAGAAATTAGACGTTGACAGTCAAAATTCTTAGGACATGTTATGAGAAGAAATGGACTGGAGAACTTAGTGACAGCTGGCACGATCGAAGGGAACAGACCAAGAGGAAGAACAAGAGGAAAATATCTGGATGGCTTGGCCACATGGCATGGACGAGACAGGAACACAGAGCTGATCCACAACTATGGTGATCGAGTGAAATGGTGAGTCATGACCGCCCACGCTTTCCGGCATGGCACATGATTGATTGATTTAGTTTCAGATTGCCCTATTTAGTTATTGGGAAGAAGATTGTTCTCTTCCAATCTGTTCGCCATATTTCCGGGAACGGGAACGGGAGCTTATATGACTACTAATATGAATTAAATGAGACGCTCCCCACCAGGGACTGGGCAAAGCCGGGCCGGGTCGTCTTTTTTGGGAACGGGAACGGGAGCAGGAGCCGAATATTTCCGGGAACGGGAACGGGAGCTTATATGACTACTAATATGAATTAAATGAGACGCTCCCCACCAGGGGCTGGGCGAAGCCGGGGCGGGTCGTCTTCTTTGGGAACGGGAACGGGGGCAGGGGCCGAATATGAATTAAATGAGATGCCCCCCGCCAGGAGCTGGGCGAAGCCGGGGCGGGTCGTCTTTTTGGGAACGGGAACGGGAGCATTGGCCGAATATGGATTAAATGAGATGCTCCCCGCCAGGAGCTGGGCGAAGCCGGCCGGGTCAGCTAGTATATATATATATATTAGAGGCAATCAAATGGAGGCCGTGTAAGCAGTCATTAAGACAGACGCCTAACGAATTCGTTAGACGGTGATGCCGTCATCTACAGAGATGGGTCGGTCGTCCGACATGTGAGAAGCTCACGGGCCTTCACGGCGCTGGCCAGAGGGAGAATTGTGAAGGAGGACTCTTGTGCTTTTGTTGAGACCACAAGTAGCCTGACTATGGAAGCCTAGGCAGTAAGGAAAGCAATAACATGGCTTGAGACTCAGACATTCAATTGGGCATGTATTCTTAGCGACTTAATGAGTATACTCCAGAGGATAGAGATGGGGTGGATCCGAAGAGAGTGGTTGCTGTCTCTGGAGCCGTCTCGGCTGACAAAGATTAGTTTCAACTTCGTGCCAGAGCATGCGGGAGTACAAGGAAATGAGCGGGCTGACAAGCTTGCAGGTAAGGCTAAGGTGAAGGGCGGACGCGCCATGGACCAGACTGACATTCTGAATGCTCTACGAGAAGTAAGACTTTTGCGAGAACCAAGTGATGACTGCGAATCTACAACCATGGCCAGACTGCGAGAACAGCAAATCAAAAGAGGGGTGGCCAAACAAGAACATTACGCAGAAAGCCAAAGAAGATTGATAAACCAACACAGAACTGGTGTCGTTAGCCGCTATACTCATACATATAATGAGGATGATCTGTCGACTAACTAACTAACTAATTAACTCGGACGCCTTGCCAATCGGCTCGGTGGTCGGGGGCTCAAATTCGCATCAAGGCCGACTTTTAAAACTGACCTGGGCTCGCAGGTCCCGCCCAGCCAAACATGGGTCTCATGACATGTCCTGGGCTCGCAAGTCCCAGCCAACCAAACATGGGTCTCATAACATGTCCTGGGCTCGCAGGTCCCACCCAGCCAAACATGGGTCTCATGACATGTCCTGGGCTCGCAGGTCCCAGTCTGTCCTAGGAAATAAAGACGAACGGAGTATTATTGATGACATCATCGACCGCATGCTAAATTGTGTATACAAATATCCGTGTAGCATTATATGTACAAGATGCATTGATGCATGGGAAAGAGTCCTTTAGTGTTTACGTTAAAAGTGCCATCTCAGTATACCCAGGGGGTAGCCAACGGTGACACAAGTCTGCTGGTATAACAACATACGTATGCCGTTTCAGTATATACAGGGGACATCCAACGTTAACACAAGTCTGCTGGTATAACAACATACGGATGCCGTTTCAGTATACCCAGGGGATAGCTAACGGCAACACAAGTCTGCTGGTATAACAACATACGGATGCCATTTCTGTGTATCCAAGGGACAGCGAATGGTAACACAAGTCTGCTGGTATAACAACAGATAGATGCCATCTTTCAGTCATAAGAAGCTAGTGGACAACTGGAGGAACGTTGTTCAATTTAATGCATCGCAGTATGTACTACGGCCAGCACACAAATAAACGATTCAAGGTAGATGGTCATAAGCACGATGTATAGTTGGTCTTCGACAAATTGGACTTGCAGCGTTGATAATACGTAGTAATGTTTCAATTGAGCGATGCATTGCAAAACTATGCTTGCTTGCTTGCTTGTGTTCGATGGCTTGAGCTCCAACGCGAAGTCCTGTATGTCGGATGAAGGCATCCTGTTGTCCAACATCAGTGTGATGTCATACAGGACCTGAGTTTTGCGTGAGTATCCGTTGTCCCATGTCTGGCTTATTGGTGTGAAGACTGGTGGTTCCTCGCCGTACAGGCAGACACTCTCCGACTTCGGAGGAATCGGTGATCCTATTGACTTTAGCCAGGACCCCGAAGGGACCTGTTGCCCATGACGCTCGACGAGGACGCGTCAATAGGTCTTGGCCAGTATATAACCCGGCCCTGGTGCCTTGGAAACACCTCTGCGTCCCTGCAAAACTATAATTGATGATAAACAGGAGGTAATCAAAAATAGCTATCGCGTTTACCTCCTTCTGTAAAGAGGTGCAAACAACAAACACCCATGGCCAGAGAATGCTTGGACTACTTCAGAGAATCAGGAAAAAGCTGAAAGAGTTCATGTCTTTATACTTGAAGAAAACTTTACAATGCAAGAACGAAAGAAGGCTGTACGCAAAGTGAATGTTAGATAGTCCCCAACACCTGCTAAGATCAACAATGAAATGTTATTCCGTTTGCGCTCAGCCGGAGAAGAAGTAATTCTATATGTAATAAATGGGACTCAGAACAATGGACAACTGCTTAAAGCCTGGCAGACACTCACAGTGTCCCAGTATTGAAACACCAAACACCCCCGGGTTAAATTAACAGGTATCATCATCCTGACTTGATACGTCATCTTGTTCGTTCAAAGCTTCCTAAAGGATAAAGTTAAAACATCTTTACTAGTTCCTTTAAAATGCTGGACTCCTGTGCCAGGTATGAGCAGGTTTTATGGTTGCAAGAAACCCTTCGGGGTCCGACTGGTTAGGTTTACACAAAGTATGCATTGTGGTTTTAATTCTAACACATCAACATTTTATCAAGCTCTTTAATTTACGGCAATGTTACGATGGGGTTCGAGGACAACTCCACCGATGAAGACATGATTTCATGGTAAGACGTACAATAATAAACGGGATTTGCTGAGGAGGGGATCCGAGCACTTATGGACTGAATGGTTCGATGTGCAATGAGGATGATATGTCGACTAACTAACTAACGAACAATAATAAACTAATCATTAATTGATACACAATCCAGACAAAGATCACTGGTTCAGAGATCCATTACATCATAGACGTACTAAACGAATCATGAACACAATGGTCAACTGTCTCACGCAGATCTCTCTTCTCCCTTGTCTTCCTGTATTGTCCGTTCAATGTTTTTCTCTTAATTTAACAACATAGATATGCTATTATATTATACTTATTATAACGATTGCACATATAATATTACAATATTCTTATGATAACAATAAAAGATATACTATTATATTATTCTTATTATAACAATCAAATATAGAGAGCCTCTGTTGGATTTTTATTTAACCAGAACAAGCTGGTGTTGTCGGAAACGAGCAGGCGGACAGATTGGCAGGGTGTGATACCGTTAGATGGGATACTAAGTTAGTGGCATATCATTTTACAGGACGTTGCAGTCAACACCATCATTTTTGCTGTGGTGATCTCTTGGCAAGTTTTACGTTCGGTAGTTTACCATTGCTTTCTGAACGACCGGCACCCATACCATTTCGTTAAAAAAAAACACAGTGCAACGAAGTCTGCTGCCAAATCGCAAGCAGCTGTGTTTAGAACGCGGGTATGAGGGATCACGAACCGCACCGTAAATCCTACGCCACGGAGCAGGTTGATGGGGTACTGGTGCATGATAAATCAGATGTAGTCGGGGCCTTTTGGGAAGACGTGTGTTGTATTTATTTTTTTTTCTTTTATTGTTGCCTATCCCTTACGGGACGTTGCAGTCAACACCGGCATTTTTCAGCTGCTGTTGATGTACTAGGCAAGTGTTACGTTCAGTAGTTTGCTATTTCTTTATGAACGACCGGCTCCCATACCAGCACGTTATAACACAACGCGACACGGTCTGCTGCACAAATCGGTCGCAGCTGAGCTTCGAACGCCTGGTACCCGGCTCACGAACCGCCTTCCCAAGCCTTTAGCCACTGATGTATAGAAGAACAAATAGGTCAACATAGGACTCTGTGTTTGAAACACGACGGACACATCATCAGACGGTTACTGGCACCGTTAGCATTGGGACTCTTCGCTGGCTGTTGAAGATGAGGACTGAGCACATATGGGAATGCCCCGAGTGCTGTGATGTCGGTTCCGGGCTCAACTCAACTCTCTTATTATTCATCCATGTTAAGTTGTTTTTTCCCCCTTTTCACGTGTTCTTGAGACAGGCCACAGAGGCATTGTAGTATGGTTAAGTTATGAGGAGGGAGATTCTAGAGTATATCGTGACAACAAGAGGATCAGCAGTGCAAATTATCCACAATCACATAGAACATATGTTTATACAGTAGCATGTGTACCTCTCCTCCCCACGTCACGCACACACATACACGAACACACACACACACACTATATATATATATATATATATATATATATATATATATATATATATATATATATGTATATATATATATATATATATCATCATCATCATCATCATCATCATCATCATCATCATCATCATCATCATCAATCAGGTGCCGTCTCCACAATGAAGGTTAGCTGCAATGGATCTCCAACATTGAATGTCTCTCGCCTTGACTGTACGTTCTGTCAGGCTGATGTTCGTCCATCTCTTGATGTTATCCTCCCACTTGTATCGTTGTCTACCTCTTGCTCGCTTGCCCTCAACCTTGCATTCCAGTATGGTTTTTATAAGAGTATCATGTCTTTTAACGTGGCCAAAATATTTCCCTTGCCTCCTCTTTATTTCTTTCATCAACTCTCTCTTCATTCTCAGTTTTTCTAGAACCTCTGCATTTGATTGTTTTTGTTTCCATGAAATACGACCTATTCGTCTGTATATCCACATCTCCAGGGCTTCTGTGCGGCTTTCTAGTTGCTTGTTCAATGTCCAGGCTTCAGAGCCATACAGCAGCGTTGAATATACGTAGCATTTGACAATTCTCATTTTTAATGCGTTATTAATCTCTCTAGATGTTAATATTGATTTCATGCCGTTAAAGCATTTTTGGCCATTCCTATTCTCTTTTTGATTTCCATTTCACTTCTGCCATCATGTGTTATTATATGTCCAAGATAAGAGAAACTTGTTTCTTGTTCTAGTATCTGCCCGTTTACTGTGATGTTCATTGATGACCTTTCCTTCTCACTGCTAATTATCATAGTTTTTGTTTTTTGGATGTTAATATCTAAGCCAAAATATGCACTGTGCCTGTTTACTTCTTCCACTATACCTTGCAACTCTTGCAAACGTGGCAACATAAAATCCATACGTGAAATTCATTCATTCAGTAGCATGTACTTAATGAATCTCGCTGCTAAAACAACCTTCAATCCATACATTCAGTAACATGTCCTTTGCAGAACCTCGCTGCCATAACAACCTTCCATTCATTCATTCAGTAGCATTCCCTTAAGCAAAACCTCGTTGCCATAACAACCTCATGGAAAACTTCTCGGTCATATGCTAGATGTACACACAATAATAAGGTACCATTGGAGGATGCCATAATTTTTACCGCAAAAGTACCAAGCTTTCGACAGTATACACTGAAATTATTTACTGCAGCGTATCAAGACATTACCAATGAGCAAGTCCTCCAAGATACAAATGAAAACGGTAAACAGATTAGAAAATTCGACGTAGACAGTCCAGATTTTTTGGGCCCGTTATGAGAAGAAATAAACTGAAGAACACAGTGACAACTGACAAGATTGAGAAGAAAATAACAAGAGCAAGGCAGAGAGGTATATACTTAAATGGCTTGGCCATATGGGATAATAGAGACAAACACTTGATCCACGACTCTCTTGATTGTAGAGATGGCGAAACCGAGAGTCGATTGATGTAGTAACATATATAACGACCACTTTACGCACCGAGAGTCGATTGATGTAGTAATATATATATACCGACCACTTTACGCACCGAGAATCGATTGATGTAGTAACATATACCGGCCACTTTACGCACCGAGAGCCGATTGATGTAGTAACATATATGTCTAACACCATAAGCCACCTAAGAATAAGGTGTGTGAAAGAAAGCTTTACCTGTTTGTTTTTATTTTTATTTTTGAAACAGCTACAACAGATTTGATTACCAAAAAAAAAAAAAAAAAAGCGATAGAAATATAATGACAAGTTGACACTACAACTGCCCGAGATAGAGATAGGAACCACGTCAGACCAGTGATCATCTTCACAACACTTAGTTAGTTAGTTAGTTATCAGTTGGGGTATCTTCGTTGCACTCCGGACATGTCCATAGGTGCTCAGATCCTCCCCCCCCCCCAGCATATGCATCAGCGTCCGGTGGCTAATAGTGCCAGTTCTGTGTTGGTTGACGAGGCGCTTTGTTTTTCCGATGTACCTCTCGCGTCTGGCTGCGCCGATTCTTACTCCCAGGTCTTTCATCCTGGAAAGCGATGTGGAATCACTGGCGTCAAAATCCTCTGTTCTCGCCATATCTTTAAGGGCGTTAATAACATCGGCACGATCCATGGGCTGGCCATCTACAGGGGGTGCAGAGCCAGCCAATTTATCAGCTCGTTCATTTCCCTCGACTCCCGCATGTCCCGGGACGAAGATGAAGGTGACTTTGCGGACAACAGACTTCCGCAGCGACTCAGTCCACTGTCTACATACAGATCCAGCTTCGACCTTCTGAATCATGCTCATTGAATCACTTAGTACACACACGTTGGTATAATGCTGTGATTCCAGCCATATGAAAGCCTGTGTAACTGCCAGCACCTCCATCGTCATGCTGCTCGTGGTCATGGAGTGGGCACCACTGGATTCTTGAACGGTTCGGCCCGCTGAGCGGGCTGTAAATGCCCACGCACTTCTCTGCTGCTTTACAACAGATCCATCTGTATAGATGAGCACTTCGGGGCTATCTGAGTGATCATAGATGAGCGCGTTAACCTCTGCATTGACAGCGGCAGGGTTCTGCTCTCTGCACCGTCTGTCGAGTGTGATAATGCAGGAGAAGGTACACTTAAAAGCTGGAGGCACCGGCACCCATTCCTTGCCGGGGTTGATACTGGTAAGACTGCAGACCTGTCCGACGACATCTTCCGCCCGACCCATCCATGATTTGCCCCTCTTTAGCCTGTCACCCTTTTCTCTGAATACAGCGTCATGCAGAGGGTGCTGCTCATCTGCACTTATTTTTAAGTATGCACGAGCTCTCCAGATCTTGATCCTGTGTTCCATTGTCGGGAAGTCAAGGAGGTATCTCATTGCTACACAGCTGGTGTCTCTCGTGCAGCCCAAAATGATGCGCATGGCTTCGTTTTGTACCTTTTCAAGTCTTCCAATCTGTGTAGGGCTGACAGTGAGGATGGCCAGGGCATACTCGATGCGTGAAAGCACAAGTCCTTGGAACAGAAGTAATAGCAATCTTTGCTCGATATTGGCAGTCGCCATGACTCTCATTGCTGCCAAACCTTTTCGAGCCTTCATTATGACATAATCGACATGATCTCTGAAGGACAGGCTACGATCAAGCCTCACGCCAAGATATGTCATTGACTGGGTTCTACTCAGAATGCTCCCATCCATTCTTACTGCCGGCAGGTCTGTTTTCACAATATGGTTGTTTAGTGAGAACCATGTAACCGTTGCCTTTGCAGGGTTGACAAGGGCATCGGCATCAGCACACCATGAGGAAATTCGATCTAGTTCGCCCTGCATATAGTTGGCAACCGCCTGTCTATCTCGACCCTGTCGATACACGAGGATGTCGTCAACGAATGACAGAGTCCTACCCCTCCCATCCAACTGTTGTTCAGTGATCGGCACCGTATACACGTTGAATAGTACTGGTGACAGTGGTGAACCCTGCGGCAATCCTGGACATATCGTTATCGGCTCAGAAGACCAACTCCCGCATCTTAGCACCACCTTCCTTTGGAGTAGAACTGCAGATATCCATCGTACAAGGTGAGGGTGCACTTTCAGTCTGAGGAGGGTTTGCATCAAGTGCTCGAAAGATACTCTGTTATATGCGTCCTCTAAGTCTATGGCGGCCGCACATGTCTCTTCTCTGACCTGAAATCCTTCGTAAACATCTTGAGCAAAGACCGCCGCATTCAGCCATGACTCTTTGTTGCGTCTGTATCCTCCAAGTGTGGGCGGGAAGCAGCCGAGCTGTTCCAAGTCCCAAGCAAGTCTGTGTGCTACAATTTTCTCCAGTAGCTTGCCAACAGTATTCTGCATCGTAATGATTCTGTAGCCGCTTATCCTGGAGTGGTCTTTGTTCGGTTTTGGCAGCGGCAGCAGGTAGCTGTGTAGCCATTCTTCTTTGACCTGACCCCTCTGGATACTGGTGTTGAATTCTCTGGCCAGTTCTTCCATGTCATCATCTGATATCACCATTAGGTCATCATATCGGATGCCGTCTGGGCCTGGGGCGGTGTTAGGTGATTTCTTGAGCATCGCACGCAATATGTCAACTGTGATTGTCCATTCTTCGTCTGTCCCGACCCCCTCGCACAACTTAGAGAGTGTTGTTGTGGTCCTCTGTCTGGCGGGCTCGTCTTTCTGGTCAGTCTGTTCTATGTAGCGTGCAAGAAGGGCCTTACCTTTATCCGCATCCGACTTTTTCCATGCGTATCTACTTCACAACACTGGTAGGATGTAATGGATCTTCAGTTAAATGTCGGAATTCCCCATAGTAAAGCACCAACTCCTCCCACGGTGGCCACCTATAATTATCTAGTTATTCAAGAAATAATATATTAATATCTCTGCCACTTTATAGCCCCATAAACATTTAAGTTTGTCATGCAAAACAATATTAGTAGCTACTCAAACAACGCCAGTGTAGGCATATTAATGCAATAGCTTGTCTTTCACTTCTTGAAACACGATTTGACTTTCACCGCAATCATAGAATTATGTCCCTACTATCTTATGTCCATTAGGGCATTTCCTAGGGCTCGGGACTTCGTGATACTATTCATGTGTGGAAGAAATACACTTAACTTGTGTGTGGTATCCGGCCCACACTTGACAGAAATATGTACATTTAAGACACACCGCTCCGAGATTTCGTTATCTAACCCTCACTTATAATTTCATGACAGTCGTTATTGGGCTCGTCTTTCAAACTTTCCAGAGGAACGGGGAATTGTGATATGGCGGCAGGAAGCCTAGAAATCATCCTTGTATCTACTGTTGGTAATACTAGCGGTAGGTTGTCTACGGGGTGTTGTCATGTACACGAACACACACATATCATAACACAGACAGACAGACAGACAGACAGACAGACAGACAGACAGACAGACAGACAGACAGACAGACAGACAGACAGACAGACAGACAGACGGACGGACGGACGGACGGACGGACGGACAGACAGACAGACAGACAGACAGACAGACAGACAGACAAAACGAACTTTATTTTCAAAGGGTAACAAATTGGGCACGCAGGCCCGTCTTACATTCGGCCCTTCCAATCAATCATCTTTCGTTCATCAATAGTGCATAGGAAAAACATTGTCAAATGAATTTTGTAAACATAAATAATGCATATTACCATGTTATGAGACACATCCACCACCCACCCACACATCCCCCATTAACCCACACATCCCCCCCAACACACACACCCCAGGCACACATACATGCCCCACCCATCCACCACATTCCCACACCTACACATCTCCCCACCCACACATACTCCCACCAACCACATATCCCATCCACCCACACCCCAAGCATACATACATTTCCCAACCCACACAACCCCCACCCACACACATCTCCCCACCCACTCACATATCCTCCACCCGTCCCATTACCCATCAACAATCATCCACCCACATATCCTCCTCCACCCACACACATTCAACCACCCAGCCAAACACACACCCCTTAACCACACATCCCCCACGCACACAAATCTCCCCGCCATCTCACATATCCCGCACCTACCCAAACACAAATTCCGCACCCACCCATATAATCTCCCATCTCCCCCAGCCCACTCACAGATCCCGAGCCCACCCATACAAACATCCCCCACCATCTCCTAACCCACACACACTCACCCACCCACATATGCTCTACCCATCTACACATCCTCCACCCACTCATCCCGCAACCAAACATCCCTTAACCACACATCCCTTAACCACACACCCCTACCCATATACACACACATCCCCACCCACACACACACATCTCCCCACCCATACACACATCCATCACACACATTCCAACCCACTAACACATCCTCCATTCACAAACACACACCTCCCATCCACGCACACCCAACCCACACACACACACACATCCCTCACTTATATCATAGATTGATTGATTTAGGAACTAATATCATAGATAGATAGATAGATAGATAGATAGGTAGATAGATAGATAGATAGATAGATAGATAGATAGATAGATAGATAGATAGATAGATAGATAGATAGATAGATAGGAAGGTAGGTAGGTAGGTAGGTAGGTAGGTAAGTAGATAAGTAGATAGATAGATAGATAGATAGATAGATAGATAGATAGATAGATAGATAGATAGATAGATAGATAGATAGATAGATAGATAGATAGATAGATAGATAGTGAGGAAATTAGATCGGTCTAAAAATAGCCAAGAAAAACTAGCTCTTCAGCATCAAAGGGCAGTAAAACATATTAGGCAGCCTCAATTTCATGCATGGTGGAGCTTTATTCAGTGAACTGGCTGCTCTATGTGTCTGACCACAAATAATTCCTGTTTGAGGGGAGGGTTCTTGTTGGCAGGACACGTTTCATATTTAATGATGTCTGGGGATCACAGAGTGTCAAGGCTTGCTACAAAGAAACTGTTGATATCAGTTTTTGCAACTTCAAGAGTCATTACTTGATTGATCTTCTACCACAGGCAACAACACAACGCTGCGAGGGGCATGGGATCCTACGGCAGAACTTTTAAGTTCTTTCAAAATGTCCGTATGGTATATGGACATGATAGTGGTTGCTGCTTAGTACAGTGAAAACAAAGACCACTTGTACATGTTTATGATACGTTGAATGCAGTAAGAAAGAGAGTGCTGAAGTGCTAAATACAACATGTTTTGCTGTATGGCAATGAATCTTAAAACTTAAATGAATAAATTAGGAAGAACTTGGAAGCAACAGAGATGTGGTTCCTGAGAGGAATGTTGCAAATTCCTTGGACTGCAAGAGTAGCTAACGACGATTGCCTGAAAGAGGCTAATGACACTAGAACGTTATATACAACAATAAGACAGAGACAAACAGCTTCCTTTGGGACATAAGCTTCAATGCGAGCTGGCATGACACTTAATGATGATGATAATAGCATGTTGGAAATATGGTGCCAGACATTTGTGTAGACCACAGGGCACTCAGTGGGAGATGCTCTCGACAGCACGCCGGCCGCCTGCACTTCCCAAGGCGTATCCTGGTACACATTGGAGGCTGAACTGACCACGCTACGTGCAGACTAGTACATCAAGCATGTGCCATCTCAACGTCCGAATGTTGGCTATAATCGACCTCCAACACTTTCTGCTCATACTCTGAGAGTACACTACTACTCTTTGTCCTTCTCTGTTTTGTCACTTGTTGAATGTTACTGGGATTAAACAATTTTCAATACCTACGGCACAACACCAGCAAACATAAGCGAGTAAAATCTTTCAGAACATGCATCTTTCTCGTGGCAACTTATATGTGTGACTACTTGATTGATTAGAGAAATTAGACGTAGACAGTCACACATTGCTGGACACGTTATGAGAAGAAATAAACTAGAGAACTTGGTGATAGCTGGCAGGAATGAGGGGGAAAGCATCAACAAACAAAAGGCAGAGACGGAAGTATCTGAGTGGCATGGTCGGGACAAGAACACTGAGCTAATCCACGACTCTGGTGATCTTGTGAGATGGCGAAACATGACCAGCTACGCTAATCGGCATGACACATAATGACGAATGGACCGTGTCACAACCACTAAATAAGAAAAAAAATATGGGCTTTCTAGCTCATATCTTAAAGACAAATCCTTGGAGTAGCATGGACCAAGAAGAAGAAGAAACATGCTGACATTCTTCAAAGCCTGTACATCGGGGGGGGGGGGGGGGGGAGGCGAGAAAAAACTGGCCAACACACAATGTTACTTCTCTGAAACTAACATACATTGGCCAGTTCAACTTCACAGTGGGTGTAGAGAACAGTGATGGGAAGTCTGGTGTCTCGGAGAAGTGACGAGGCTGGGGGTTGACCAGCACGAAGATGTACATGGGACATTGTCGACACCTTGCTCATGAGGGTGCATGAGGCGGCAGAACTGTCAAGAGATCGAGAGGCGCACCGTGACGAGAGTAACTTTGAGTAAAGAACCCGCTGTGTGATGATGTAGCTTGTAACACATCACCATCTATCCAGCAGATTGGAGGAGTTACAGATTCAACACATCCAGAATTTCTACCCTGTGGCTCAAACCGATGTAGTGATACGTGCATGTGTTCATAAACTGCTGTGTTGTTCCATGTAATGACCCATGCATGTATTCATCAGTTATTGTGTTGTTCCATGTAGTGATACCAGCATTTGTTCATCAGTTATTGTGTTGTTCCATGTAGTGATACTTGCATGTATTCATCAGTTATTGTGTTGTTCCATGTAGTGATACGTGCATGTATTCATCAGTTATTGTGTTGTTCCATGTAGTGATACCAGCATTTGTTCATCAGTTATTGTGTTGTTCCATGTAGTGATACTTGCATGTATTCATCAGTTATTGTGTTGTTCCATGTAGTGATACCAGCATTTGTTCATCAGTTATTGTGTTGTTCCATGTAGTGATAATTGCATGGATTCATCAGTTATTGTGTTGTTCCATGTAGTGATACGTGCATGTATTCATCAGTTATTGTGTTGTTCCATGTAGTGATACCATCATTTGTTCATCAGTTATTGTGTTGTTCCATGTAGTGATACTTGCATGTATTCATCAGTTATTGTGTTGTTCCATGTAGTGATACGTTCATGTATTCATCAGTTATTGTGTTGTTCCATGTAGTGATACTTGCATGTATTCATCAGTTATTGTGTTGTTCCATGTAGTGATACGTGCATGTGTACATCAGTTATTGTGTTGTTCCGTGTAGTGATACTTGCATGTATTCATCAGTTATTGCGTTTTTCCATGTAGTGATACCAGTATTTGTTCATCAGTTATTATTATTCCATGTACTGATACTTGCATATTTTTATCAGTTGTGTTTTTCCGTGTAGTGATACGTGCATGTGTTCATAAACTGCTGTGTTGTTCCATGTAATGATACTTACATTTGTTTATCAGTTATATGTTAATCAGTTGTTGTGTTGTTCCAGGTAGTGATACATGCATATGTTCATCAGTTGTTGTGTTGTTCCAGGTAGTGATACATGCATATGTTCATCAGTTGTTTTGTTCAATCATATAGTGATACATGCATGTGTTTTATCTGTGGTTGTATTCTTCCATATAAATATCCCTTTTATCTGGGCCTATTTGCTTCTCTTTGTTTGTAATTTAACTGTTTAGCAGCGACATCATCATCACGCACCATGCCGATAATCGTGGGCGGTCATGTTTCGCCATCTCACACTATCACCAGAGTCGTGGATCAGCTCCGTATTCTTGTCTCGACCAAGCCACGTGGCCAAGCCATCCAGGAATATATTTTCTTCTCATAGCATGTCCAAAGAATTGTGACTGTCTACGTCTAATTTCTCTAATCAGTTTACGGTTTTCATTTGTTTCTCGTAGGATGTGGCCAATGGTTTTTCCGTCTGCCCACTGTATTCTTTGCAGATCCTGCTCATTGCCAGCAATTAATACTATATCATCCGCATATCTAATGTTATTGATGTTACATCCCCCTCTGGTGTATGATTACTCTCTTATCTTCTAGATTTATGAAAATATTTTCATTGTATAGGGAGAAAAGATCTGGAGACATTACATATTCCAGTCGCATACCCTACTTAATAGGCTGATATTGACGTACTTCATTGTCAATATTTATGGCAGCTTGTTGTTTTCATTGTATGTGTTTTACAAATCTAAGGTCTTTGTCAAGGAATTATTGACTTTCTCCGTAATCCCGAATATCCACGTAGGGCAACGCAGCTGCGCGAGATTCGGTAGCGGATCACGTCGCATTGGTTACTTACGGACGTATGTGACCGGGTCGCTCAGAAAGCAATGGCAAACTACTGAGCGTAATCTTGCCAAGAAATCAACGACAGCGGTAAAATGCTGGCGTTGACAGCGATGTCTTGTAAATAGGATATGCGAAAAAAAGGTCTTTGTCATCACTTTGTAGATTTGCAAGCACCCCTATCATGCTGACATATCTTACTCTATCGAAAGCCTTTGTGTAGTCAATAAAGCAAAGGTGTAGGTTTTTATTTACTTCTATAGAGCGTTCATTTAATGTTCTCAGCATATACACAGCATTTTCTGGACCTATGTCTTCTAGAAACCCACATTGTTCTTCTCCTATTTCGGGTTGTATTTTTATTAAAACCATCATTTCCCCTTAGCTTTGAACGCAAGCCGTACCCGTGCTACTACCTCTACTGCAATAGACTAATTTTTGCGTTTTGATTAGCTTTCCCTATTACCAGTCTCCCTCGCCATCATGCGAACCCACTCCGACTTCAGAGGTACTTGTCAAGGACGAGAATTCAACATTGTCATTTTATTGTGTGTTATTATTTCGTTTATTTATGTTTAAGTTGTTGTCACCACACAATTGCAAGCTGAATGGATTTACTGGATGCCTTGTTCCCTAAGACTGCAGCAAACACATTCAGTTTGGTTTACTTAAACAAGGACTATTCAAAATAAAATTCCTTCTTCTTATAGTCCATTCTGTGTGAGGTCGGCGATCACGTGTATCCACAGCGTGTTCCCCGTGTACAAGCAATTATTTCCGGTACTGGTGATCTTACATGCCATGATGTCCAGCTATCTAGCACTGTCTCTCTCGAAACACCGCTTGTCTCACACCCTCTAGCTTTTCCCTTCTCATGAAGTGTGTTCTGTTTTGAAAGATATCTTCATTACGTCCCTCACTCCTCCATTGTGTTCGCATAATTCTTCTGTATACTCTCATCTCTGTAGCTTCCCCATAATTCTTAACCAGTCTGCATGCTGTTCATCATTTACTTCCGAACATCGGTATTAGTTCGATATGGCTCGTAATCAAGCTTTTTTCAACTTCAGTGACAGAGATATACTGTACACAATTTTCTTCATGTTGAGAAATTATACTTCTGCTTTGGTTATTTTATACTTAACCTCTGTTATTATGTTATCAAAGGACACGCTGGTTTGGTTCCATTTTTTTTTTTTTTTTTAGCATATCCTTTACAGGACATCGCTGTCAACAGCAGCATCTTTCAGCTGTCTGTTGATTTCTTGGCAAGATTACGCTCAGTAGTTTGCCATTGCTTTCTGAGCGGCCGGCTCAGTATCCTGCAAGTCACCAGCGGGGGTCGAACCGCTCCCAGTTCTCTCCCGCTACGAGACTCTGCGTGATAAACGGGATTACGGAGAAAGTGTTATAACACCTCAGCCAGAGAGACCGGCTTGGTTCCATCTCGTTCCATTTATAGTACTGCTGTATTTGGAATGTCTTTCTTTCTTCCGCAATTACCATTACTTCTGTTTTCTGTTAAGTAATTTATTTTAATAAAGTTAAACAATCATTGTTTTACTGGTTTTTGTTTGCGTGTTTTTGTTTTTACTATTTTTCCAATTATTAAACGTGTTTGTGTTAGATTGTCACATTCTCATTGCCAATTTCGCAATGGTCTTATTTCTAGAATAGTGGCACTTCCTCCGTCTTCATTTGCTTAGTGTTATACGAATGAAAGAAATTATTCATCCCCCCTCCCCCTTTCCCAGTGTTTCCATAGTGATGTGTGGTACATAGATATTCTCCCAGATCTATGAATAAAACCGAGGTGGCGCAGTGATTATCATGCTTGCCTGCCGGCCCGGTGGACATTTATTAGAATCTCATTCGATGTGGGGATGATCTGTCATTGACCTCGGCTGCCAGGTCTGTTCAACATGAGAATGGATACCACACAATGTCATGGTCAGTATAGGTAGTCAGTCAGTCAGTGGCTGCATCGCATTGGTTAGCACGCTTGCCCGCTAGCCTGTTGGTCAAGGGTTCACAATCCCATGGAGACGTGAGTTGTGTGAAACTGACCTATGCTGCAGGCTGTGACACCATGACATACCTTGGAGAGTAAAGGCCGTGGGTGGGATATTGATGACGTCATCCATGGAGTGCTGATTTGTTCATGAAAATGTGGGGCTAACACAATGTACCCAAGACGTGGACAGGGGTCCTTGACTTTTTTTTCCTCTATGTTTATAAATATTGTCTTACTATATTGGGAATGGAAGTCGTCGTGGTTGAGAGGTTTAACGCGATTAAACGTTCTATTCTGACCGCGTCGTTGTGGGGTCGTTCCTCAAACCGGTTAATTGGGCGTAAATGTTGACTTCCCGCTCAGAAAGCAATGGCAAACTACTGACCGATCAATGGCCTAGTAAGTCACAAACTAGCCATTAGAGGCTGGGTGTGATTGCAACCTCCTGCAAGAGGACTTGGAACTTTTAAGAAGAGAAAGAACAAAATTAAGAATTTAAACAGTTGCCGTCCTTGTGTTTGAGTAATTGGTGATTATGTATGTTTATGTACCCTTGTCTATCAGCAACATCATTATCATTGTGTTGGTAATGAGCCAAGGAATAATGCTCTGACGTAAACTAAAATGGCGGCTCCTCGTGTTTACATGCGGTTAGGACTTGTTCAAACCCAGACGTTTCTGGTGTATGGTCTGAGATCCCGCCCAGACAACCGCCTCCCCGGACGGCTCTAAAACCTTCAACGTTTATCATGTCCTGACCGGCAGATGTGCCAAAAGAACTGTCCAAGAGGGGAAACCCCGGGGGTCCTTGCTCATTAACGTAGCCAGCGAGGTTCCGTCCAGAGCAGGCCATGAAATGGACATAAAACTGGGCAGGCACGGAACCCAGCCACCGAGATGATAGCATGACCTCTTTGGGCACTTTGCCTGATCCTCTTCTTTGTTTATCTTCTTCCTCTTTTTGATTAGTTTACTCACCCGAGACATGCTGCATTGATCTTTTCCCGCATCCCCTCGACAAATGAACATCTTCTTCTAGCAGAATAAATTCATTTAACTGATTCAGTGACAACAAACAGTAGGTTTAGACCAAACATGGGGCATCATTAAATCAACAAGAATTATAATGTACAGTTTCGTTCGCTGAGTATTAAAATTGTGGAAGAAATCACGAAATAAACCAAATAACACGATATCCTAGTTTGGCGATATATTGTCCTACTGTGCAAATTGAGAGGTCACATTTTCGGCTCCGAATCAGTAAAATATGCTTATCTTATTGCAGCTGATAATAGACACAATCAGATACGACAGTTGCAATATCAAGAACCATCTAGATCTGTTACCGTGACTACTTTATTAAAACCACTATGTTATAAGCCTCTTACACACTTACACATAGAGCCGCTTATTGTTTACTTATATATATATATATATATATATATATATATATATATATATATATATATATATATATATATGTCTTTTATTGTTCTTTGTCGAGTGCAGTGTTTACTATCTCCCCCAAAGCAGATATTGCCCTTGCACCCATCTGCCGCAGCTTGTGCCCATATCTGGGAGATAGCGCTCTCAAGCCTCCCACACTTGGCCTGGGCACAAGCGCCAAGCCGTTGATGTTTGTCCAAGATTTTAGTACCTATTCAGAAATGGAGTCTCACGCCACCACCATAATGAAGACCTCCTTGTCTTGGGCGCTCGTAAAATGTTGGACGCTTGATATTAACCGAGAGAAAGCCGAGGTCTATCGCGTCATGTATTGGAAGTGCGTGCCTGTACTTCTGGAGTCAGAGACAATAAAATACAGAGAGAATGGAATAACGCGGAGCGGAAGTGATTTATGAATCTTTCATTTACTTTGCTAAATGTATGTATTTGTGTATAGCTGTTGCAGAGATTTCAGTTTTGATTAAACTATAGGTTGTCTGAACGTCATTGAGCAATATTCAACTGCAATTGCTTTAGACATATGAATTCTACTCACATAAGAATATAAAAATAAAACAACAAAACTAAAAAAGAAGTGAATTACTAAATGTCTCTAA
Source organism: Cepaea hortensis (assembly GCA_963921405.1). Lineage (NCBI taxonomy): Eukaryota > Metazoa > Mollusca > Gastropoda > Stylommatophora > Helicidae > Cepaea > Cepaea hortensis. The sequence continues at coordinate 53,829,848 of OY992897.1, forward strand.
GAACTTTTTGCCTAAATTAAGAGGTGGATTTTATTCTAGCTTCTTTTTTTTTTTTTTTTTGTAAAGTTCAGACCAACAGACAATACTTACGCTATGTTTAAAAGGTTAATGACACAGTACATCTTATGTCGAGATTTAGAAAACTGATAACTGATGTTTAAAAAAAAAATATTTTTAATAAAGTTTTCACGGGATACTTATTGGTGTTCAAAGTCAATCATCTTAAAATTTCACATTCAAGTGAATTCATTTGTGTGTTTCGCGTTCGTTAAAATTGGCGGGCACATCGGTGCGGTGTAGTTGTTAGAGCTTTACACTGAGTAGTTGTTAGAGCTTTACACTGAGTAGCTGTTAGGGCTTTACATTGACACTGCCATGAGCGTGTAGGGCTTGGGTTTGATCCCTGCACTCGCCTTTCGGTATAATGAGAAAGACTGACCACTTATCCCTTCGTGCATTCAGCGCTACAAATATGATGGGCGTTACACTCACAGCAGGGTCGTTCTACGTTACAGTCTGTGTGTGTGTGTGTGTGTGTGTGTGCGGTTGTGTGTGTGGGGGGGGGGGGCTGACATGTATGTGTTGTGTGTATGTGTGATTCGAGAGGCATTGTGCATCTGATTGTGCTATATATTTGTAGTTATCGAATTTGAGAAACACTGTATTTATATCTCCAGATCATATTTCCCTATACAGTGAAATTTTGTTTTAGAATTCATAATATATAAGAGGAATCACCATTGGGGTAAGTAACATCAGTAACATTAGATATACGGATGATACAGTATTAACTGCAGACAATGAACAAGGTCTGCAACATTTAGTAGATGCAGTTATTGTCGCTTAAAACAATAACATATACAGGTTACAGATACCTATAAAGGTACCTTTATAGGTTATTATACACGGTGAACAACTGGGGTAATAATTAAATTATAAGAAGACAGAGATTATGGTGGTCTCTAAGAATAAGGACATACCACAATACGGGAAATACACAATACGGGAAATGGGAATACACAATACGGGAAACGGGAATATTCTTCAACAAGTGAATCGGTACTATTATCTCGGAACAGTCATAACATCTGATGCCTTGAAGAGATCGGAACAAGAATCACCATGGCAAATGAACTGTTTGCAAGATGGAAAACATACTGACCAATACAACGAAGTCAATTGCAAACGAGGAAAAGAATGTTGAGGTGCTACAAAGAACCTATACTTTTGTATGGATGTGAAGCTTGGACAATGAGCAGACAAGCTGAAAAACATCTGATGGCTGTGGAAATGTGGTTTCTGAGGAAAATGCAAAGATTACCATGGACAGACAGAAATACCAATGAACAAGTCCTACAAGAAACAAATAAAAACCGTAAAACTGATTAGAGAAATTAGACACAGACAGTAAAGATTTTGTGGAAACGTTATAAGAAGAATAAACTATAAAACTAGATGACAACTGACAAGATTGAGGGAAAAGAACATGGGAAGGGCAGTGACGTAAATATCTGGATGGCTTGGTCACATGGTATGGTCGATGCAAGAACACAGAGCTGACCCAGGACTTCGGTGATCGTATAAGACGGCGAAATATGACCGCCCATCCTTAAAGGCATGACACAAGTTTAAGTATTTATGATTGTCTGTATATATCTTGTGAGTAAATAGGTGTAAATGATATGGATTAGAAGAAAACGCAGCGGCTGCAGCAGGATATAACAATATGAATTGGAAACAAATAGGTATCTTTGGCTCCTGTGAGAAGAAACTTACTAAACACAAACACGTTGCACATACCTTACAAGGAGATCTATCGTAACCCGAAATACAGGTGAAAATCCAAAATCAGAAGCAATCAATAAATATATAAAATGAATAATAAAATAAAATACACACAAATGCTTACAATACGACACACAGGACGTTTAGGGATACGATGGATCTCCTTGTAAGGTATGTGCAACGTGTTTGTGTTTAGTACGTTTCTTCTCGCAGGATCCAAATATACCTATTTGTTTCCGATTCATATTGTCGGTGTAAAGAGTCATGTTTATGACTACTATGTATATGTTGTGTGTATGTTGGATTCTAGAGACATTGTGTTTATGATTATCATATATATATATATATATATATATATATATATATCTGAGAGAGTGGTGTGTGTGTGTGTGTGTGTGTGTGTGTGTGTGTGTGTGTGTGTGTGTGTGTGTGTGTGTGTGTGTGTGTGTGGAACTAATGTAAGCGAGCATAGGCTGGACTGGAGGGGCATACTCAGTGATATAAACAAGTGGGAATAGACCTTGCTTCTACTACCATTCTTACAGACTAACGCGAAGAAGAAAAAGTAGTAGTAGTAGTAGTAGTAGTAGTAGTAGTAGTAGTAGTAGTAGTAGTAGTAGTAGTAGTAGTAGTAGTAGTAGTAGTAGTAGTAGTAGTAGTAGTAGTAGTAGTAGTGGTTGTGGTTTTAGTGGTGGTGGTGGTGATGGTGATGGCAGTGATTCTGGTGGTGGTGGTGGTGGTGGTGGTGGTGGTGGTGGTGGTGGTGGTGGTGGTGGTGGCGGTGGCGGTGGTTGTGGTGGTGTTCATGGTGGTGGTAGAACAAAAAGGAGAAGGAGAAGGAGACGAAATAAATGTTCGTGATCAGTGATTTTTGTTCGCTCGATTTGAACTCAAGCGTAGTCCATACAGGTGATACTGCTTCTAGAGCACTGAGCTTATGGTTCCGCATGGATTAGCTTAATCTATTACAAATATCCCTCGCCTTAAGATAAACGCACTCAGATTTATGATGTACATTTTAATGTACGTCTCCAAGTCTAGGACGAGAAGTCGACATTTTTAGTCTAACTGACCGATGTAGGGGTTGAACCCTCTACCTCTGCATCAGAACACCGGAAGTTTAAGAGCGAGCGTTTTCGTCCATGCTGACCTCCGTACATGATGAAGGTAACGGTAAATCTTAGTTGAATATATATAAATACAATAAATATAAATATAAATACAATAAATGTAAATGCAATAAATATAAATACAATATAAAAACAACAAAAAATAAAAGATTGCTCATCTTTTATTTACTGTCGTGTTGTCTACATGGTCAATGATCTGCAAACAAATGACAATATCAATTCCACGTGGATTTGCTAGGAAATTTTACATTCAGTAGTTTTCAATTGCTTTCTGTACGAGAAACCAACGTTTAAGTTCGGCTTAATGCCGGGGTAGGGACTGAACACCCTATCTCACCATCAGCGGACATAAGTTTAAGACCAAGGCCTTTTTACCTTTCAGCTACCTCGACGTCTAGCTTCTGACAAACATACTGAAAATATCCTTCAGGAGAACCTGACTACAGGTGAGCCACGGTTGCCCGGTGTCTAGCAGGCCTGCCTACCGGCCAGGTGGACATCTGTTCGAATACATATCGATGTGGATGTGTTTATAATGTACCTGGGATCCCAAATCGTTCCAACTAGAAATGTGTACCATGAAATGTCCAATGGATTCAAAGCAGCCAGTATGACAGTCATTACATCACCCACCAAGCGTCGATTCATTCATTCATTCATTCATTCATTCATTCAGTAGCATGTCCTTTGCAGAACCTCGCGCCCATAATAACCTTCCGGAAAACTTCTCGGTCATAAGCAAGATATCAAGAAGCAAGAAGGTCCGATACACCCATCTGGAGATTATCTGCCACACCTCTGCACCCGGGGGAGGGGGTATTTATAGGGAGGAAATACAAAAGGGGGGAATTACATTCTAAACATATAGTAAAGTGGTGCTTGGGCCAACAAAACAAGGTTGAGAACCGCTGCTCTACATAATTTATTCATCTGTTTTAGTCTTTGAAGAGCAATAGATATTAGTCTTGAAACTGCTTTCATTGTGTCACCATTGTTGGTAATCAATGACCCAAGATATTCGAAATTTTCCACCACCTCCAATTTTTCCTCGCGTCGATTAGTCTAGAAATATTTTGGGCATATGACATATACCCAATACTCATTATGTCGGTGATGAGGGTCTTTTATTTTACACTACGAGCACGACTATGAAGATCAGTCTTGTGAATTAACATGTCGGACATATAACACCATCCTCCGTTCGTTTTGTCTCTCAAATCTAAATATCTAAGTAGGGATTGTCAATCTTTCTCTCTCTCTCTCTCTCTCTCTCTCTCTCTCTCTCTCTCTCTCTCTCTCTCTCTCTCTCTCTCTCTCTCTCTCTCTCTCTGTGTGTGTTCTTTCTCGCTTTCCCTGTCCCTCTATAATTCTGTATCTCTGCTTCTGCCTGATATTTCTCTCTCTCTCTCTCTCTCTCTCTCTCTGCCTCTCTCTTTCTTTGTTTCTGTCTTTCTCTATATATGTGTTTGCCTTTTTCCCCTGTATCTGTCTCTCTCTGTCCCTGTCTCTCTCTCTATATCTGAATCTCTCTCTGTCACTGTCTCTCTTTGTATCTGTCTCTCTTTATCTCTGTCTCTCTCTGTATCTGTCTGTCTGTCTCTCTCTCTCTCTCTCTCTCTCTCTCTCTCTATATATATATATATATATATATATATATATATATATTTTTTTTTTTTTTTTTTAAGCATATCCTTTTACAGGACTTAGCTGTCAACACCAGCATCTTTCAGCTGTATGTTGATCTCTTGGCAAGATTACGCTCAGTAGTTTGCCATTGCTTTCTGAGCGGCCGGCTCAGTATCCGCAAGTCACGAGCGGGGGTCGAACCGCCTCAGTTCTCGCTCCGCTACGAGACTCTGCGTGATAAACGGGATTACAGAGAGAAAGTATTGTAACCCCACAGCCAGAGAGACCGGCCATATATATATATATATATATATATATATATATATATATATATATATGTTTGTCTCTTGCTGTCTCTGTATATCTCTCTCTGTCCATGTCTCTCTCTATATCTGTCTCTTTCTATATGTCTCTCTCACTCTCTCTCTCTCTCTCTCTGTATCTGTCTCTCTCACTCTCTCTCTCTCTCTCTCTCTCTCTTACTCTCTCTCTCTCTCTCTCTCTCTCTATATATATATATATATATATATATATATATATATATATATCTGTTTGTCTCTTGCTGTCTCTGTATATCTCTCTCTCTGTCCATGTCTCTCTCTATATCTGTCTCTTTCTATATGTCTTTCTCTGTGTCTATGTCTCTCTCTGTATCTGTCTCTCTGTGTCTATGTCTCTCTCTGTATCTGTCTCTCTGTGTCTATGTCTCAGTCTGTCTCTGTCTCATTCTTTCTCCGTCTCTCTCTATTTATCTATGTCTCTCGCTCTCTTTCTCTGTCTCTCTTTCTTTGTCATACTCTGTTGTTATGTCTCTGCATCTCTCCTTTTGTCTGTCTCTGTCTTTGTTTCTTTCTCTCTGTCTCTAGTTGTTTCTGTCTGTCTGCCTGTCTGTCCGTCCGTCCGTCCGTCCGTCTGTCTGTCTGTCTGTCTGTCTGTCTGTCTGTCTGTCCAGGTACATTATATTAAAAACAAACAAATATACAGCACCCGCGTGATCAAAGACAGTTGAAATATGAAGCTAATCGTAAAACCGGGTCAAGTTATGATGAAAAAAAAATACGTATAAACAAACGGTGTGTGAGCTCGTAGATACGAATACCTTCAGTAAACGTAAAGTAATGGATTTTACTGCCAGAACATGCTAGTGTATTGGGAAACTAGCAGATGAGTCTGCACCGCTCCGTGGTGCAGCGGTGTATGATACGGAAGACGTGGTTCGACCCTTTGGGGTCGTGCGTATAGTGCAGAAGAACGGGTTGATCATATAATGGCTTGTAATGAATGGTACTGCGGGGAGTGACCAGAGGATCTGGTCGACGTTCAGATATCCGGGGAAAGGCCAGACAGACACATAATCAGACTGCTACAGGTACCATTAATACTGGGGACTCTTCCTTGGCTGTTGGTGATGACGACGAAACACGCGTGGAATGTCCCGAGTGTTGTGATGTCTGTTCTTGACTCAACTCAACTCTACTCAACTCAACTCTACTCAACTCAACTCTACTCAACTCAACTCTATTCAACTCAACTCAGCTCTGCTCAACCAATGTCAACAATTGTGAGCGTAGAGATTGCCCCATACAGTTATCGACCAATCAGCACTCACCGGCTGACGTGGCCAAGATCACTCATTACTCCGGTGAACATTTCCGAGTACCGTTTTCGGCTGGATCGCCTTTACAACATACATCTTCAATGGGGATTCGAACAAGTTACTACTGGGCCATCATGCAAGGGTGCTGGTCAATGCGCTACCCTTGTCTCCATAGAAACTAGGACAATACTGTTTTTTTTTTTTTTATATAAATAAATTACAACAACAATAAATAAAAAGGTGTGTGATAGTTACCCTTCTCTGAGTATTTAATCTTAATAATAAGATCGAGTAATATCTAGCTTTCTTATGTGTTTTCGTAACCTTCAAAATATCTAATTAGATGGGATGATGACGGTGAGGAGGAGGATGATGATGACAATCATCATCATCATAACATCATAACGCTTCCTGTCTAATGACGTAGGCGTATACACATCTCCCCATATCCCGGTCTTGGTGTTCTGAAATTAATTCTATTCTTGCTTGCTTGCTTGCTTGTGTTCGTTGGCTTGAGCTCCAACGCAAAGTCCTGTATGTCGGATGAAGGCATCCTGTTGTCCAACATCAGTGTCATGTCATACAGGACTTGAGGTTTGCGTGAGTATCCGTTGTCCCATGTCTCGCTTATTGGTGTACAGACTGGTGGTTCCTCGCCGTACAGGCAGATACTCTCCGACTTCGGAGGAATCGGCGATCCTACTGACCTTAGCCAGGACCCCGAAGGGACCTGTTGCCCAGGACGCTCGACGAGGACGCGTCAATAGGTCTTGGCCAGTATATAACCCTGCCCTGGTGCCTTGGAAACACCTCTGCGTCCCAATTCTATTCATGATATCCCTCTGCACCCACGTCGAAGGCCGCACATCATAATTTCCATGGGTCTGCATCTGTTTGTTCTATCGCTGATGTTTCTTGTTGTCACGATATTGTCAATGCCTGTTTTCCGACTTCCGTTACCAAAGATTGCTGCTGGTCTCTTTTTATAGTCATATATAATGTTCTAGTAAATGGTAATAACTATGCTGGGCGGCGCTCACCAAAATGAACACCCCACATTATGTCAACGGCTTCGGGCGAAGGAGCGCAGTTGGAACGGTACAAAACCTCAAACAATCGGGTGTCGTTACCGCAATGAAGGTTGGCTTCTATGAATCTCCAACATTGTCAGTCACTCGCTCTAACTGTACATTCTGTCAGACTGCTGTTCGTCCATCACTTGATGTTATCTTCCCACTTGTATCGTTGTCTACCTCTTGCTGGCTTGCCTTCAACATTGCCCTCCAGTTTGAATTTTAAAAGAGTGTTATGTCTTTTGACGTGGCCGAAATATTTCACTTGCCTCTTTGTTTTAAATTTTTGTCGTCAATTCTCGTTTCCTTCCCAGTGTTTCTAAACCCTCTGTATTTGATTGTTTTTGTTTCCATTAAATACGGCTATATGTAATGGCGGGACAGACCAGGCCCTAATCCTTCGTCGTCAACTGGTCTAGGGTCGAAACTCCAACAGAAACGAAGTTAAAGTACAGCTTTGCTGATCCGGCAGCTTCTGTAGCTTGGCCTGTTCCAGACGTATTTGTATTAACTTGCCTCTGGAGTAAACAAGGCAGGCCAAGAGAAGGTTCAAATTGCATGACCAACACATGGTCTCTAAATTCAGCCCAGGCTTTGTGTTATGGAGAGATATAAAACTCCATTTTACAAACTATCGTCTATCAAGACGGTCAGCTGCCAGTCATATAATCTTCTACTTTCACCAAGCGCCTGAAGCCGCTCTTTAAGCGAATCTGACGGTCCCCGATATCAATAACATTCGTCTCAGATCACACTTACATTGTCATCGACCAAGCCGATCCGTTAGTATTCAAAATGAGTCGGAATGTATCCACTATTAACATATTACCACACCATTCAGTTTATGTTTATTTTCGGATCAAAGTTTTATTCTGTTAAATTAGGGAACTCCTATTTGTGCACGATCAAGCACTAATAGCAACATCAAAAGCTGAATTACAAAACCACCCCCTGAAAAATACTCAATGTATCAAGAAGAGATGAGATCAGAAAAGAAGAAATCAGGATTAAAGTGGGGGGGGGGGGGGGGGGGGGGTTGTTATAGCAGCGCTAGATTTTGTTAGAAGTCAGCAAGTCAAAGGGTTTGGCCATGCAATTAGGTTACCAACTAACAATATACCACAACAAGCAATGATGTACAGTCCAGATGGAAGCAGAGGAAAAGGCCGACCATGTAAACGATGGACGGAGTGAATAGTAGAGTCCATGGGAATATCCATACATGAAGCCCATAAGCGGGCACTCGCACACTGTTTATACTTCACCCCGACACCGCAAGGTAGATGAGGATCAAGACGAGATGAGATTAGCGTTATTCTTCTTAATAATAAATATACAAACTAAACCCCAGACTAAAGAATTTGTTATCAGGCGTGACAAACTGTTCAATTGTTTGAATAATGTTACTGTAAGTATCTATATTGAAATTTCTGTCAACAGACAATAATGATACTGTAGGTATTTATATTGAACTTTCTGTCAACAGAAAATAATGATACTGTAGGTTTCTATAGTGAAGTTTCTGTCAACAGAGAATAATGATACTATAATTATGTATGTTACACTTTCTGTCAGTCAAGAAAAAGATTACAGAAATCGCATATGTTACAATTTCTACTAGATATTGAATGGGAATTAATTAAAGCACGTGTGGTACACTTTCTGCCAGTAGAGAATAGGAATTACAGAAAGCACATGTTACATGTTCTGTGAGTACAGAGTAGTAATTACTGAAAGCATATGTGTCACATTTTCTGCCATTAGAGTATCGTAATTACTGAAAGCACGCATGTTAACACTTTCTTTCTGCAGAGAATAGATATTACTGAAAGGACATATGTTACACTTTCTGTCAGTAGATAATATGAAATACTAAAAATACGTATGTACGTACTTTATACTTTCTGTCTATTGAAATTAGGAATAGTGAAAGCACATACGTTACACTGTCTGCTGTCGAGAAAATAGGAATCCTGGAGGAAAATACGTTACACTTTCTACCTATAAAGAATAGAAATTACTGAAAGTACATATGTTACACATCTGCCTATAGAGAATAGAAAAACTGAAATAGCATGTTATTTAGCATCAGTTACCTAATGAGATGACATATGGTGAACTTCTTTGAAATTAGACACCCGCTGAAGTAACACTTCTTTGATTATTAGGTAACTATTTAAAACACGTATATTAAATTATCCTTCTATCCACTATTGAGAACGTATGGCACATTACCTGCCGATTTGATAGCCAGTGAAAGCAAATGTTCTAGTTCTTCCTGTAGAGTATCCTTCAGAAGGAAAATGGGCACCAGACACAGCTCTCATGAGGGATTAGTATCTGGGAACAGCCAGAGCCTGTTTTTATACAAGACCTGATGAACATTTATGATTGTTCTATATGTTCGTCTCCCAAGACTTGCAAGTCACTAACAACAGTGGGTATTTTCTCACAACAGTCCAAGGGGCACCAGCATCTTTTGCTTTTAATGTACTTAGCAAGCAGAGACAGACAGGTCATAACTTCCCCACAGAGGACGCAATTATACCGGGCCCTCAGCATTTTCTCTATTTTTACAATTCCATTTACGAGCCCACAAAACCGCCCCGATTACTGCAGGACCAGCATGCTTACCGATAGCTCTCAATCTAGCGCCACAAAACGGACATCCCCGAACAAGGTCCTGTGCCGACCTAAAACGGATATAAATTTTTATCTCCCTAAATTAGAGTGAACTAGTAGTCCTGAGGTAGTTACACTAGTTTGATGAGCAGCCTGGGTGGGCTGGGGAGGGCAGCATTTGTCAGGGCTAGAGAAAGAAAGGTCGGGGCAGTGAATAAGAGGGAGGGACAATAGTAAGTATGCTCCAAGGATGATCTCATTATCGATGCTATCACTTGAGGCTGGCCTTCTGATCGCTGTGTAGGAGGAACCAGGGGGGAACTTCAAAGGAAAGCAGATTAACTCTAGTGGATCGGGGTCGCCACCGCAGCAAAACCACTGAACGCATTGTTTTACTTTTCAGTAAAACCGCGACGAAATACACACACACACAAACACGCGCGCGCGCGCACACACACACACACACAAGTATAAATATTTACACAACGAAAGAAAGAGAGAGAAAATGGGGAGGGGAAGCTGATGAGCGAGTGTCAGGCAGAGAAAGATACAACGAGAGGATGAAAAAATAATTATATTCATAACGTAAGTTACACGTTTGTCTACTCTGAAGTGGAACAGCAGGAAAGGGCAAGACAATGTGTGGGAATAGTCATTGAACCACGGCTAGCAAAAGGAATACTAGATATATCAGAAAGAATCATAGCGGTGAGAATAAAAGAACAAACAATTACAACATATGTACAGATATACGCACCATGTAATGCAAACAATAATGAGCAAGAATGCGAGGACTTCTATGAAGACATCCATGACGTGCTACATAAAATAGATAAGCAGGACAACATCATAGTTATGGGAGACTTCAATGCAAGACTAGGGCACAACAGAGCGGGCATAGAAAAACATCTTGGAGCATTTGGAGACCAACATAATGAAAGAAATGATAACGGAAGTAGACTGATAGAGCTATGTAGCCAACACGACCTCTATATAACAAATACGTTCTATAAACACAATAATACATCTGGTTTAAATGGAACGATCTAGATTCTAAAAGCCAAATTGATTTTATATTAACAAGAAATAACAGAAAGAGAAATATATTAGATGCAAGGGCAGTGCCCAACTTAGGTATAAACACAGACCACAAAGCAGTCGTTGCCACAATAAGACTCATCAGTAGAATGAATCAAAGACCAGGAGAATACATGCCATGCGAATCAGTAAACTTAACAAATCTCAAAGACGAGGCAGTGAAGGAAAATTATGAAAAAGAGCTAACTGAAATCTTTGTAACATTACCTATAGAAAGAAAGACGGTGGAAGAAGATTGGGAGATGTTCAAATCTAGCATTTTAAATACTGCAAAGATAACGTGTGGAACAACGAAAAAACGCAAACCACGGATAAAGAAAAAAAAATGTTTGTGGAACACAGAAGTAAAGAAAGCTGTAAAAGACAAAAAGGAAAAATATAAAAAGTGGCAGAAGAGCAAACAGGAATGTGATTACATAGAATATAAAATAGTGAGAAATCATTGAGTAGAATAGTAAAAAGAGAAAAACAAAAAGATTCGGAGAAGTATGGAGAAACTCTAAATAAAAACTACAAGGAGGCAACTAGAAACTTCTATAAAAAGATAAGTGCAATGAGAACAAGAGGAGAACCCTTTGACCCAACTGAAATAATTAACAGCGAAAATGGAGAAACAATAAGTGAATAACAAAACAAATCCTAATAAGATGGAAATAGTACTTCGAACAACTTCTCAACATCCCATCAGATGTCACAGGAATTCAAGAAACCGACACAGATGCCATTAAAGAACTAGAACCAGACATACTGAAAGAAGAAATTATAGAAGCCATCAGATTAGCCCCATTGAACAAATCACCAGGACAAGATGAAATACCAAATAAACTATTTAAAGCAGCAAGAGAAGTAGGAGCAGCATGGCTACGTAGACTATTCAACCATGTTTGGGTAGAACAACAGACACCACGAGACTGGGGAAACGCCATCATTATCCCAATTTGGAAAAACAAAGGCAGCAAAAGAGACTGCACACAATACAGAGGCATTTCACTGTTGAGTCATACTGGGAAAATATTTTGCAAAATTCTTGAAAAAAGACTACGAACTATTATAGAACGCCAGCTAAGCGAAACACAATTTGGATTTAGGAAAAACAACTTATAGAAAAATCATTATAGAAAACTTAGACAACTTATAGAAAAATCAATCGAATTCAATAAAACACTATACTTAGCCTTTATCGACCAAGAAAAGGCATTTGATAGAGTAGACAGAAACAAGCTGTGGGAAATCCATAAACAATATGGAAAGAGTACACATCTGACACCCGATGTAGAAGCTTATATAACAACAGTGAATGCATGGTGAGAGCAACTGGAGGACACTCAGAACCCTTCACCATAAGATCTGGAGTACGACAAGGTTGTGTCCTGTCCCCTCTCTTGTTTATAACATATATAGAGAACATATGTAAAGAAACCAGTCAAACGGAGACCGCAAGAACACCGCACGACGAGAACACAGAAGAAGAACCATCTGCAAATCTAATCATTAGAGAACTCCTGTTTGCGGACGACCAAGCACTAATAGCAAAATTAGAAGCTGAATTACAAGACCACATGAATAGTCTAAACGAAATGTGTAGGGAACATAACATTAAAATTAGCACAAGTAAAACAGAGGTATTGACTATAGCTAAAGAAGAAAAAGCAACAACGATTCACCTAAACGAACACTCCTTGAAACAATTAAAGAGTTTCAAGTACCTAGGAAGTATAATATTATCAAATGGCAAATCAGAAGACGAGATCGAAAATAGGTGCAATAAGGCAAATCAACTCATTGGACAAATGGCACCAATACTAAAGAACAAACATGTATCAATAACTACTAAGAAAGCACTTTACAACACAATCTTCTTACCAACTCTGTGCTACCAATGCCAAACCTGGACAATGACAGAAAAAGAGAAAAGAAAAATCACAACAACAGAAATGAGATTCCTGAGAAGAATACTCAACGTATCAAGAAGAGATGAGATCAGAAATGAAGAAATCAGGACTAAAGTGGGGGTTATAGCTGCACTAGATTTTATTAGAAGGCAGCAAGTCAAATGGTTTGGCCATGCAAGTAGGTTACCAACTAACAGTATACCACAACAAGCAATGATGTACAGACCAGAGGGAAGGAGAGGAAGAGTCCGATCACGTAAACGATGGACGCAGGGAATAACAGTCCATGGGAATATCGATACATGGAGCCCATAAGCTGGCACTCTCCCGCTGTTTATACTTCATCTCGACACCGCAAGGTACAAGAGGAATATGATGAGATCAGATGAGATGAGACGTAAGTGACCGCATCTTGATATTGATTTCCAAAGTCATCAATAATAGGTACAGCCTAAGCCGGTTATTGTTATGTACCTATTCTCGCCTGTGTCATTTTATATCACAGCAAGATTAAACATTGTTATATTCACACTCGGTTTACGATTGCATTCAATGTGTGCCTACAAACTCACTAAGTATTCAGTGTTAACTCTCTACACGATGTGTTGTTGACATCCAGGGCCGTGCTATGGTACAGACAGGCGGCCGCGTCAGGCGGCACCACAGGGGACGGTATAAACAACGAAATCAAAATACTAGTTGAACCATTTAATATTTACACATATTTAAGGGACGGCATTTCAAAAAGAATTTAAACAAACAAAAAAAAAACCATTTATGAGGCGGCATTTCGAAGACTTGCATCAGTCTGAGAAAATCCATCGCACGGCCCTCTTCACAACTTATCTGTCGCACCCAGCTGTTATATTATCCAAATACTTCAAAGTAATCCCTTCTGTTCTAGTGTGAGTAGAGTAAAGGGCTCTTCTACACGCCTCTAGGCGAAATAGGTCATATGATGCCCGACCCAGCTATTTAAAGACGAATCGACACTGGGTGAGTGACGTGGTCTGTATCCCGGAGGTTGCCTTCGCTTCCCAAGAAATTTGTATATCCCATTTTAGTCTGGGTCGACCTGGGAGCCGAGGTCAAGTTTTTACAGTCCATCTCGAGCGAATAACCATAATAACCGGGCCAGTAAATCAGCGTCTAGCCAATACGCTACAACGCTCCACTTCTGTTTCAGAGAGCTACTATAATAAGCCTTATACACCCAGTGAGCTAAAGGTATGGAAATAATCGTATAGTCCCAAGTATATAGTATGTAAACTAACCAAAGTTTATGATAGAACAATTAAACACAACAATTGAATGGGGCTAACTAGCTAATGTTTAGGAAAGAGCGTGTAAACACAAACGTTTTCTGGGGTTGACTAACTAATGTTTAGGTTAGAACGAGTAAAGAAATCTTTTGCATGGGGCTGAATAACTTATGTTTAGGATATAGAGAGTAAACAAAAACAGTGTTTTTGGGAATGGCTAACCAATGTTTAAGATAGAACGAGTAGACACAACTGTTGCGAGTGGTTGAAAACTATGAGCTAGGCTAAACACCAAACCATGATCTAGGCCAAACCATCATCTAGGCTAACAGCCATGATCTAGTCTAAAAGTCATAATCTAGGCTAAAAATAATAATTTAGGCTAAAAACCATGATCTAGGTTCTGAAACACCGTCTATTCACAAACGCATCTGTGGGAGTACATTTCTAGCCCAAGCTATGTTGTGGTCAACTACTTCAGATCGACTTCTCACTGACACATCCTGCACAGATCGACTTGTCACTGACACATCCAGCCCAGATCGACTTGTCACTGACACATCCAGCACAGATCGACTTCTCAATGACACATACTGCACAGATCGACTTCTCACTGACACATACTGCACAGATCGACTTGTCACTGACACATCCAGCACAGATCGACTTGTCACTGACACATCCAGCACAGATCGACTTGTCACTGACACATCCAGCAGATATCGACTTGTCACTGACACATCCAGCAGATATCGACTTGTCACTGACACATCCAGCAGATATCGACTTGTCTCTGACACATCCAGCACAGATCGACTTGTCACTGACACATCTAGCACAGATCGACTTGTCACTGACACATCCAGCACAGATCGACTTGTCACTGACACATCCAGCACAGATCGACTTGTCACTGACACATCCAGCAGATATCGACTTGTCACTGACACATCCAGCACAGATCGACTTGTCACTGACAAGTCCAGCACAGATCGACTTGTCACTGACAAGTTCAGCACAGATCGACTTGTCACTAACACATCCTGCACACTTCATATCGACTTGTCACTGACACATCCTTACACTTCAGATTGACTTGTCACTGACACATCCAGCACAGATCGACTTGTCACTGACACATCCAGCACAGATCGACTTGTCACTGACACATCCAGCACAGATCGACTTGTCACTGACAAGTCCAGCACAGATCGACTTGTCACTAACACATCCTGCACACTTCGTATCGACTTGTCACTGACACATCCTTACACTTCAGATCGACTTGTCACTGACACATCCAGCACAGATCGACTTGTCACTGACACATCCAGCTCAGATCGACTTGTCACTGACATATCCAGCACAGATCGACTTGTCACTGACACATCCAGCACAGATCGACTTGTCACTGACACATCCAGCACAGATCGACTTGTCACTGACACATCCAGCACAGATCGACTTGTCACTGACACATTCTGCACACTTCATATCGATTTGTCACTGACACATCCTCACACTTCAGATCGACTTGTCACTGACACATCCAGCACAGATCGACTTGTTACTGACACATCCTGCACACTTCATATCGACTTGTCACTGACACATCCTGCACAGATCGACTTGTTACTGACACATCCTGCACAGATCGACTTGTCACTGACACATCCTGCACAGATCGACTTGTCACTGACACATCCTGCACAGATCGACTTGTCACTGACACATCCTGCACATATCGACTTGTCACTGACACATCCTGCACATATCGACTTGTCACTGGCACATCCTGCACAGATCGACTTGTTACTGACACATCCTGCACACTTCAGATCGACTTGTCACTGACACATCCTGCACAGATCGACTTGTTACTGACACATCCTCACACTTCATATCGACTTGTCACTGACAGATCCTGCACAGATCGACTTGTCACTGACACATCCTCACACTTCATATCGACTTGTCACTGACACATCCAACACAGATCGACTTGTTACTGACACATCCGGCACAGATCGACTTGTCACTGACACATCCTCACACTTCAGATCGACTTGTCACTGACACATCCAGCACAGATCGACTTGTCATTGACACATCCTGCACACTTCATATCGACTTGTCACTGACACATCCTGCACACTTCTGATCGACTTGTTACTGACACATCCTGCACACTTCATATCGACTTGTCACTGACACATCCAGCACGGATCGACTTGTTACTGACACATCCAGCACAGATCGACTTGTCACTGACACATCCTCACACTTCAGATCGACTTGTCACTGACACATCCAGCACAGATCGACTTGTCATTGACACATCCTGCACACTTCATATCGACTTGTCACTGACACATCCTGCACACTTCAGATCGACTTGTCACTGACACATCCAGCACATATCGACTTGTCACTGACACATCCAGCGCAGATCGACTTGTCACTGACACATCCAGCACACTGGTCACGCAGAGTCACGTGAACAGATACAAGACATGGGGACCACTGAACTATAATGCTTAATCTGGAATTTTAGATGTTTGAATACAAGAGCCACCTTGAGTGGAATCTGGTACATTTGGGCGATCGTTGAGTCACTTCAAGTGGCGCACGGTGTGCATATTGTGATTAATTTACACGTTCTAATCTTTCTGGCAGTTCATTTCTAGCATCGTTTAACAAGTTATCCCAATATTCAGGTGCATTGACTAATGTCTTCTCTCTTCTGTCATTCTTTTCTTTCATACGATCATTGAAAAATTTATTTCTTTATCTAGATGCATTCACTTATGTAATCTCACTTTTCACACTTTTCTTTCACAACATCATGTAATTGCCGCGTTTAGTTGCACTGATTTGTCTCTTCTCATCTATCTAACTGTTGATCAAAGACGCCATTGGAAACGTTATTCCCGCAATCATTTGCATTGATTTATGTGCACTGATTTGTCTGACATTTCTTTCACAACATCTCTAGAAATATTATTCCTGCCTTCTAATTACATTGACTTATCTACTATCATTTGTCTTACTTTTCTTTCACAACATCATTGAGAAAATTATTTCCGCATAGCCAGGCGGCCTTAATTCCTCTGGCTCAAGACTTCCCTACCATACAACGCTATTGGCAGTAAATGACAGTTTGTCAGTTGCACAAACGTGGGTGTCTTATTGTCTTCAAACACTTCATTGACAACGGTAGTGTCCCGTCTCGTTTCATTGACTTATGTGGTTTCATCTGTCTTGCTTTATTACACATCACTGGCAAATTCATTTCCACATCAGACTGAATTTATTTCATTGGAAAAGGTATTCTCGCAGCTGCTTGCATTTACTTGTGTATATTATCATCTGTCTTACCTTTCTTTGCGACATCGTTGTGAGAGGTTATTTTCACAATTAGCTGCATTTACTCATATTACCTCTTCTGTCTTACCTTTCTTTGTCAACATCATTTAAAGAATCATTCTCACATCCTGTTGCATTTACTTATGTTCTCCTCTGTGTAATAAACGTATAAATTCGCCCCTGCTTTTTCCTTTTCTACATCAGGCACTTAAAGCAAGCCATTATTAATTGTCCATGTTCAATCGCGGTTCTGCTCTCACGTGTAACTGGCTTCTCAAATATTTAAGAGCATGTGACATTAATGATTCAACCAAGCTGTGGATTGGAGCAATATTTTTTTGCACTGATGTTTCACCCCTAGTCGACTCACAGGTCCCGCATGGTCGAGTTATCCCAGCTCCTGTAATGGATTCCACATTTTCCTCATTTTTTCCCCTCTCTGGAGTTTCGTTCTCAATTAGCGGATATAACTGCTCAGTAATTTACAGCTACTTTGAGTCACTTACGTAGAAAACATATCTTGATAGTAACAAACGTGTGCATCTATAATTATGTCCCTTTGCTTGCCGATACAATAATGGCGGAAGTTACATTTCGCGTGATGCTAGATAACGTTTGTATAAAAGATACCAGATCTACATTTTTTCAGAAAGGAAATTTGTAATTATCTT
>OY992897.1:53852969-53947969 GCA_963921405.1 Cepaea hortensis
ACGTCGTCAACAAACAAATGTCGTCGACCGGGCCGGCTTTTAGTATCGTTCTCAGCTGGTTACTATTTTTAACTTTCCCTTTGAATTCCTTAAAAATAAATACTCCTTAGGTTATACGGCTGCAGGTTCAATTTATTTTAAAATTAAATCGCCATAAAACCGGTGTTGATATCATGTTTTGAGAAAAGGACAATCTTATTTTTAAAAAGTTCTAAACAATCCTCAAAGGAGAAAATATTTAACTTTTTTTCTTACTTTGTTCAACTCACGTTGCGGACCGGCAAAGAAGAGCTCGCGGACCGGCACCGGTCCATGGACTACCACTTTGGGAAGCACTAATCTAGACAATGTCTATAATGTCCATGAACAAGAAAACATACACAATATTTTGACATGTCCATTGACTCTCGAATTTTGACAACCAAGCAAGACGCACTGCATAGTGGTGTACATTACATCTGATATTGTTTTATACATCACTGAATTATCAAGTGTATGTTTCTCCTTATTTTCTTGACCGTCTTACCGTTAAAACCCTAAGAGCAAAAGTGCAGTCTCCCTTGTCACATATTCTAGACCAGGACTTATGATCTGTGGTGCCCATTTACCTTTCTCTTTCGATGTTGTTGTTGCTTGATCTGATTTCCAGTACAACAGACAGTGGTAACCTTGACGACCACATTCGGAAAACACTAAAGCATCATCATTCATCATGTGCCGTGCCGAGAAGCGTGGGCGATCGTGGTTGGCCGTTCCACACGATAACCAGTCATGAATCAGGTCCGTGGTCTTGTGCCGATTTTGCCAAAGCAAGCCAGGTATCTCTCTCTCTCTCTCTCTCTCTCTCTCTCTCTCTCTCTCTCTCTCTCTCTCTCTCTCTCTCTCTCTATCTATCTATCTATCTATCTATCTCTCACTCTCGTTCTCTCTCTCTCGTTTTCTCTCTCTCTCGTTCTCTCTCTCTCTCTCTCGTTTTCTCTCTCTCTCTCTCGTTTTCTCTCTCTCGTTCTCTCTCTCGTTTTCTCTCTCTCGTTCTCTCTCTCTCTCTCTCTCTCTCTCTCTCTCTCTCTCTCTCTCTCTCTCTCTCTCTCTCTCTCTTCTTCCTCTTGCTCGTGCCCATTAGTTTTACCAGATGTCACTAAGTTTAATAGTTTATTTCTTCTAATAATGCGCCGAAAAATTACCAGTATTCACTAAGTTTAATAATTTATTTGTTCGTCTAATTTTCCGAAAGATTACCAGTTGTCACTAAGTTTAATAATTTATTTCTTCCCATAATGCGCCCAAAAATTACCAGTTGTCACTTAGTTTAATAGTTTATTTCTTCCTATAATGTGCCCAAAAACTACCAGTTGTCACTAAGTTTAATAGATTGTTTCTTCCCATACTGTGCCAAAAAATTACCAGTTGACACTAAGTTTAATAGTTTATTTCTTCCCATAATGTGCCCAAAATTACAAGTTGTCACTAAGTTTAATTGTTTATTTCTTCTCATTTTTTCCGCATAACCTTTACAGGACATTGCAGTCAACACCAGCATTTTTCAACTGCTGTTGATGTCTTGGCAAGTTTTACGTTCAGTAGTTTGCCATTACTTTCTGAACGACCGGCTCACCTAACTCCGTAAAAAACCAATGCAACGCGATCCGCTGCTGAATCTCCCACAGCTGTGTTTCGTATGAGCGTGTACTTAATTACGAACAACGTCCTTAACCATTTCGCCAGCGAGACCGGCATTTCTTGCCATAATTTGCTTAAAAATTACCAGTTGTCACTAAGTTTAATAATTGATTTGTCCGCATAATTGGGACAAATACTACCATTTGTCATTAAGTTTAATCCTTTATTTCTCCTCATAACATGCTCAAATATCGTGACTACCAACGTTTCAGTTCCCTAATCATGAAACGATTTTCATGTGTTTCTTGCAGAACTTTTCTTGTTTTTGTTTGTTTATTTGTTTGTTTGTTTGTTTGATTGTTTGTTGTGTGTTTACTTGTTCTGTCCGTCCACGGTATTCTTTGAATTGTTTTAACCACATATTCGCATATCATGAGATGTTTCTCGGCTTGTCTGCTAAATGTCCTTGTTTCACAAGTTACACAATATAGTTTTATATAACACTTCAATACTTCTTTTGTCACCACAACAGACAGCTCTGTATTGTCAGTATGTTTTCATCTTACAAAATTCCACCTCTACCTAAAACATGATCAACTGGCAAATCCTTTCTACAATGTGTTGGCAGTCTCCATGGCGAAGTGTTCAAGCCGTCTAACTCGGGTTCCGAAGGTTGTGGGTTCAATTCCGGGCAGCGTCCTTCGGTTCACGAGTGCATTTTTTCGGAGATTCCTGAGGGTCGTCGCTGGAGCTATGGATTCCGTGCTTTGTGCGACGCTTTCAGCGCTGCGGAAAGAGACTGAGCCACATGTGATAAATCCCGGTGCAATGAAGTCGACCTGTCGACTTTTAAGCGACTTTTTTCTACAATGTAGCCCTCATCACAACCTGTGGGGAGGAGTCTGCAGCCTCAGTGAGTTCTCCCGACTCATCAAGTTCATGGACATAGTTGATTTCACGTGCTGTGTCTACCGATGTGCTGACCGACCCTTTCCCTGCATTACTGTTGTTTCCAAGCTATTGCGACATTTACTATAACCCAAACATTTCACTTTCCAAGAACTGATGTTGTTTTCTCCCATGTTCAAATCGTATAACATTTGTTTTCTCCTTGATGTAAGGTATTCTAACAATTCTTTTCTCCTTGATGTAAGGTATTCTAACAATTGTTTTCTCCTTGATGTAAGGTATTCTAACAATTGTTCTGTACCATCCGTGTTATAAATCTGCGATTCTCTTCTTTCATAGTTACGACACGGTTCACAATCCATTCTCACATCGGTACGTTGTCACATGGAAGATACATGTTCTCTACGCATTGACTTGTAGTTGTTTGCTGCTTCAGTGTCACATACTAATGATGCTGTTTACCCTCATGTGGCTAGCACGCCGGCCTTCCAATCAGGAGACCCGGGTTCGAATCCTTGGTAAGGTGATGGATGTTTTTCTGTCGTCGGGGAAATAGAGAATAACCCTAACCTACACAGTTCGCGACGGATGCACTAGCCAGGCGGACTTAATTCCTCAGGCTCAATCCCCCAGCCCCCCCCCTTTTTTTTTTTTCTTTCCTAATCTTACACCGCAAGGTACTATAGGCGGTAGTCAATTTTTGACAGATTCTCTGCATTCCTATGGCCAATGTCCGAGAGGGTGTGATGTCACTCTTAATTTTACAAAGTATCAGTTCGAATCCAAGGACAGCGTTTTGTTTTTAACAAGAACCGGCTTTTTCACAGCCCAAATGGCTGTTTGGTAGTGAGACAGGAAACCAAACCTTCTCGGATAAGGATGTAAAATAGGAGGTCCTGTATGCATGTTTTTCTCATAACACATTCTACTGCATTTGTAAATAAAGAAGAGTAGGCCATGTGGTCGCTTTACTGGTAAAGAAAGCCTAATAACGTTAACAGTCCGCTAACTTAACTGGAAATGGTGTCGAAGATTTGATTGATTGATTGATTGATTTAGGAACCGACATCACAGCATTCGGGACATTCCCATAAGCGCTCCGTCACCATCCTCAGCAGCCAGCGAAGAGTTCCAAAACCAATAGTACCAGTAGCAATCTGATTATATGTCCGTCTCGTCTTTCCTCTGAGCGTCGAGCGTCGGCCAGATCCCTTCGTCATTCCTCGCTGCCTCATTCTTGCCAGACCATGGTGATCCATTTGCTCCTCCGAGGTGTACACGTGCTCCCACAAACGTCTGCCTTGTCATGCATCAATACTCCACCAAGTTTTGCAGAGCCAGCCAATCTGTCCTACTGTTCATTCCCCAGCACACACGTTAACAGTCCGTTAACTTAACTGGAAATGGTGTCGAAGTAGACCGTATAATGCGTGCAATGTCGGTCATACAGGCGTTACGAGTGTAGAAGAGATAAACTGTATAATGCGTGATATACAGATTCACAGGTGTTGAAAAAGTAAACTGTATAATGCGTGATATATAGGCGTCACAGGTGTAGACAAAGTAAACTGTATAATGCAGAATATTTAGGACATACGCCAGCCAGATTGGTAGAAAAAGTAAACAGTATAATGCATGATATGTTAGACATACAGGCATCACAGGTGTAGAAATATTAAACCGTATAATGCGTGATATGTTAGACATACAGGCATCACAGATGTAGAAAAGGTAAACCGTATAATGCATGATATGTTGGATACATGGATTTCAGAGGTGAATGAACAGGTGTGACGCATTCCCCCTTGACAGTAGAGCACAAGCGAAAAGAGTAAAAGTAATACATAGTTAATCAGTCAGTCAGTCAGTCAGTCAGTCAATATATGGTATTCTTACACTAGGCTTTACTGGATGGGTGAATTGCTATATTTATATTATAATTTTATACAAATAAGATATTGTTGTAAGAAAGTGGCTGTAATAAAGAGATGGAATCAGCGTATCAGAGCCTTATGATTGAAAAAGAGCAGAATTAATTGAAGAAATTGACTTAGAAGGTCCACCCATGCTTTTAAAAAAAGTCACGGTGGCTATCGAAACATATGAAGAATTAAATGAACTGGGAGGGTTTGGAATAGAAATATCAACTAAAATGTTGAGTAATATTTACAACAATGGATTGGTTATATACAGGCTTGTTCATCGAACATATTTTTCTGTCCCATCCCATCCCATCCCATCCCATGGTAATTTATGCCTGCCCCGTCCCATCCCATCCCATGGGATTCCCATTATAATAGTAATATTGAATAAAGTTCAAATAAAATTATAAAATTTATGAAAGTTTAGGTTTAGTGTCTACTAAATAGGACTATATGTACAAAGAGACATGTAAAACGACAAAATTTATTAATTGTAATATTCAAGAGTATTTTATTTTTAAAAAGTTTAAACTAAATATGACAATTCAGTGTCATTCTGGTTGACACTCTCATTCTGTTTCTGAGTCACTCTGCTCATTCAGCACATTATCAATTTCCTGCTGATCGACTGTTTCCAATAATTCAATGAATTAAGGTAATCCCTAAACCATTTCCACAATTCTCATCTTACATGCAAATCTGATATACACAGAGTTTATAACGAGAGCTGGTAACATCCGTTTTCGTAACTTACTCAACAACAATCCAGCTGCACTAAATAAGCTCTCTACTGCTGCTGATGACACTTTTTTCTTCTTTTTTTCTTTTATTTTCTTCGCATATCCTATTAATAGGACATCGCTGTCAACACCAGCGTTTTACTGCTGTTGTTGATATCTTGGCAAGATTACGCCCAGTAGTTTGCCATTGCTTTCTGAGCGACCGGCTCACATACCCCCGTAAGTAACCAACTGGTATGGCCAAAACAATTTTCGCACTTGTAGTGGAAACCAATGTTAATTTTCCAAATAATTTAATGGTTGTGAAGTTAGTTGCCGTAATATTTGAAACACGGTGACTTCATCTCAAGGCATTTTTTTCTGGGGTCATCAAACTTAAATGCTTTGTTTGGTGGAGGATCAAAAAATAAGTCAAAATCACTTTTCAGCTTTTGTTTTACAATTCCTGCTACTTTACATACAGCAGATGATTCAGAAGAAAGATTTAAATCTTTGATGAATGAAATAACAGTTGGAAGAACAGACTTAGAAAAAGCGATCCAATCATTGGCCCATTTATTGGTGTCCACATACTCTGTCTTCTTAGTAACAACTGAATTAACCATGTCTTCTAATTTTCCTGATGAAACACCACAATGTAATCTTATGTAATAAAAGGCTATGTGTATTTATTTATTTATCCTATGTCCAATCACAAGATAAACAATAGATACAAATAAATACAGAAAAAAAAAAAGAAGGATAAAATGTGTTAATAAGGTTTTTAAAAAAATAAACAAAATTAAGGGTGACTCTGACGAGATCAAGTTGCTATGACATGGCTACTGTCCCATGCTGTCCCATGGGAAATACAAATGTGTGCTGTCCCATCCCATCCCATCCCATGGGACCTTTCCCATGGGAATCCCATGGGAATACCATTCCCATGGCCAAGCCTGGACATATACATAGCGATATACCGAAATATGTATTTATAGCTCTATCAAAAAGACCAAAAGCAATCGAATGCGGAGATTTTCGTACAATTAACATCATAAACCATGGCACTACTTCTTCTCAGAATTATAATGCGAAGAACAAGAAAGAAAATAAAATTCGAAATTAGTGAACAACAGTACACATTTGTTGAAAGAAAGGATACTAATACTGCAATGTACACGTTACGAACACTAATAGAAATATCAAGAGAGACACAGCAAGACATACATTAATGCTTTTTAGATTATACCAATTCATGTGTGGTGTGTGTGTGTGTGTGCGTGTGTGTGTGTGTGTGTGTGTGTGTGTGTGTGTGTGTGAGAGAGAGAGAGAGAGAGAGAGAGAGAGAGAGAGAGAGAGAGAGAGAGAGAGAGAGAGAGAGAGGATAGTGACGGTTGTGGTGATTTCGAACAGTCCCTTCCTGCAATAAATGAACAATCTCGACAGCGTTGAGAAAATACGAGATATTTAGCGCTTAAACGCACTGTACGTGTTTACCACAATTATGACGTCATTATAATAATGTTGCCAGGCAACGTTATTCTTGACTAATGTTCATGCAGAGAACTTCTGGGTGCTGAATATATCGGAACATCCTCAACAGGCCTCGGGGATGTCCAGCAAGACATAACTATAATATAATAATATAATTGTCATTGCCACCCCGTCTTTATCACGGAGAATCAAGTCCCAATATCACTTTTCGAGACAATTTATCATGCATATTTAAATATTAACGATAATTGTAAGTGCAAATGTAGAAATAAAATATGTACATATATTTTTCGATATTATGTAATGGAAAACTATTTGTAAAAATGCCCGTATACGAGCGACAAGAAGTGGCATTCAGTATAATTTGGCTGGTACTGCATGTGGGAACTTGTTCGTCACTTGTTCTGTCTGTGATCCCCTATTAGAACCGAACCCAGCTCACGGCAAGCCAGCCTATCTATACTATCTCCTGTACCTGGGTGCGTGTACGGTCCATATTATTCGTCTCTGTATCTAGTTCCTTTTGCGTTATGATCGTCGGTCGTTCAGAAAGCAATGGCAAACTACTGAAGGTAAACTTGCCTAGTAAATCACACAGCGCCAATAAATTCTGTGGTTGAACTGGTTCTGTCTGGCAAAATGATATGCACTCCAGAGGCCGTAACAGCTCAACCGTCTTTCCTCCGTGTTTGAGACCGGAAGTCAGTTGAGTATCATGTCTGGAAAACTCAAGTATCTCTGCCGTGTTATGCGCCACAGTGCATTGGAAAGAATAGTGATTGAGGGGGGGGGGGGGGGGGGGTGTGGTTCCTGAACAAGAGACAGTGTAAACAACAGAAAGATGGACATAAGACATTGCAGACATCTTGTACATTAGGGTACATGAGAAGGAAGAGATAGAGAGCGTTTCCGGCGCGTCGTCATAAGAGATGTGTTTTGCAAAGGACATGATACATGATGGCCTGGGTTCTCTAGTTCTCTTCCCCACTACAAGGTCCTGCTTCACTACATGTTCTCCCTACACAACATGGTCTCCCTACACTACAAGGTCTCCCTATACTACAAGGTCTTCCTCCACTACAAGATCTTCCTCCATTACAAGGTCTTCCTCCCTTACAAGGTCTCCCTCCAGTACAAGGTATGTCTACACTACAAGGTCTCCCAACACTAGAAGGTCACCCAACACTACAAGGTCTCCCTACACTAGAAGGTCTGCCTACATTACAAGGTCTCCCTACACTACCAGGTCTTCCTACACTACAACGTCTCCCTACACTACCAGGTCTTCCTCCACTACAAGGTCTCATTAAACAACAAGGTATCCCTTCACTACAAGGTCTGCGTACACTACAAGGTATCCCTCCACTACAAGGTTTCCATACACTAGAAGGTCGCCCTACACTACAAGGTCAATCTACACTACAAGGTCACCCTCCACTACAAGGTCTCCCTCCACTACAAGGTCTCCCTACACTAGAAGGTCACCCTACACTACAAGGTCACCCTACACTACAAGGTCTCCCTCCACTACAAGGTCTCCCTACACTACAAGGTCTCCCTACACTACAAGTTCACCCTACACTACAAGGTCTCCCTACACTACAAGGTCTCCCTACATTACAAGGTCTTCCTCTACTACAAGGTTCCATTCCACTACAAGATCTTCCTCCACTACAAGGTCTCCCTCCACTACAAGGTCTCCCTCCACTACAAGGTTTCCGTACACTACAAGGTCACCCTACACTACAGGGTCTCCCTACACTACAAGGTCTCCCTACACTACAATGTCTCCCTACACTACAATGTCTCCCTCTACTACAAGTTCTCCCTACACTACAAGGTCTCCCTACACTACAAGGTCTCCCTACACTACAAGGTCTACCTACACTACAATGTCCCCCTCTACTACAAGGTCTCCCTACCTACACTACAAGGAGGAAATTGCTACTTTTGGCAATTTAAAAAAGGATTGAGTTAAGGAATTCATAGTGTAATGTTCAAGCACAGATTTCAAATAACTATTAATAAACCCGTGCGTATGTGTGTGTACATGTGGCCAAAGATATTGTATAGTGACTTCTAAATAACTAACTGAGTTTAGAGGATCATTGTTTCAGACAGCTTTGTGAATATTTCATTGCATATCAAATATGAAGCTGTCATATACAGTCACAATGAAATCTGTGGACATTATCATCTGTATATATACGCACGATTACTGTAATTTATAGGTTTCAAATTAGTGAATAAATGGGGTGACAACAGTACTAGGATAAATGGCAGTGAATAAATGGGGTGACAACAGTGCAGGGATAAATGGCAATGAATAAATGGGGTGACAACAGTACTAGGATAGATCATCATCATCATCAAGTGCCGTGCCGGCTGGCATAGGCGTTCATGGCTCTCCACAGATCTCGGTCTTTGGTGTTCTGGATCAACTCTGCTGATGATATTCCTCCATGCCACCGTCTCAATCCATCCAGCATCATTTCTCTTGGGCTGCCTCTGCCTCTCTTCCCCTCGATCTTTCCAGTTGTCACGATGTTCTCCAATGCCTCTCTTCTCATCACATGACCAAAGAAAGATGTTTGTCTCTTTCTTATTGTTGTATATAGTGTTCTAGTTTCATTAGCCTCTTTCGGGCAATCGTTGTTTGTTACTCTGGCAGTCCAAGGAATTCGCAACATTTGTCTTAAAAACCACATCTCTGTTGCTTCTAAGTTCTTCCTAATTTGTTCATTTACATTCCAAGATTCGCTGCCATACAGCAAAACTGGTTCATTTTAGTACTCTCTTTCTTACATTCATTGATAGCGACTTATTGCATAAGATACTCTTCATTTTCTGAAATGCTGTCTTTGCCTGCCCTATTCTGCTCCTAATCTCTGTTGTACATCTTCCATCTGATGTTATAAGTGCCCCTAGGTATTTAAAATTATCCACTTGGTTGAGAATTTCCCCTTCTATTTCTATGTCACATTTTGGCGTCCCCATTTTCTTTGATATAACCATTGTTACTGTTTTCCTGACATTCAAGGACAGTCCTTTCTGTGCACTCTCTGTTACTACACTGTCCAACAATTGTTGTAGGTCTGTTGCATTATCCGCTACCAATACTGTGTCATCTGCATAGCGTATATTGTTTATATTATATCCTCCGATTAGTATTCCTGGCTTCTCTTTGATCTCTCTCATTATTACTTCGCTATACAGGGAGAAGAGATCGGGTGACAAGACACACCCCTGTCGTACTCCTAGCTTTATCTGTTCGTAACTACCCTCTTTATTTCCCATTTTAATTGCTGCTACTTGGTTCCAGTATATATTCTTTATTATTCTTAAATCTTTCCCATCAATGTTGATATCTTCCAACATTTTAATCAGCTCATCATGTTTTACTTTATCAAATGCCTTAGTATAATCTATGAAGCATAAATATATGTCTCTTTGTTTCTCTGTTGATCTTTCTATTAGTGTTCGTAATATATATATTGCATTGTTTGTACCCTTTCCTTCCATAAAACCATACTGTTCTTCACTAATTTCCATTTTTATTTTCTTTCTTGTTCTTCTCATTATAATACTGAGTAGAAGCTTAGTGACATGGTTTATGAGGTTAATTGTACGAAAATCTTCGCATGAAGTGCTCCTGGTCTCTTTGGTATTGCTATAAATACAGATTTCAGCATATCGCTCGGTAAATATCCACTGTTGTAAATATCATTCAGCATTTTGGTTAATATATCTACCCCAAATTCTCCCAATACTTCTAATTCTTCTACTGTGATTTCATCTGGCCCAGCTGTTTTTCCTTTCTTCATATGTTTCATAGCATCAGCGACTTCTTCTTTTAGAATAGGTGGGCCTTCTAAGTTACTTTTTTCTGTTAATTCTTCCCTTTCTCCATTATATAATTCTCTTATATACTCATTCCACCTCTTCATTATAGCACCTTCCTCCAATAAAGTCTGTCCTGTTTTTGATTTCAAACACCCTGTATTTATTCTTATTTTTCTTCCTGTGAGCTCGCTGATTTGTCTGTACATACTTTTTTGATCTTTAATGGAATTTAATTCAATTTTTCTGCATTGCTCATTTAACCAACTTTCCTTTGCCTTCACACATTTATCTCTTATTTCTTTATTTATCTTAGCATACTCTTGTTTGTCATTTTTATTCTGTTTCCTTTTGTCCATCAACCTTAAGATTTCTTCATTCATCCATTTTTTCTTAGCTTTTTGGCTTCTCTCCGGTAATATTTCTTTGCTAGTTTGATGAATGGAGTCTCTTAACATTTCCCATTGTTCATCTATACTCTGTATTTTAGCTATTGCATTGTACCTATTTTTCACAGTCACTCTGTATTGTTCTTGAATTTCTTTATCTACTTTCAGAACCTCTTTATTAAGTCTCAAGTTTTTAACCATTTTTTCCCCTCTCTTTAATCTTACTTTTATTTATCCACATAGTGGTACGTGATCACTGTCAGCACCAGGCATTGTCTTTACATTAATTAATGCATTTCTAAATCTTTTATTAATAAGTATGTAGTCAATTTGGTTGCGTATTTTCATATCAGGGCTTTTCCATGTGTATAGTCGTCTTTTATGGTGTTTAAACCATGTGTTTCCACGGGTGACAACAGTGCTGGGATAAATGGCAATGAATAAACGGGGTGACAACAGTGCTGGGATAAATGACAATGAATAAACGGGGTGACAAGGGTACTAGGATAGATTGCAATGAATAAACGGGATGACAACAGTGCTGGGATAAATGGCAATGAATAAACGGGGTGACAACAGTGCTGGGATAAATGGCAATGAATAAACGGGGTGACAACAGTGCTGGGATAAATGTCAATGAATAAACGGGGTGACAACAGTGCTGGGATAAATGGCAATGAATAAACGGCGTGATAAGGGTACTAGGATAGATTGCAATGAATAAACGGGGTGACAAGGGTACTAGGATAGATTGCAATTAATAAACGGGGTGACAAGGGTACTAGGATAGATTGCAATTAATAAAGGTTGTGCCAACATTGCTGGTGTAATGCTGGTGTAACGGCAATGAATAAACCTGGACTGCTTTGATAGATGGTAATGATTAAACGTGGTGACAACAGTGTAAGGTACTTGATATGCTGTGTTGACGGAACATAACATAGATTAGTTGAACTAAAACCTGGAACAAGTTCTGGAGAATTAATAGATCAAAGAAAAATCTTAATGTACCACAGAAGTGAAGGCTCTCACGGCTTGACCATGTCTACAGACAAGAAGAAATATCCACCAAAAGGTAGCAGAGGGCGGCAAGATAACGGAGAAAATGGAAGGAGTAGGGAAAGACACAAAATGCACCATACAGCCATGCACAGATCTATATATTCATTACTTCCTATGGACAACAATCACTTGCAAATTACGAAGTAATATCCGAAAAGTGGCTGATTTTGTCACAGGATTATTAATCTGAGGCTGGGATGAGCCTTGGTTATAACTTCTCTTCTGAAGTTGAACGAGTTTGCGAAAATGGCAGAAGGACCTAACCTATAAATATACACGCTTAAGTGGATTTGAGGGCTCAGCACAAGACAACTGTGAAACTTAATTACCAGGCAACTTCTCGACCAACCCGATGAATGAAACACTTTATCACTTTCATTATTCATGAAGCTTTTATTTTAATTCTTAACCATGTTGGAAATAGTCATAATACATCATCTATCACAGAAAGGACATGCTATTGTAAACATCACGGCCTGACCGCAAATATCCGCATTTACTTTTGGCACATTTTGAGCCAATCCGGGTGACGTACTGATAACTAAGGGTAAAAATCAAGTAACCTATGAACAAGTATACCACTTTGTTCGAGTATCCAATTTGCCGACTACTTTTGATTTTTAAGTATGCTATCAGCGTCGGTCGTACAGAAAACAATGGCAAACTACTGAAGGCACATCATTCTAGTAAATCAAAGTTAAAAATGCTGGGGTTGATTGTGACGTCCTGTAAGGCCATGCAACAGATATTTTGTAAAAACCAAAGTGGCAGCTATTGTGGCGTCTTGCGAGCTGCGCAGCAGACAGCCAGCTATCATGACTGCAAACACAAGTAGTGGGATCTTTTCAAAGCAAGGTTATTACTTACGTCTCTCCGGCACATGATGCTGTTGGAAATCACTTGAGGATGTTTGTTTAACTCTTGCCAGAAATCCAAGTTGCGTTCAGATAACCGATCGAGTATACAGGATCATTGTCAATTCCCAGTCTTAGATTGTAGCCATGCACACAGTCGGGCCTTTTTGTATGCCTCGGGGAGCCGGTATAAAGTTTTATGTCTGATTTATAACTGTGTCTGGGGAGGGAAAGATGAATACGTGAAATGTTTGGCCCGGAGCTTTATGCACGCTAGACAGACTCCTAATAAGACAATTATGTAGAAAGGGAAAGATAATGAAATTTAAGACAGAAACAGTAGACCAACGGAGGGTATAAACCAGATGGAGAGAGGGTAGGATAGACAGACGGTGTGTTTAAGTTACAGACCTCCAGCTAGGGTTGAGTTTGTGCGGTTCTTATCGTGAAAACTCCATCATGTTCCGCCAGTGTTATTGTTCTGTTAACTCAGATGGTATCCTTGGTAACGGTATTGTTATTGTTCTGTTCACTCAGATGGTTTCCTTGGTAACGGTATAAAATAACCGTCTTCATTCATGTTGCCGGCTGGCATAGGCGATCATGGGGGGCCGAGGTGGCGTGGTCGATAGATACCTACCTGCCGGCCCAATGTTCGTTGGTGCGACCCACACAGGAGCGGCTTCGAATTGTTAAACTTGTCCATGGATACCAGCCTCACATAGGTACCGGGACATGTCGCGGGAAGCAAAGACGACCGGCGTGATGCAAACCACATCAGCCACCGAGTGATGGTTGGTTTATAACTATGTGGTTTATAAATGTGTGGTTTATAACTATATGGTTTATAACTATGTGGTTGCAGCACCATATGGCCAATGTACTTTCAGATGTGTAATTGAACCCGTTACTTTTCTTACGCTGACGATAATACAGCACTGTTGCTGTTTATTAGCTCTGTTTCTCTGGTGCTGTTTATTAACTCTGTTTCTCTGTTGCTGTTTATTTCCTAATTTCTCTGTTTATTAGCTCTGTTTCTCTGTTGTTGTTTTTAGCTCTGTTTCCCTGCTGCTGTTTATTATCTATGTTACTGTGTTGCTGTTTATTAGCTCTGTGTCTCTGTTTCTGTTTATTAGCTCTATCTCTATGGTGCTGTTTATTAGTCATGTTTCTCTGATGCTGTTTATTAGCAATGTTTCTCGGTTGCTATTTATTAGCTCTGTTTCCCTGTTAATTTTTATTAGCTCTGTTTCTTTGATGCTGTTTAATACCTCTATTTCTCTTTATCCGCTCTGTTTCTCTGCTACTGTTTTTGGCTCTCTTTTCTGTTGCTGTTTATTATCTCTGTTTATCTGTTGTTGTTTAATAGCCCTTGTTTCTCTATTGCTATGTATTTTTTCTGTCTCTCTGTTGCTGTTTTTCAGCTCTGTTTCTTTGTTGCCGTATTATCTTAGTTTCTCTGTTGCTATTACCTCTGTTTCTCTGTTGATATTTATAAGCTAGGTCACTCTCTTGCTGTGTAATAGCTGTGTTTCTCTGTTGCTGTTTATTATCTATGCTTTTATTTTGCTGTTTATTAGCTCTATTTCTCTGTTGCTAATAGCTCCGTTTCTTTGCTGCTGTTTATCACCTCCGTTTCACTGTTGCTGTTTATTACCCCTGTTTCTCTGTTTATTTGCTCTGTTCCTCTGTTGCTGCTTATTATATCTGGTACTCTGTTGCTGTTTGTTAGCTCTGTTTCTCCGTTACTGTTTATTACTTCTGTTTCTCTGTTATGTGTCTATGTGTCTCTGTTGCTGTTTATTAGCTCTGTTTCTCTGTTGCTGTTTTAGCTCTATTTCTCTGTTGCTTTTTATTAGTTCTGTTTCTCTCTTGCTGTTTATTAGTTATGTTTCTCTGTTGCTGTTTATTAGTTCTTTTCCTCTATTCCTATTAGCTTTGTTTCTCCGTTCCTATTAGCTCTGTTTCTCTGGTGCTGTGTATTAGTTATGTTCCTCTGGTCTTTTTAGCTCTATTTCTTTGTTCCTATAGCTATACTTCTCTGTTGCTGTTTATTAACTCTGTTTTGGCGTTTCTTGGTGAAATTATTGATTGGAGAAAGTAGAAGTAGACAGTCCAGTTGTGTGGACATGTTACGAGGAGGAATACACTCGAAACTGAAACATCTAACGAGCTTCGTGGGAAAAGAGCAAAGGGAAGGCACAGAGATAAGGATGACTAGGATACATGCAATAATCGGGACAAGAACACAGGCTTGATCCAACACTCTGGTGATCGCGCGAGATGGTCATAGCTTATCGGCATGGCACATGATGGTAGTGACTAGTTGAAATTATAGAATTAAGTTCCTGAATGGAAGTCAGTGTGGACGAATGAATAAGGACGCTTATTCTTAAACACCTGGCGTGCTTGTACCGATAGAACAACACCACACCTTACCGGAATTCGAACTCGGGGCTCCCGAAGGATAACTCGGCATTCTTAGCCACTCGGCCAGCCGCTCCTCTTCCGTACATTTCCTCGGCGATTGAATCGATTAAATGGCATGTAATTAATCAGAAAGTCAGAACATTGTCTGTTGATTAAGTTAAAGGTTACTTAGTTACTTTATGTGTGGAAGAATAGTGATACTTTGTAACTCAATTCCGTTGCATACGGAAAGCCAATTCACTAAACATTGTACCAATACGATGTACCAATAATATATGCAGGTCTAATACTTGAATTAATTTTCATTGAAAATTTAAGTGAATTATTTTAAACTTTCAATGTTGGTGTTAGAGGCACAAATGCGGGACGTAATATGAAAAGTTTAATTCAATTTTGATGGAGTTTCCATTGCACTACACAGTCATTTCATCCAAGTGTCCAGTGTCAAAGCATCTTCCAGTACAATGACTAATTCTAATCTCATAGAGACCGGTAGCCCTCCACTGCCTCCGGGTATTCAGATCCAAACTCGTTGATGCGCGTTAAATTCTAATTACAATTTAAGACTTGACATACTTTAAATATCATGCAGGACTAACCAGCCCGTATCTATCTGCTTTGTCAGAATTACGGGGTTTATTTCGCCATCACCTGGTATGGAAGACTTTACAATATCCATCCGTTATTTGTTTCATCACAACCAGGGTACTCGCCGTCGTGTTCCTTCTTATATCCTTGGGGTTTCATCGGGACGTAGTGCCTACAGAAGGACCTGGTCTCACGTTAGCATGTCGCTGAATTAATTAGGTAATGGTCCGAGACAGGATTGCAAGTGGTCATTGATGTGACAACGTTTTGTCTTTGTCAGCGAGTACTAATGTCAGTGTCAACTGACAGAGCATGAATACACGTCTGGAGATTTCAGGTGTGTAACCAAGGGATGTTTCAGTGGACACTGTTGCTGTAGTGATCTTATTCTTCGTTGTTTATTCTTATCTTCTTATTGCTTCTCCCCCGACTTCTTCTTCTCCTCTTCCTTTTTCGCTACTCTCCTCCTCCTCCTTCTCCTCCCCCCTCCTCCTCCCCTCCCCTCTCCTCCTCCTCCTCCTCGTGCTTCTTCTTCTTCTTCTTCTTCTTCTTCTTCTTCTTCTTCTTCTTCTTCTTCTTCTTCTTCTTCTTCTTCTTCTTCTCCTGTACGGTCCACCGCCGTCCACATATTTAATTTTCAACTAGTTAACGTCGGGCTATATTGGAATTGCACCCAAAACACCCTAATCCAGCAGTCTGGTAACCTATCGCCTAGTGTGAATTACATTATAAATATGGCCCTTCGTCGATATGAAGAACTGCCCAGAGTTCATTACCATACACAAAGTACCTTATCAGTAACCAATGACGGCTCCGATATATAGGCTACGCTAATATACCAGAACGTGGTCAGTGGCCATTTCCTGTTGGGAACCATTCACAAGTAATATCTGAGTAGCCTAAAGGCATTCGTGATGTAGTGCTACCGGACAATTAAAAGTTTTTAGATGAACTGATCAAATCTCTCGGTATGAAAGTTCCTTCGGAGGGACAAAATACTTTATATGCGAACGAACAAGTTGAAGGAGCAACATAACTGGTATAGGCGCAGAGAGATGTTGTTGAAGACAGTTGATAGACTGTATGGGAAGTGACGAAACCAGCTTGGTGATCTAGATAACATGATATTGGTGATGATTATGATGATGACGATGACAATGATGATGTCAATGTGTAATGTTTACAAGCCGCTTTCCATTTATTGTTTCTTCATTATTACATACTTAAACTTATTGCTCCTATGTATATGAGATTCAAATAATCAGTCATATAATCAAGAGTAAATCCAGCTAACTAAACCCAAACCAATCAATAATCGCTCAAACAGCCAAATAACCAGACAACCACCTAGCAAGTCAACCATTCAAACACCATTCAGCTAACCATTTAATCGGCTAAGCAGATATTCAATCAATCAACCAACCAATCAAACAACCCTCAACGAACCAATTAACTATCAACAGATAATCAATACACATAAATTAACTAAACGACCAGACAGCCTTCTTTTCTGCCTGTCTTTGCATGTATCTGTCAATTTAAACACATATCGGACTAACTATCATCCTACCTACTTATGTCGCCCGCGCACGCGTGTGTATGTATGTATGTATATATATATATATATATATATATATATATATATATATATATATATATATATATATATATATATATATATATATATATATATATACCAGAGAGACGAATGGAGACGGATTGTATCTGCAGCAAAGAACCTCAATGGCTCGGAACGCTGAAGAAGAAGAAGAAGATTATATATATATATATATATATATATATATATATATATATATATATATATATATATATATATATATATATATATATCATGTGCCATGCCGGAAAGCATGGGCGGTCATGACTCGCCATTTCACTCGATCACCAGTGTCGTGGATCAGCTCGGTGTTCCTGTCTCGTCCATGCCATGTGGCTAAGCCATCCAGGTATTTTCCTCTCTGTCTTCCTCTTGGTCTGTTCCCTTCGATCTTGCCAGTTGCCACTAAGTTCTCCAATCCCTTTCTTCTCATAACATGTCCAAAAAATTTTGACTGTCTACGTCTAATTTCTCTAATCAGTTTACGATGTTCATTTGTCTCCTGTAGTACTTGGTCATTGGTTTTTCTGTCTGTCCATGGTATTCTTTGCATTTTCCTCAGAAACCACATTTCTGCAGCCATCAGATGTTTTTCAGCTTGACTGCTCATTGTCCAAGTTTCACATCCATACAAAAGAACAGGCACTATGTATCCCCTCAACACTCTTTTTCTCGTTTCAATTGACATCTTTTTATTGGTCAGAATGTTTTTCATCTTGCTAAAGGCTACTTTCGCCATGGCGATTCTTGTTCTAATCTCTTCAAGGCATCTCCTATCAGATGTTATGACTGTTCCAAGATAATTGTACCGATTCACTTGTTGAAGAATATTTCCATTTACTTGTATATTACATTGTGGCACTTCTTCCTTCCTAGTGACGACCAAAACCTGAGTCTTTTTACAATTTAATTCTAACCCCAGTTGCTCACTGTGTACAACAACCGCATCTACTAATTGTTGCAGGTCTTGCTCATTGTCTGCAATTAATATTGTATCATCTGCATATCTAATGTTATTGATGTTTCGTCCTCCAATGCTGATTCCATTTATATCCTCTACATTTCTGAAAATATTTTCACTGTATAGGGAAAAAAGATCTGGAGACATCACACATCCCTGCCTAACACCTCTCTTAATTGGCTGATACTGTCCCACTTCATTATCAATCCTTATTGCAGCTTGTTGTTTCCAATATATGTTTTTTATAAGTCTAATGTCTTTCCCATCAATTTGTAGATCTGCAAGCATATCCACCATGTTGACATATCTAACTCTATCAAAAGCTTTTGTATAGTCAATAAAGCAAAGATGTATATCCTTGTTTACTTCTATAGCACGTTCAATAACTGTTCGCAGCATATACACAGCATTTACTGTACCCTTTCCTTCTACAAACCCACATTGTTCTTCCCCTATTTCAGGTTGTATCTTCTTTCTCACTCTTTGCATGATAATTCTTAGCAAAATATTTGTGATGTGACTCATTATACTAATTGTTCTATGTTGATCACATTCCAAGGTTCCTGATTTCTTTGGGATTGCAATAAATACAGAGTTACATAATTCAGGAGGTATATCTCCAGTATCATATAATGTGTTCATCAGTCTGGTGACTTGCTCTAGTCCAAATTCTTCTAAAGCTTTAATCATTTCTGTTGTGATGTTATCTGCACCAGGGGCCTTGCCAGCTTTCATATGCTTAAGAACATTTCGAACCTCCATCTCCAAAATTGGCGGTCCTTCATTATTAAATCTAATATCATACTGTTCGTCTCTGTTCTCTGTATATATAATGTAATGTGTGTGTGTGTGTGTGTGTGTGTATGTGCGTGTGTGTGTGTGTGTTGTGTTTTTTTTGTTGAAGTGTTGAAGTTGTATCAGTACCTGTTCTTTTGTTTGTGTGCTGACGAGTGCTCCAGCCGCAATGTTCATTTTCTCACTTATAACTGTCACCAAGTACAGTTTCCAAATTCCATCTCTCGATTTGGTTGATCTTCTTACCTATCTGTCCACTCACCTACCTATATACAATTTTTCGTTACTACCTGAATGAATGTTTTCTCGCTTCTCTGTTGCCTGCATTTCTTTAGACCAATAAAACTGGTAACAACCACGACAAGACCACAAAACAGAGATGCAAAAGAAGTTGCAGCCCTCACTCTAATAATATTTTCATTTGCTAGCTCTCGCGATGATTAAAACAATGAAATGTAATTTCTAGAATAATGATAATAAAACGTTAAATACCAGCATTCGGGATCAGACGAATTGTTGTCTTCCTTGTATACAAGACAATGCAAAACAGCAAAAATTGTTCGATTAGAAACTAATTACTGTTGATGTTCATTGCCTGCTGTAAAGTTGCCTACAGCAATAGAAGCAGATCTCAGTTGGCTAGAGGTAATTTATTACAGGGCTTCATGTTCAACTGAAAGAGTACGGGAACATACTATTGATCAGATATGGAGTGGAGGTTTATGTTTGTACTTAGTAAATTACCACGTTCAGGCTACATGGCAACCTTCTCTACAAAACACTGATACACTATTTTGTAGTTGACTGACTGACAATTTAACTGACTAACTTATTGACTGAGATATTGACAAACTGGTTGACTATCTGTCTGTCTGTCTGTCTGTCTGTCTGTCTGTCTGTCTGTCTGTCTGTCTGTCTGTCTGTCTGTCTGTCTGTCTGTCTGTCTGTCTGTCTGTCTGTCTGTCTGTCTGTCTGTCTGTCTGTCTGTCTGTCTGTCCGTCCGTCCGTCCGTCCGTCCGTCCGTCTGTCTATCTGTCTGTCTGTCTGTCTGTCTGGCTGGCTGTCTGTCTGTCTGTATCTCTATCTCTCTCTTTCTCCATACATGTGTGTGCGAGTGTGTGTGTGTGTGTGTGTGTGTGTGTGTGTGCATACGCTGGGAAGTCAATAAAAAGGTCACAAATGGCTGTAGACAAATAATTAAATATGATAACAACTTGAAACCAGTTTATTTTTATACATACATTGTCACTTTATTTCTCAACATAATTTCCACCGACATTGATGCCCTTATCCCATCGTTTTATCAGTCCTCCCAAACCCGCTGCATTGAACTGCGTTCTCTGTTTTCTAAACCAGGTTTTCACTTCACATTCAACTTCGGCGTCATTCGCGAAATATCTCCCGCCAAGGTGAGTTTTCAGTGGACCAAAAAGGTGGAAATCGCTAAGGGCTAAGTCGGGGCTGTAAGGTGGATGTTCAAGACCTTCCCAATTTAATTTTCTCCTGAGTTAATCGAGCCGTATGTGGTCTGGCATTGTCATGAAGAAGCAACACTCCTCTAGTCAGCAGTCCTTAACGTTTTCTTCTAATTGCATCATGTTGCATGCTGAACCATGTGAGCACCCTATTTCAGATGCTACAGAGTCTATTGTTACTCGACTGTCAACTCTAATCATCTCCTCCACCCGCTGCACGGATGCTTCTGTTGCAATATAAACAGGACGGCCAGATCGGATTTCGTCAACAATTTGAGAGCGTCCTTGAGAAAATTTTTCTACCCAGCTATGCACCGCTTTACGGGACAAATATTTATCAGCATAAACAGGAAGCATTTCCTTATGAATGTCCTTTGCAGGCAGTCCTTTTACACACACACACACACACACACACACACACACACACTCACACACACACACACAAAACGCACAACAGCACGTTGCTTTTGGTTGTACACTCCGTAAGTACAGTCGCCATTTTGTGTATGCACTGCGCATGCGCATGAGATACCTGACGAACGGGAGTGTAAAATTCGATGTTGCTGTCACCTAATGACACCTGTAGAAAACACCAAATACATTTACCTGCCATCCCACAGAACTGTGTGACTTTCTTATTGACTCGCCCTAGCGCGCGCGCGCGTGTGTGTGTGTGCGCGTGCGTGTGTGTGTGTGTCTGTGTGTGTGTATATATATATAGATCTATCTATCCATCCATCATGCAAAAGATGCAACAAACAATGTAAATTAAATTCCCGTAGTGACAGAATAAATACACATTATAGAAACTTCACAGCGGACGTGAACTGTCTTCATATACTAGCAATTTCGAAATCTAGCGTAATGATTTTCCGGTTGTTGTTATTGTTGTTGGTGTTGTTTTTGTTGTCGTTGTTATTGTTGTTTGTTATTGTTGTCTTCCACATATGCAGTTAAGCGTCGTGGGGAGAGGTAATTGGAGTTCCAGCGCCTGTGACTACGCCTTTGCTCCTATTTCCTGTCGTGATTTGTGATCAGTATTGTCTAGGATCAAAAGTAATTTACAATAAGGCGTGGAAGGGGGGGGGGGGGGGAGAACAAGTGAAATGAGTTGAAAAGAATACTGGGATAGTGCAGGCGCGTCTCAGATGTGTCTCAGATGTGTCTAAAGTGTGTCTGTGGTGTATCTCTGATGTGTCTCAAGTGTTCCTAACATGTGTTTCAGATGTGTCTTAGGTGCGTCTCGGATCTGTCTGTCTCTGATGTGTCTGTCGCAGATGTGTCTGTTTCATATGTGTCTGTCTCAGGTGTCTCTCAGAAGTGTCTGTATGAGATGTGTCTGGGGAGAATGGTGCGGCAAGAAGTGGCCAGAGCAACTTTCCGACATAAGTGTTCCGAAGAACGGCAAGATCGTACTCATAATGAGATTGCAACTGGTGCCATTATAACCGAGTCACTTCGTGGGTTGTAGAAGATGAGGACGTAAAGCGTGCGGGAATGTCCCGGGCACCATTATTATTGGAACACTTCTCTGGTTGTAGAATATGAGTACGTAGCGCGTATGGGAATGTCCCTAGGTCTGTTATGTCGGTTCTTGACTCAAGTCAAGAAATATATAGCACGCACCAGATATAATGGAGCCAAAACATGCAGAAACAGTTATTCCTAACCATTCTACACTGCAGGTATTTCTTAACGTGGCATGTCCCTTGCGGACGTTGCCATCAACCCCACGCTCATTTCCTTACCATTGCCCGCTCCGTGGCGAAGAGGTTACGAATGCTGTTTGTATTCTTGCATACCACGTTTGAAACACAGCTGCGGGCGATTTAGCAGCAGACCACCTTGCGTTGGTTATTTTTTGTAATGAAATGGTATGGGTGCCGGTCGTTCAGAAAGCAATGGCAAACTACTGAACATAAATTTACCCAGGAATCACGAACAGCCAATAAATGCTGGGGTTGACTGCTGCGTATTGTAAATGGTGTGCAGCTAACTTGTTCTTTATGGTTACCATTGCTTTCTAAACAAGCGTTTAAGTCCAACTTAATGTGGTGTAGGTATTACCGAATGAAAATATGATACCAAAATAATAAATTAATTAGATTGTCTTGCAAATAAGCTCTGATACAATGAAGTAAAAATGATAGATTGCAAGACGACAAAGATCGGCAATGTTTTAAACGATTAATGAATGTGATAATGCTTACAGAGAAATCAACACTAAATGTCTGAGCATTGTTTGAATTGTTTAGTGTTCATATATACAAAAGCAAACAAATTCAGAGAAAGGTGGTAAGGGGGATGGAGATGAGTGGTGAAATAAAACAGTGATAAATCACATAATTTGGGAACAATGAAATACATATACCCTCAAACCAGCCTTACGTGAGAGCAAAGTCATCCACGTGTGTGTGTGTGTGTTTTTTTTTTTTTTTTTTTTTTTTTTGGGGGGGGGGGGGAATTCAGTAATATACGTGGCAAGACAACATCAACAGATCGAAAAACAGATACTGATATTGATACTGTCACGTCATGTGTCAGAGTATATCTTAGAGAAAGAAGACAGACTTAAACAGTAATGTATGAGGCATGGAAACATCAATAGATTGACAAAGATGTACAGACCAAATGGATCAGAGGAGGAACCCGATCACGTAAACCATGGACGGAGGAAATAGCAGAGTCCATGGAAATATCGATATATGTAGCCCATAAGTGGGCACTCTCCCGCTGTTTATACTTCACCTCGACACCGAAAGGTTCAAGAGGTCCATGATGAGATGAGATGAGACATGAGATAAGATGAGATACTTTTTGCTATCATGTCATTTGGCGAATGCACCCTAAAGAAAGTCAGACTTAAACAGTAATGCATGCGCCAGGACAACATCAGTAGAATGACAAATAGATACTGTTAGTTATGATGTCATGTCACATGTCGCAATATACCACCACAGCAAGATGAAACCATTTCTAGGAAATCCACTGCAGCCATACATCATTGTGGAGACGGCGCTTCATTTACTGATTTAATTACTGTTTTATATCAGTCCTTAATCCGTGAATTTCCGTGTGTTATCTGAGACGATGATCTAAAATCTCTTCGCTACCGACTTACAGATTTTCTTAATTTTGTAAGGGAAATCTATTATGCATGGCTGCTTCTCACTCACTGAGTGTCATTACCGCGCACACGATCTAACCGTGAGCTCTTCCCTCCACACAATCTAGCACTGAGCTCTTCCTTTCACACCAAGTATTACCATGTCCAGTAAGGCTTTACTGGCGTGAGTGGCCACCATAAAACTACCAGTCTCATTAGAAAACAGTAGCAGGTCCAATTTTCAACTGACCCATTTATATTCCGTCTCTGTCGGCATTGATACCCTAAACATCGTTCGCGCTTCCGGGGGTCAGTCAGAGAAAGCGAGGTACACGAAGGACCGGTCACTGATACACTTCTGGAGGACAGGAAGGAATACAATATCCACACTGTGGTCATTACAAGCCTAGCATTATCAATTTAGAACGTTATATATTTAGAAAGCAAATATCGAGATGCAAATAAATGCAGCCCCAACATACATCTTTTCTCATTGTAATTATATCACTGTAAAATTACACCTCACAGAACGTATAGTAATCACTTAACCCCTTCATGACTATACATTAATCATGTATTCCATTTAAGACCATGTATTAATCACTTATTCCCTTCATGACATTACATTAATCACGTATTCCCTTCATGACCATACATTAATCACTTATTCCCTTCATGACCAGACATTAATCACTTATTTTCTTAATGACCATACATTAATTACTTATTCCCTTCATGACAATACATTAATCACTTGTTCCCTTCATGACCATACATTAATCACTTATTCCCTCCATGACCAGACATTAATCACTTATTCCCTTCATGAAAATACATTAATCACTTATTCCCTTCATGACCAGACATTAATCACTTATTCCTTTCATGACCAGACATTAATCACTTATTCCATTACTACCTTGGGAGCTATAGGCGTGTGATGTGCTGGGGCCATCTTATTGTGTATGTCTGAGTGCATGGCTGATTAGGTGGCCTCGTTTACCTTCTGATGCGTTGTTTCACTTGAAACGTCACGAAAGTTTGGAGAGAACAATAATGGAGGGGTATATGCCTGGGAAGAGAGGAAGTAGAAGGCCAAAGAGAAGATGGGTGCAGGATGTGGCGGATGATCTCCAGATGGGTGTATCGGACGCGGGATATCTTGCTTATGATCGAGAGGTTTTCCGGAAGTTTGTTATGGGAGCGGGGTTCTGCAACGGACATGCTACTGAATGAATGAATGACCACATGAGTGACTTTATATGGAGCAGTTACTAAATGCATGAATATATATATTGATCAGTTAATGCATTCATGACTATATATTGA
This sequence comes from Cepaea hortensis, assembly GCA_963921405.1. Classification (NCBI taxonomy): domain Eukaryota; kingdom Metazoa; phylum Mollusca; class Gastropoda; order Stylommatophora; family Helicidae; genus Cepaea; species Cepaea hortensis. Next base: position 53,878,081 of record OY992897.1, read on the forward strand.
GCAATTACTCCAAATACGACTGTATATGTATCACTTAATACATGCATGGATGTATTTTATTCAGTTACTCCACGCATGACTACATAATGAGTAGATACTCCATGCATGACTATATTTATTTATCACCTAATCCATACATGACTATACATTGAACAGTTATTCCATGTATATGACAATGTACTGAGTAGTTACTACATGCGTGACTATATATATTTATCTTCATGCTGTCAAAATGAGTCGAGTTGAGTCGAGTTAAGAAATACAGTTATTGCATAATGGTTAAGAATGACTGTTTCTACATGTTTTGTCTCCATTACATCTTGTGCACTGTATATAGTTCTTATAAGTTGATTCAAGAACCGACTTAATATCGCTGAGAACATTCTCAATACTTGCTCGACCTCATCTTCAACAGCCAGCGAAGAGTCCAAATGATAATAGCACCGTATACAGTCTATGTGTCCAGCTGATCTTTCCTTTTAGTACTTAGTGCCTTTTAGATTCTCTGGTAACTCCCTGCAGCACCATTCTCTGTAGACCATGAGGATTTATCTGTTCTACCACACTATGCATGTCATCCCAAAGGACCTTGCCTTATTGAGCTGTTTCAAACAACTACCGCACAAACTAGAAACCATACAACTACAGATGTCGCATCTGAACATCCCAGTAATTATATAACAGCGTTCTTAACTGTTCAATGCAGGCTTTTCTCCCCAGTCAATTACGTTATTCCGCGAAGCTAGCATGCGACAAGCCTTTTAATTAGACTGCAATTTCTGGAACTGCTGTATGGCACAACCCTGATACCACATACCGGATATAGAATTGACATCGTTCATACGGCGACACGACAATAAGCCAGCCGCTGACAGTTCTTGTTTCTTTGTGACCACTGGGGCATATCAAAACGCAGGCATGCAACCCAACTGTCGACAGACTCGCGTGCAAACAGAACATAAAACAAGCAGTGCGCACGAGAAAACAGCACAGGCATGGCTGGTGTGACCCTGGACTTGACCCTAATCTATCTTCCCTCGATCGACTAAACCGTTTCCAATATTCGACGCTTTTTAAAGCGTATCTTCTTCTCCTTTCCCTCCTCCACCTACTCCTCCTCCTCCTCCTCCTCCTCCACCTTCTTCTTCTTCTTCTTCTTCTTCTTCTTCTTCCTCTTCTCCTTCTCCTTCCCTTTCTTCTTCTTCTTCTTCTTCTTCTTCTTCTTCTTCTTCTTCTTCTTCTTCTTCTTCTTCTTCTTCTTCTTCTTCTTCTTCTTCTTCTTCTTCTTCTTCTTCTTCTTCTCCTCCTCCTCCTCCTTCTTCTTCTTCTTCTTCGTCTTCTTCTTCTTCTTCTTCTTCTTCTTCTTCTTCTTCTTCTTCTTCTTCTTCTTCTTCTTCTTCTTCTTCTTCTTCTTCTTCTTCTTCTTCTTCTTCTTTTTCTTCTTCTTCTTCTTTTGTCATGTAAATATTTAAATATTGCTTTCTATCTTCCTGTATCTACTTACCAAGAAATCATAAGCAGCGAAATAATGCTGGGGTTGAATGTGACGTTCTGTAACAATATGCAACAAACTTTTTAAAACCGCTTCCTAACTTCTTTATTATCTTCTGTTTATTTGTCCCTTAGTCTCGGTTTCCTAGCTATTGCCTTTTTATTTTTTAGTATATGAAAGTGCTGTGTTGCTTTTCATTTCTTTTGTTTTGATGAATTTCAAGCGTTGTAAATGCTGTACGTTTGTGTTACCTTTTCTTAAGGACTTCTATTAATGATTTGTTCCAAGTACTTGTAACCTGCTGTCTTCTGTACTCATTAACTCTTGCTGGGCCTGGTACTTATTTGAGACTGAGATGGTAAAATGTTCATAAGATATATGTTTGAGATATCCTACATTGTATTTATTTCTCTGTTTATAAGATGTTAAATATTTTGTGAGTTTCACCTCTGAACACTCTTACAACATACAGAGATAGTCTAAATTTCTTATTAATAATGATATGGTCATATGGATTTTATGTTTTGTATTTAATTTATGTATTATTTTATGTGAGAAAGCACCTCTATTTTTGGTGTGCTAAATGAATGTGCAGAAATTGGTGAAGAAATCTTCATTTTCGTTCTTTACTACATGTCCGTGTTCTCCTATGATTTCTTCCAATCCCGTGTTATCCGATCCTATCTTGGAAGTCAGGCAACCCATCAACATTTGGATATTGACATTTCTTTGATTACTTATCATAATGTATATAGTAATATAATCTTACCCTTTAACTTATTCGTCCTTGTCATTTGGTATATTATTATGGTATATTATTATGGGTGGCATTCAATGTTGCTTTCTTCTGTAGCTTTTACAATTGAAGAGCGCTTTTGAGCTGATTTCTTAAATGTTTCACACCCATTTATAGCCACAGGAAACAATCATACTTTACTGCTTCAGTTCTGTTCTGTTCTGTCATTTACTGTCTATATAGTACCTTGAGGTGTGGGACAGGGAGTCCTTAAGTCTGAGAAATTAAGGCCACCTGGCTAGCACATTCGCTGCGAACTGTACAGATTAGGGTTTTCTTTTGGTCCCGAAAGAAAATCAAATCCACAACTTAACCAAGGATTCAATCCCGGGTCTCCTTATGGAAAACCCACTGTTCTATCCACTCGGCCAGCCGCTCCTCCCGATACAGCGTCAGGGAATAATATATCGCCAAGTGTTACCTTCCATTTGAACAGAAGGACGATATATCGCCACACGTGACCTCCCATTTGGACAGAAGGGCGACATATCGCCACATGTGACCACACATTTGGACAGAAGGGCGATAAACACATTTGGGTAGAAGGGCTTTATATCGCCACATATGACCTCCCATTTGGACAGAAGTGCTATATATCGCCACATGTGCCTTCCATTTGGACAGAAGGACGATATATCGCCACACGTGACCTCCCATTTGGACAGAAGGGCGATATATCGCCACATGTGACCACACATTTGGACAGAAGGGCGATATATCGATACATGTGAAAACACATTTGGACAGATGTGCTATATATCGCCACATATGACCTCCCATTTGGACAGAAGTGCTATATATCGCCACATGTGACCTACCATTTGGACGGAATGACGATATATCGCCACATGTGACCTACCATTTGTACGGAAGGGCGATATATCGTCACGTGCGTCCTCCCTTTTGGACATGCTATTTGTGTCGGTATCTCCCAAAACTGTATGCTCAATGAATAGAAATGTGTACTATAATACTGATTAATTTGTTTGTAAACCATGTTGGATCAAACCTACAGTTGTGTTTGGCACTGAATCAGTGAATACGCCGATGTTATCAATATCAAGCTGTAGCCCTTATATCCCACAACATTTCCTGGTACACGATTCAATCCACGTGGTATGGGAGCAAAGGTTAAAGGGGGATGGAGGAATCCTCTGCTAAACGGGTACTTGAACACAAGTCCACCGAGCCAGCAGGCATCTGTGCTAACCATTATCCCACCGCGACTACCCAGTTTGTTGGTAACTGTTCACAACTCTATCAGGGCGACAACGTCAATCAGATTCATCATTGCATCCACGAGAACGTAGTTTCCCCGATCCCTTCTTGTTCAGCTATCCCACATCCTCTGGCCGGGATACTTGGCCCTGGCCTTGTCTCATCACCCATGCGTGGCCCCACCGCGTGCAGGCAGGGATATAGTCATCGCCACAAATTGTGGATTTCGGTAAGGAAATAAACCAGAGAGGAACACACACCCACACGGCTTAGTTCATCTCTCTGCAGTGGTAAATTCATTCCCACGGAGGCTTAGCTTCTGGGCGTTTTAATGCGCTCCTTGTTGGAATCCATAATGCAAACGCTAAAACCTTAAGTCCCTGACATAAATTTGCGCCACTGTCTTAATAAAAACGACATGCCTACGAGGGATTTTATGCTTATTGGGGAAGACAAAGATTGGCAAAGTTGCTATGAGGATGGGGCGAGAGAGAATGGCGGAATAGGCTGGCAACCCACCATGCCACACGTGAATCGCGGAAGACGCAGTAATGAACGGGAAGGGTCTGTCATTCATGATTGTATAGATCTGCGGACACTCATTGTGTACAGCGGGAATCTTGAAGTGGGGTTGACTGTGTGGAGAGAGATGTGGAGATTTACAATCTCCAACCAATAACTCAAAATACTCATATATTAGAATCTGGAGTTGTTGTCAGCCGATGAATTTACACTTATGTGAATGAGTAAACATGTTCATGAATCGCACTGGCATAGTGATTAGCTTGACTGTCAAGAAAGTGGTTCGCATTCAATCCCCAACAGGATAATTTATTTTTTCGACCAGTGAAGTCTTGTGGTTGATCCAGTCTTGTGAAAATTGGTACTAGTTAATTGTCACAATTGTCTGAGAGGGACAGGCGACGAGGAAGGAATCTGGTCACCCGACTGCATATGCCGTAACCTAAAATATATGAAGACCTACCATATCACACCCCAGCGGCAACGTCTGCTATGGGGTTTCCCTTTGCCTTCTACAGCAGTTCGGGAAATCATTAGTGCATCGCCATCGCTACTCAAAATCAGAAAGGGCTAGACATTCTTAGAAAAGTTATAGATGGCGCGCTCGTAGTTTGCCGTCGCCTTCACCCTCATCGCAGCCAAACCCCGCTAGGTCTTTGTTATGACCAGGTCTATGTGCTTATGCCTCGACAAATTTGTATCCCCAGGTATTTCATTGCCTGCGTTCATTTCACAATTTCTGAGCACAGATTCATAGTAGTTGTTGGAGTGTTGACATATAGTTATTCAAAGAGAACCATGTCACTGCTGCCTTCGTTGGGTTGACCATTGTACCAGCTTCACCACACCAAGTGCGTATGATATTGAGTTCTGTTTGTAGATCCACTGCAACCCGATCTCTATCCTTACCCTGACGATACACTAACACATCTTCGGCATGCGACAACGTCCTCCCCGGTCCTGTGATCTGCTCACCGGTGATTCTCACAGTGTGCGCGTGAGGAAATGAAAAATAAGGTAAGAAATATATTCCTTCTACTTTCCTGTCAATTTACACATTATTTACCCCATGCCTCTGTAAATTCTCTGTCTTTACTAATATTACACATTGCAACCCTCTCGGGAGCTTCCGTGGTGAAGTGGTCAAGCCCTCTGATTCGGGTTCCGAAGGTTGTATGTTCGATTCCTACATTTCACGAGTGCATTTTTTCAGAGACTCCCGTGTGTCGTCGCTGGAGCTACTGAGTTCGTGCTTTGTGCGACGCTTTCTGCCCTGCGGAAAGAGATTGAGCCATATGGGATAAAAAAAAACCTATGCAATGCAGTCGACCCCGTCGACTTTTACGCTACTTTTTTTTTTCACCCACTCCCATGCGAATCTGGCTACGCCTTGTACTTGTGTCCTTACCAGAAATAATGTGGTTTACTGTATGACTAGTTTGTTAGCGTGAATTGACTACATTTTCCCCAAATCATAAAATAAATGTCGCCGCTTTCGATGATTTAAGTTACTTTTGGACCTACCAAAGACATATTCCTTGGGTGGGGGTAAATATAAGACGGCTGGAAAAATTTCATGACGATGCAACAGACAGTTTTCAAATTAATTGATCGTGATGACGGCATTAATTTAGGGACAGACTAGCAATATTTCCTCACCGAGTTCCTTGAATTCCATTTCAGGCTGAAGGTGATGTCATTATTCAGTAAGAATAGTTAAGTTGACAGAATACAACCCCATGCCAGTCGTTTCTAATATTGAATGCCTCTGTTAGTACGCCCCCTCCCCCTCTCTTTATCCTCCCCATTCTCCTAGACCGACCGATCGACCGACCGACCGACCGACCGACCGACCGACCGACAGACAGACAGACAGATAAACTGACGGATGGACGGACGGAAGGACGGCCCGCCCGCCAGCCCGCCCATCCGCCCGACCGACCGACCGACCGACCAACCCACCCACCCACCCATCACCCACCCACCCACCGACCGACTGACCGACCGACCGTCGATAGACAGACAGACAGACAGATAGACAGACAAACAGACAGACAGACAGACAGACAAACAGACAGACAGACAGACAGACAGACAGACAGACAGACAGACAGATAGATAGATAGATAGATAGATAGATAGATAGATAGATAGATAGATAGATAGATAGATAGATAGATAGATAGATAGATAAATAGATAGATAGATAGATTATTGATTGATTGATCGATTGATTGATTGACTGACTGACTGACTGAATGATTGATTGATTGATTGATTGATTGATTGACTGATTGACTGACTGATTGATTGATTGAATGATTGATATACAGCACAGCAGCTGCCTCCAATGATGCCAAATACAGTGTTGGGAATGTTTGCATGTACAAGTAATTTTACTTAACAGCAAAATTTATTACATTAAATCATTGGGCTAGTGCTATTTACAGAATACGCTTCAGAGTGTGTGGAATAATCTATCATTTGCTACTTGTAAGATCAGCTATAATATTGTGTATGTTACTTGTAAGATAAGCTATAGTATGTTGTATGCTACTTGTAAGATAAGCTGTAACATGTATACTGTTACAATCGAGCTGCTGAAATATTTTCACGCAAAAAGAAAGAATACACTGGTGATATTCTGTATGTGAAACAAATCAACGGCCGTCTGGACGAAGAATGTATTCTTGCTTGACTCCCTTCAGACGCCATCCATCCCACTGTGTCAGTGGCTCTGCGTGCAAATCCCACAACAGGAACCAGGGCTTCTTCAAGAAACAAACCGTTAATGGACAGAGGGACCCTGTAATTGAAACGAATGGACTCCTGTCTGGAATATTCTTAACCAATAAACGGTAATCTATCAAACAAGGACCTGTCCATTAGCTGGAACATGAGATCCGAGTTTATCGATTCTTACAGACGTAGCTACACATGGAGGCTGCTAGACTTCACACTACTGAAAGACGTGACAATAGCATGTTTCTTTGTGTTTGAGTGTGTGCCTTGTTTGTTATGTTAGCCCATAGATCTGTGTTTATATTATGTGAAATTAATTATTGTATTACAATAGGGTATTCTGTCATGGCCCCGTAATTGGAATGAGTAGACTTTAGACCCTTTTAACGAGGATCTAACGTATGACAAACCGGTAGAGATTTTACATGATCCTAAGAAAATGTGTGTTCAGACGTAAATTCATATAAATTACAGAACACATATCGGTAGAAATGAAATACCAGAGATTCGATATGCTGATGATTACTATCCACATCACAGAATGGTATAGAAAAATCAATATCCTCAACCCAAAAGAATAGTGAAAATTACAACTTAACATAGCAAAAAACAAAGATAATGTATAGAGATAAAACTAAAATGGAGAAAGAAATATATGTTAATGAGGAAACATTGGAGGCGATGGACAATTTCGAATAACTTAGGTTAGTAATTACCAACAATGGTGACACAATGATAGCAATTAAAAGACTAATATCTATTGCTCTTCACACACTACAAAAACGGAATAAATTGTGGCGTCTTTCCCAGGGCAACATACGCTTGTGAGACCTGGACACTTTCTAAACAAGCTTAACAGTGCATACATGCCTTTAAATATAAATGTTATAGACGGATTTTAAGAATATCTTGGATACAGAAAAGAGCAAATGCTCCATACGACAAAATCTGAATATTGACAAAGGTTGGCTATTACAGTCGCCAAAACAACGAAAATTTAAAAATCTTAGTCACTCGAAACGTCACGAAAGTTTGGAGAGAACTATATAATGGTGTGGCATATGTCCGGGAAAATAGGAAGAGGAAGGCCAAAGAGAAGATGGGTGCAGTATGTGGCAGATGATCTCCAGATGGGTGTATCGGACGCGGGACATCTTGCTTATGGGAGCAAGGTTCTATAAAGAACTATTTAATCTACTGAGTACTGCAACTGAATGAATGAATATACATGGCGACTACTCGTATATTCACCAGGGTATTGTCAGCTATCTCTATAAAATACCTGACAACTTTGTGACATGGCCATTCGTGTGTAAGAGAGGCCACACATCACATGTCTCCACTGCTGCGTGTGTAAGAGAGGCCACACATCACATGTCTCCACTGCTACGTGTGTAAGAGAGGCCACACATCACATGTCTCCACTGCTACGTGTGTAAGAGAGGCCACACATCACATGTCTCCACTGCTACGTGTGTAAGAGAGGCCACACATCACATGTCTCCACTGCTACGTGTGTAAGAGAGGCCACACATCACATGTCTCCACTGCTGTGTGTGTAAGAGAGCCCACACATCACATGTCTCCACTGCTGTGTGTGTAAGAGAGGCCACACATCACATGTCTCCACTGCTACGTGTGTAAGAGAGGCCACACATCACATGTCTCCACTGCTACGTGTGTAAGAGAGGCCACACATCACATGTCTCCACTGCTGCGTGTGTAAGAGAGGTCACACATCACATGTCTCCACTGCTGCGTGTGTAAGTGAGGCCACACATCACATGTCTCCACTGCTGCGTGTGTAAGAGAGGCCACACATCACATTTATCCACTGCTACGTGTGTAAGAGAGGCCACACATCACATTTATCCACTGCTACGTGTGTAAGAGACGCCACACGTCACGTGTCTTCTCTGCTGCCTTGCAAGTTCTGTCTTTTAAGACAACGACTAGCAGAGCCATCCATACATAAACTTTCGGAAGTCAAGGGGAAACCACCGCTGTGTTTATCTCTAGTTAATAATTCTTCAATACAAATTCTTTGAAGTTAACCACTTTAATGAGAATTCCAGAGGAATCACTTCGTCCGGTAGGAAGCAACATGTACTACCGGTGTTACCCGATCTAGGTGTACCGGTCGGTGGACATAATCAACTTACGCCTTGCTGATGATAGCAACACGTTGGAATGAACTATAGGAAACAGTAGATACAGCGGTTGTAGAAAGGGAAAAAAAATGGACCCTATCTTGAATAATAGGACGATCGAGGTCCTGGCGATATCAAAGAAACAGATTACAGTTAAAGTAAGCTATTTTGAGGCAAGTGCAGAAATTCAAATATCTAGGCTCATGGATGCCGGTCTCCATGACGAAGGATTGAAGGACGCTGTTCGTAATCCCGTATACCCACGTACGAAACACAGCTGCGCGAGATTTGGCAGCGGATCGCGTCGCGTTGGTTTCTTACGGAAAGGTATGTGAGCTTGTCGTTCAGAAAGCAATGGCAAACTACTGAATGTGTAACTTGCCAAAACATCAACAGCAGTTGAAAATGCTGGTGTTGACTGCAATGTCCTGTAAAAAAAGATATGGAGAAAAAAAGTCTTATGGATAACATCAGATGGCAGATGCATCACTGAAATATAGAACACTAGCTGACCCTGCCCGGCTTCGCCCAGACCCTGGTGGGGAGCATCTCATTTAATTCATATAAGTAGTCATATAAGTTCTCGTTCCCGTTACCGACTGACTGACGGTCTGTCTGTCTGTCTGTCTGTCTGTCTGTCTGTCTGTCTGTCTGTCTGTCTGTCTGTCTGTCTGTCTGACCCGGCCTGGCATTGCCCAGCTCCTGGTGTGGAGCATCTCATTTAATTCATATAAGTAGTCATATAAGTTCCCGTTCCCGACTGTCTATCTGTCTGTCTATCTGTCTGTCTATCTGTCTGCCTGACCCTGCCCGGCTTCGCCCAGTCCCTGGTGGGGAGCATCTCATTTAATTCATATAAGTAGTCATATACGTTCCCGTTCCCGACTGTCTGTCTGTCTGTCTGTCTGTCTGTCTGTCTGTCTGTCTGTCTGTCTGACCCGGCCCGGCATCGCCCAGCTCCTGGTGTGAAGCATCTCATTTAATTTATATAAGTAGTCATATAAGTTCCTGTTCCCGACTGTCTATCTGTCTGTCTGTCTGTCTATCTGTCTGCCTGACCCTGTCCGGCTTCGCCCAGTCCCTGGTGGGGAGCATCTCATTTAATTCATATAAGTAGTCATATAAGTTCTCATTAAATTCATACAACAAAAAAAGTAACTTAAAAGAATGTCCTTCCACACACCATCCATTATTTTTAATGAAAACTCTTTTTAATCACCTGCATGACTACAGTAACTTCTTAAGCAAAAAAAGATGAGTTACAATGTTATGCATTGTGCATTATTTTTATGAAAACTTTGAAAATGCCTTACAGATTGTATCATTATTTATTATAACTCATATGCCGGTACATAACTATGGACAAAGAGTTTATAAATCTTTGAAAACGATGCCACAATATGACTATAAGTTATACAGAAAAGTTATGCCCCTTGAAATAACTTTTACAGAGTTAGGTCCCCTGAGATATATAAAATTATAATGAAAATGAAAAATGAAATAATACTGAGTAAGCAGGCGATTTCACACTAACAAAATATCACAGTTGGCAGCGCTGAAATGAAAGGAAGGCGTGTAGAAAATTTTATCTCAATCGGATGGGCCGTTCGCGAACAAATAAAGGACATACATACATACATACAGACAGACAGACAGACAGACGGAGATCCTAATTTATATATAAGATAATTGTGTTGTTGTTGTTTTCTTTTTTTTAAAGTTGCGTATCCCTTGCAGGACGTTGAAGTGAACACCAGCATCTTACTGCCGTTCTTGATGATGTGCAAGTTCTTACTTTCAGTAGTTTGCCATGTTTTTTTCTGAAAGACCGGTTCCCATACCAACACGTTAAAACCAACGCGACATGGTCTGCTGCCAAGTCGGTCGCCGCTGTGCTTTGAACGCAGGTAAGGGGCATTACGAATTGCCTTCGCAACGCCATCGCCACGGAGTCCATCAAAGAACAGAACAGGACAAGAAAAATGCATGCTATCAAACGAAGAACATTTTATGCAACAACTCATTGTTGTTGGAAGTTTGAAAAAGAATTCTTCAATGTTATATGTAACATAAACTGCGAATCCTGAAATATTAATAAACACGCGAAAAATCAATTGAAGCAGTTAAATAGTCGATTTATACAAGAGGGCTGACAATTCATTGGACAGACAAAATGGACATTTTGAGGTAGGCTAAGTCGCAAAGACAACTTATCACAAACATCAGAGAGAAAGAGAGAGAGAGAGAGAGAGAGAGAGAGAGAGAGAGAGAGAGAGAGAGAGAGAGAGAGAGAGAGAGAGAGAGAGAGAGAGAGAGAGAGAGATTGTCATCGAATTTTGGTGAAATAATGAGAACAATAAAAAAAAACTGGAACATGTTGTAACACATGAACAGATCTGGGGCAAGAGAGCTAGAAGAAGACATCGAGAGAATATTCTGGTGCCATGGCACGGAAGGTTGTCAGCACACGAATCGATACATGTCGCCATTGGAGATCAAACAACTGGATAAACTGTAGACGATCTGGGAACCTGGTGGTTTATTCTGACCAGAGCTAGACATAGTTCAGGGTGTAAGGGTTTAACAGGACTGACTTTACTGCGCCGTACGGCTCCATTTCCTTTCAGAGGATGATCTGCAGAAATCGTCGCACAAAGCACGAACCTCATAGCTCCAGTAACGACTCCCAAAAGTCTCCGAGAAAATTGCACGTGTGAACCGAACGACGTAGGCGGGAGTTGAACCCACAACAACCATCCAAGACGGCGAGACGGCCTTGACCTGCAAAGCATTGTGGAACGTAATGAGCAATTTAATCATCAATGATTTCATCTCGGCAGTCTGCCGAATCCTGTCTTCGCCGCATAGTGCTTCATGATGGACGGTGGAGCACTACCCACAACGCTAGACAGGCGGCGTACCACTGAGCTTGCAAGAAATAGTCAGGTAGCGACTGAGATAAGCCAGCTGGCGGTACTGCATGATCCAATATTAAATAATTACAAGCACTGAGAGATCAGGGTGACTGCCGCAGATTTCATGCCACGGACCCCGGCGTTCTACTTCAGATGTTACATGCATTCCAATACATTGCCTGCATACATGATGTTTGTAAAGTACACTTTGTACACTTTGCTTGTATGTCAAATCTTAAAAATGAAGTACATGACGGCATCAAAACTGTGCTAAAAATTCATTAAATTTAGTCACCGGTGTGGTATAATGCTTTTCTGGGAAAGCTGGAAAGTACGACTGAAGTCGTCATTATAACAGGTGTTGGAAATCTCCACGACGGGCTTCAAGACATGACTGTACACATCTCTTCATATTGTCAAATATCTTCTGCAACCTGTCTGTTGTTATTTCCTTGTGTGTCGACTGTCATTTCGACACACTTGTTCAACCAATAATATTCGTTCTTCCGTTGTTAACACCGTTCTGTTTGAATTGCAAGGAATTACTCCAGCAGACGACAGCCATTCGCTGCAATGTGCTTCACGATGAATAGTGGAGCAGATTTTTGGATGACCTCATGTACTTTATTTTTCAAATCTGTTCTGCATAAAAAGTGTAGTGAGACTTTTCTATCACCCTGTATAATATTTGTTCTTCTTCGCCCACCATAACCAGAGTCTTGGATCAACTCTGTCTTCTTGTGTCGATTGTGTTGTGTGGCCAAGCCATCCTGGTATTCTCTCTTTGCCTTTCCCTAACTCTTTTCCCATTAGTTTTGCCATTTGCCGCAAAGTATTTTCAAGTTTATTTACCCTCATTATGTGCCCAAAACATTGTGACTGCCTACATCTAATTTCTCTAAGCATTTTACGGTTGTAATTTGGTTTGTCTCATAAATGTATCTGTACGCGATTGGTATTCTTTGTATGTTCACATTCATCAAAGTCAACAGGCTGAAGCGTTGGCATTTGACCTCGTTTGACCATGTTATTTACCACGATTTCTGGCTATAATCTTGTTTTATACTCACGCATAGTCCATTCATGTGATACTACTTCTAGTGCCCTGGGCTGATTTGCGCATGTGGATTAGATTTTCCTATTACCAGCGTCCGTCGCCATCAGCCGAACCTACTCCGTCATCAGAGATACTTGTAAGTTACGTCTGCACAATAAAGCGGGAGTCAAATGTGGAAGAGGATCTTAAAAGAAATACCAGACTACTACCATTAAGGATATGCCTGCTTGGTGGTGAAGACGTTACGGACGCAGTTTGTCATATCCGCATACCGCGTTCGAAACACAGATACGGGCGATTTTACAACAGACCGCCTTGCGTTGTTTTTTTTAAACGAAATTGTCATAGTCTATTACATTATGCTACACACGTACCAGACTATAATATTGTGTTATAACATATATTGCACATATACGTGATATCATCATCATCATCATCATCATCATCATCATCATCATCACCATCATCATGTTCCCTGCCTGGCAGTGTAAGTGTTCATGTCTCTCCCAAGATTTCGGTCCTTGGTGTTCTGCACCACGTGTGTTGATGTTATTCCTTCATGACACAGTCTGTATCCATTTTTATCGGTCTGCCTTTGCTACTGCCTCTTTTTCCGCTAATCTTTCCAGCTGTCAAGATGTTTTTCAATGCATCTCTTCGCAACACATGAGCAAAGAAGGATGTTTGTCTCGTTCTTATAGTTGCATATTCTGTTTTCACTAAGGATCACAGGTTTATTCATAATCAGCGGTCTAGGGGCACAGTTTTATAGTTGTATATAATGTTATAATTTCTTTAGCCTCACTAAGGGTCAGAGGTTTATTCATAATCAGCGGTTTATGTGAACAGTTTTATAGTTGTATATAATGTTATAATTTCATCAGCTTCAATAACGAACCGAGGTTTATTCATAATTAGCGGTTTCAAGCAACAGTCTTCGTCCAGTTGTGGTTTTCTTTTTTTTAATTTTTTTTTTTTTTTTTTTTTTTGGGGGGGGGGGGGGGGAAAATTATGTTAAATGTGTGAAAGTGAGTTGTTTTTGTTATGTCAAGTGTGAGAGATTGTTAAATAGCGTTATGTAAAGTGTGAGATACTGAGTTGTTTTGATTATGTCAAGTGTAAGACAGTGAGTTGTTTTTGTTCCGTCAAGTGTAAGAAATAGATCTGTTTTTGTTCTGTCAAGTGTTATGTCAAGTATGAGAAATAGATCTGTCTTTGTTTTGCCAAGAGTAAAAGACAAAGTTGTTTTTGTTATGTAACGTGGCAAACTCTCTGCTTACAGATTATCAGCCAGTCATCTTGTATTAGTATTAATGTACACCAGTGAAAGTAATTATATCAGTCAAATATTCATTTGGTCTGGCCAAGGACAATGGCTTGTGATATTTCTACTTAGTCTTGCCGCTGCAGGATGGCGCTGTCGTGTCAAAACGGCCGCTTTATTAACATTTCATGGAGCCAAATGGAGCGCATCGGTAAAAGCCACATATCAGTGTCGTGTCAATAATGCACACAAGTGTAGTACTCAGTGGAAGCGATAAATTCTGGCCAGACAGTCTTTGATGTTGGACTGCTCGCTTTTTGTAGTTTACCCCACTACTTTGCCACGTCATCGAAATGTGAGCTCATCTCTGTGACTCCATTTACAAGATTTTCTGTCACTTAATTTCAAGACCTATGTCGGCGAGACTTTAGCCACTGCCAGGGTCTCCCAGGTCGGATAGTTTATATGACGAGGCTTCAACATTTACCGGAAGAGTTGGTCCATGTTGTGGCCTGGGGTTAGTGACCGCAGTTTCACAATCCCGACATTCCTAGCTCGAAGTCAGTTTCAGGCATTGGGGAACAGATTGTTTGCTTTGATGTCGTAATGGTATGAGTGTCGCCTGTTCAGACAACAATGGCAAACTTCTAAAAGTAAAATTACCTAGAAAATCATAAACAGTCAGTAAATGTTGGGGTTGACTGTGACGTCCTGTAGAGCTAACTGAAAATGACACGTGGTTTAAAATATGCAGTTCCTAGTCAAAGGTAGGTTTCCACCAAACACGGTGCACATTCAAATGAACAAGTATTATATTGTTTCAATCCCTGAGCATTCAAATCCTGGATAGTTAGTAAACAGGCGAAAACATCCATTTAAGCCTTGGAGATGTGGTGTTATAGAAAAATGCTGAACATTAATTGGGCATAGCCTACGATGGGTAGCGTTGTGGTATTCTGTTGTGATAATTTGGTGTGTCCAGTGTGTGCCGCGTGGTTACACACCCGCTTCACACGCGTGATCCGGGACTGTTTCCGGATCCGGTCAGGGATATGCACTACTGACGAGCTCAAATGAGGGCGAAACTCGAGTATAGTGCTTCCATATTGACGTGGATAGGCCTTAGGTTCATACCAGAGTGCGATCGGCGTTGCCAGTAGTGGGTTGTGCTCAATATTTAAATTAATTGGGCAGCCAAAATGAGCAATCAAGACAGTTTAAGGGAAGCTGAGTCGCAAAGAGAAATTATCACAAACATAAGAAAAAGGCAGTCATCACTTCTTGCCACGAGGAGACAAAAAACTGGAACATGTTGTGACAACCGGAAAGATTTGCGGGAAAAAGATAGAGGAAGATAGCGTGAGAAGATTCTTGGCAGTCTTGTGTCAATGCGCTGAAGGGAGTCACCACACGAATTGATCCATGACGTCGGAGATCGTAATTTGTGGAGAGGCATGATCGCCCACGCCAGCCGGCAAGGCACTGAATGATAAACATAAAACTAAACAAATAACATGATGACCCTTGGATGGCGATATATCGTCCTTCTGCCCAAATAGGAGGTCACAGGTAGCGAAATACGAGGGTAAGAAAATAAGTAAGTCACCAAAGGCTGTAGAAAAATAACTAAAGATGATAACTTGAAACCAGTTTATTTTTATACATACACTGTCCCTTTATTTCTCAACATAATTTCCGCCAACATTGATGCACTTATCCCATCGTTTTATCAGTCCTTCCAAACAGGCTGCATTGACCTGTGTGCTCTGTTTTCATTTACCTGTCATTCCACAGAACTGTGTGACTTACTTATTAACTCGCCCTCGTAAATTTTTCTACCCAGCTATGCACCGCTTTACGGGACAGAGCACGCGGTTCTATGCGGCCGGTTTGGGAGGACTGATAAAACGATGGGATTAGTGCATTATGTTGGGAAATAAAGGGACAATGTTTGTATAAAAATAAACTAGTTTCAAGTTGTTATCATCTTGAGTTATTTTCTACAGCCATTTGTGACTTACCCTCATATTATCCTTCTCAACTGAATCGGTTAATGAATGTTTGAATGAGTGACTCTCTCTTGCAAATGTATAAGGTGGTAGAAATTTTACAGAAACGATATTGCTGATACAACTTAAAGACAGTGCCATGGGAGTTTAAAATCAAACTGACTGTATGACGTACACAGGTCTAGACTGTGGCCATCAGAGGCATCAATGTTTACTTCAAAAAGCATTTGATGACGCCGCGGTGAAGTATTTGCAAGTTTGCTACTGACGCAAGCTCTTTAAACAAAGTTGGATTAAAGTTTGTAATAATCAACGTAGCGGACGACCTTTACAATAACCAAAGTAACTTGTGTCCCACTTTGTCATAACCAAAGTTACTTGTGTCTCATCTTTAGTTAGTTAGCTAGTTAGTCGCGGGTCCAACTTCACGGCAACGGGTGTCCCCATGATGCTCCGTTTCTGTGCCCAATGGGAAAAATGGAAAAGACAGGAGCCTCGGCAAGCCAACAGCCCTCACAAGTACACTGTGCATAATGCCGCCGTCAGAATGCCAACACAAAAGGCCCCCCACGAAAGCGCGACCCGCCGAAAGCGCAGCACAAAGCACGAACTCCGTAGCTCCAGCTACGACTCCCATGATTCTGCTAAAAAATGCACTCGTGAACCGAAAAGGCAAACCAGTCAATTCAGCAACAGCCTCGTCGCCATCGTTCCGAACATGCAGTTCACGCTACAAACAATCGCGGACAGATGTAAAAGCAGTCCACACGAAATTCACAGCTCACAGTGTCGCGCCACGCACTCACTCAGTAGCAGGGTGACGGAACCATGCACTACTAGTCCAACATGAGGAACATGCGAATGCAAACCATAGCCACAAGCGTAAACACTCCAGAGGCCTTAACGATTCAAATGCCTATCCGCCATGTTGGGGACCGGAAGTATGTCTCACCTTCATAATAACCAAAATAACTTGCGTCTCACTTTGCCATAACTAACGTGACTTGTGTCTCAATTTGTAATAACGAAAGTTACATGTGTCTCACCTTTATAATAACAAAAATAACTTGTGTCTCGCCTTTATAATAAAGTGTAAATAAGTGTCATTTCCCCTATGAAGAAGGCAAAACAAGTGCTGCTGTCGGCGAGAAAACGATCACATACACAGGAAATGAAAAAACCACTTCTGTCGATAATGAAGTACACATGACTTGCCTTGTTTGGGCGTGGCGTGATGAACCTCGTTTACCAGCAATCATCCATGCACACTTGAAGGAAAGCGGAAAAGACTATCCTGCAGTTGGAATATCAAGAATGGATACGCTATAGTTTCCTTATAACATCTTTGAGAATGGACAATGATCAAGGAATGACTGCTGATGGTTCCATCATGAGGTAACATGATCGTAAGACCCAGTTCAAGGTTAGTGTTTCTTGAAACTGAGCCGAGTTGGGATGGGTGGGGTCAGGTAATTATCCAGTACCACTAATACATTCTACCTGCTCCGTGGCGAAGATCTTACGGATGTGGTTCGCGATCCCGTATACCCGCGTTCTAAACACGGCTGTGGTCGATTTGGCAGCAGACCACTTTGCGTTGGTATTTTTTTTTAAAGAATTTGTATGGGTGCCGGTCGTTCGGAAAGCAATGGCAAACTACTGAAAGTAAACTTGCCAAGAGATGACAACAAAAAATGCTGGCGTTGACTGCAATGTCCTGTAAAGGATGTGCAACTAACTACCTCGTTCAGCCTCATACGCGAAGTCCCATCCCAGCCTCAGATTAATAATCATGTAATTAAATCGTTCAAATTTCGGAAGATAATTTGAAAGGAGTTGTTGTCCATAAGAGGTAATGGCAATGAGTTGGGATGACTGGCTGCACTTACATATTTATTTTCACATATAGAAATAAGAATGGGAGCGAGCACGCGTGGGAATGTCTCGAGTGCAGAGATGTTGATTCTAGATTTCTTGTTTTGTAGTCACATGCTGATCTTCCATCACAGGTAGATGTGGTATACATGACTTCGTTCTCATCATCTCATCTCATTTCATCACATCTCACCTCATTTTATCACATCTCATCTCATCACATCTCATCTCATCTTGTTCCTCTTGCGGTGTCGAGGTGAAGTATAAACAGCGGGAGAGCCCGTTTGTGGGCTTCATGTATCGAGATTTCCATGGACTCTGTTATTCCCTCTGTCGTGAACTTCCTTGAGATTACAAAATAGGAGGTCGGGGAATATTATAACCCTCGCTGATCCTGGTGTAGTGGGTTGAAAGCCTCACCTCCTTACATGAGGGCGAAACTTTACAAGAACCAGTGTGCACACTATCAAACCACCCTAGTTGGAAATTGAAGGAAACAAAAAACAAAGTAGGCATACTAGGCGGAGGACGTAGGTAAATGTCCAAGATAGAAAACTAGCCTACACACGCTATAGCATACGCGATTTCGATATATACATATTTGTAGCATCGACTGTGCTTTGGAGTTGATCGACGGTGTTTAGATTTTTTCTTATTTTATCAATTACATGAGACTGAAACACTTACATATTTACCCAAGTGCGCATGGAAAGTGATCCTTTACAAACGGAAAATGCCAACCAACTTATTCATGATGATAAATAGACGAGAGGTAAATTTTATTCTACGTAAGACGCATCAAGTTTATAGACTGTCTTTCTGTCTGCACATAGTTGGTGGGAACAGCCTAATTGCTTCGTAACAACTTCTTTTTAAATTTGCGATGATCGTGGGAGTAACAAATCCTTTATGTTGGAATAATATAAGTGACTATGTGTTTTAAGTCTTTAGGCTACAATATAACTAATTTATTCTCTTTATATGGTATAAAATTGTAGAATACATCTTGAAAACCGCCATATCGCTGTTAAAACTTCCCCGCACTACCCTTCAGATAGCAACAGCGCCAACAACCACCACCATCATAATCAAATTCAAATTTGAAGAATGATTTATTTAGCGCCGATAGTTCAGAAGAAGGATGAAATTTGCATCATCCTAGTTTGAAAACGGATCGCTGATTTGGATTTGAAACGACAATGTTCTAATTATGGAAAATGACCTCTGCCATTGGTCACGACTCGAAATGACGTCAGAGGACAAGCTATGACGGGCTGGAATTAACATGGAGAAATACCGGCAGAAGATCAGTGTGTGAGAATTAAAATCCTTCAGCAATCGCTCAACAGGAGACGGCCCATAGGAACTGACGGCCTGATTTCCTCTACGTAACAATCAATTTGAAGTTTAAGCAGCTTAATAGAGAGAGAGAGAGAGAGAGAGAGAGAGAGAGAGAGAGAGAGAGAGAGAGAGACAGAGAGACAGAGAGAGAGACAGAGAGAGAGAGAGAGAGAGAAGTACTGGCCTATTAAGCAACCAGAGAACTGGGAAAATCAAAGCCTAAGTCTGGAGCCTGAAACCTGATTGCGCTATGCTTGAAGAAGACATTCAACTATGTTGAAGGTAAGCACTCTGTAATATTAAGTTACTTATGCTCTTTTCCCAGAAATGGTAAGTTGGTGTGTTGTAAACATGTTGTTAGTCCTTAAGAATTTAATTCAAGAGAGACTAAGCCCTATATTCAGATGTCGTAGTTCGTGGAAAATCTGTGCTCTAGGTTAACCCATAGTTGTTTATTTTTTTTTTTTTTTTTTTTTTTTTTGCTTTGTTTTTTTTTTTAGTTATGCAGCTTCTATGAAAGCATAAGCATCCTGCCTAGGTTGTGCATTTTAATCCTTAAACAGTTAAGCTAAGTCTGTAAGATTTAAAAGGTTAAAATCCATAGTTTAGTAGTAAGTGACTGTGTTAAATGTGCAATCACTAGTTAGGGGAAATAGTGGAATTCATCCTAGAACAAGTACATAGGCACACTAAATGTTAAATAGTTCCCTAGGTGTTATCATAAAATCCTGTACGTTCTATGGAAGCACTCATGTGGTGATTCAATTCTGATTTCATTGGTGTTAATTATATGAATTTACCTTTTACCTTATGGATTGTGAGTCACATAAACATGCCTATTCATCATCCATGCAAGTATGTTTACTATTTATGAAGAATTATTGTAGATTGGATGAAGAGAATAGACATACAAAGGATGAGTTATCAGTTATCAGTTATCAGTCGGGGTATCTTCATTGCACTCCAGACATGTCCATAGGTGCTCAGATCCTCCCCCCCCCCAGCATATGCATCAGCGTCCGGTGGCTAATAGTGCCAGTTCTGTGTTGGTTGACGAGGCGCCTTGTTTTTCCGATGTGCCTCGCGCGCCTGGCTGTGCGGATTCTTACTCCCAAGTCTTTCATCCTGGACAGCGATGTGGAATCACTGACGTCAAAGTCTTCTGTTCTCGACATCTCTTTAAGGACGTTAATAACATCGGTACGATCCATGGGCTGGCCATCTACAGGGGGTGCAGAGCCAGCCAGTTTATCAGCTCTTTAATTTCCCTCGACTCCCGCATGTCCCGGGACGAAGATGAAGGTGACTTTAAGAACAACAGACTTCCGCAGCGACTCAGTCCACTGTCTACGTACAGATTGTGGGATGTGGATTTTAATTCCTAAGAATATTTCGTTAAAATGTCTAGGGGGTATTATTGATTCTCTGGTCACTGGTTAGAATGCAGGGTGATCAGGGATATTTACCACAAATCCCAGGAGAAAAGAGTTCAATCCTTGAAACAATGGCATCTGTGTGTAGGTTTCCCTTCCCACTTCATCACCCTTTAAATTTACTATAGTGCTAGAAGGATATTGATTGCTCACAACATATAAACAACCACTTGTTGGACACCACATTTACTTGATGTACAGAACACTTTTGGACAAACAGTTCAGGTATTAACTCAAGATCTGCAGTTACATATATATGTGTAATAAACACTATGCATTTTCAGACAGGCATGGGATTCATTGCATTATTACAATATAGTACCCAGTGACCCCCCAAAATACCAGGTTATTACAAACAACACAACAACCACAAATTGGGTCTACTTTCATTTTCCCTCATAATTAAGGCAAATAATGATCAAAGTACATAGAACCTCAACATAACATTTATTTCTGACACCTTTCACCATTCTCTCATTTTAAAAATAATGAGTTAGTGTCAAAATACTATACCATATATATATATATACCATTGGAAAAGAACTACTGACCTGTTACCTTCAGAAAAAAACCAACACATAAACAGCATTTTGTACTACTAATTACACTAGTTAATAGAGTCATTTTTCTCCTGGTGTGCGGTTAAGAGTTCCTCTTTGCTGTAGATTAGATCCTTTTCCCATTATCTGGGTACCGAATTAATGCACTCAGTTATGTTCCTAATATTTATCCACTGGTAATTGGCTGGTGACTATTTTATACTCCATAATCCAGGAATTGAAAAATCACACACCATATATCCCCTCCGTTTGGGGCTAGAATCCCGAATATTCTGTTGCCTTAGGCTCTGTGCCCTTTTTGTGAAATTTGGTGCCTCCGGTTGGTCATACTTCAGGATTTCCACTTAAGCTTTGCAGAAGGTAATTCCCTTTATCATCAGGTGTGATGAAAAGTTGACGTCCATTCAGCTTCTCGGCTTCTAATATCCGGCTACCAAATTGGCTTACACAAAGGTTTCACCCACCTAGTCGCGAGTCTATAACCCATGGCATTTAGGCTGACATTGGACCGGTAAGGAATTAGTCGTTGTTATCTAGTCCAGTGTAGAACTTTAATTGACTGAGAGGCATCTCATGGTAGTATCTGTGACTAGGGCCACAATTGATCTATACCTACATATATCCACAGATGAATAAATCCAGCACAGTAACAGGTTTGCAAACAATTGGATGATTCCTCTTGTTGCTGATGTAGATGCATTTAGTTGCTTTCATATGATCTTTTATCTGATGGTGTTCAGGGTTTGGAACCTTGAGGTAATCTGGTTTCGTAGTTATGTTTCAGGTGATATTAAGTTTGTACCTTGGTTGTATTGGCTTATGTGGTTCAGTGTCTTCTCCCATTTTGAGTTGGTGTTCATAGCTAGAACTTGGTGTTGCATGGCTGGAACCTTATGTTTGACTGTTGCAGCTGTGAGATGTTCTTTCGAAGACTTATCCATTGTGGATATTAACTTGGTAATCGAACCAACAGTTGAAGGTTACTCACTGTTGTTAGTTTTAGTAGCTTGAAGAAGGATTGTCCCAGTTTCACTGACTTGGTTGAATGATGAGGCCATAGGTGATACTTCTCAGAAGTAACGCAAACGATACACTGTTGTCAGTACTCTGATGATCTTCATCTTTGTAGATTATTAGATCTTGAAGTCCATCCTGGATATTCTTACTAAAATAGGACTTCCTCAATCACACCGTCAGTTGTCTTCGTATGTATCTCTTTTGCTTGCCTTTGCAGCTTATGAGTGCAGCAGTAAACGATGTATTTATAGATCCAGAACATGGTTAAGCCATTTAGTCCTGACTCACCTTCACCAGGCTTTTAACCCAGGATCCTGATGCTAGTTATGGAATGCAGTTCCACCAAAACCACCACTCGCTTCTCTTCTATAGAAAGGGGATGACAAAGAATACAACACGAGCATTAACCTACTGTGATGTGTTAACTTTCACAAGACAATTACAAACAAAAATACAAAACAACAAGGGGAGAAGGGGTAAGGAGTGGGTGTCCACGTTCCACTGTCCCTCATTGCTGAGTAGAGCCATTCTGACTCTTAATAGTGAGTAAGGTATTTTCTCACTTATATTTTATGTTCTGTTGTTACTGGGGCTATTAGATGAGTGAAGTCATTCTGTCCATCCAATATGTTGATATTGTCTCTCTCTCATTACTTGAAGAGAATAGCCTATACAGAATCTCTGTGGTTTCTAATGCCGCGTCTTCCTTTCGGCACTATAATCATCATTAGGTCAAGACTATTCAACATTGGCTTCTTAAGTACTGACGTACACATGGATTCTTCTATCAATATCCTCATGTCCCCCAAGGGTAACATTAAAAGGTATATTCCCACAGTAAAAAGTAACAATCAGAACAGAGAAAATTCTCATACCAGAAAAAAACATACATGTACATTTCTCTGATATTAAGTACATGATAATCATACATACTAATCATAATGATGATGCAGAGAGCCTAGGTTTTGAATTTTCTTCGTTTGTCCACAAACTAGATTATTCTTTTTTTTCCCTTTATTTTATGAAATGATTATATGTCTCTCCTCATATGGAGTGGTTACTGATCTGTTAACAAAAGGATGGTACTAAAATTTAGCACTATAGTTCCAAGTTGCAGATTATGATGTAGCAAAATATTTTATCCCCTGACTAAGTAAGAGTCAGGAATATGCGTAATCATTTGTATGTCCCCGCATGGATAAAACAAGTTCAGAGACATCCTTACCAGTGAATTTACACTACATAGGATATTTGAAAGTGGCAGACACCAGTTCTCTACTTGTGAAGTATGAAATCAAGAGTCTGCTCCTACATTGAGAAAATGTTTCTTTAAAGTCCAATCTCTACAGTACATAGATTATTTGCAGATTTCTAAGCATCGATAGGGATGTATAGTTCCATTGCATAGAAGTTATTTTTCATAGGACTATGAAATTGGCCGAAACGAGTTTTCTTCTTTGAAGTATGAATCAGGAGTCTTTCCTAAATTGAAAAGAGTTTCTGACATGAGAGTTGATACTCTACAGTACACATATTTATAGGCTATAAGCACTATTAGTTAGATATAAGTTCATAATGCCTATAAAAGATTTTAACATAAGAATTTGAAATGGTAAGACCTAGGAAAATTTACAGCGTGGTAGAACATGTGCGTCATTGGTAAAAATAAAATCAGACTCTCGCTTACAAGAACTGTTGAATTATCATTCTAATTAATTCTTAATTAACACACTGGTATATGTACTTTATAAAAATACATGAATACATCTTAATAATGTAGATATAACATACCAATAGTTGCAGAGAGTGATATATTTTTAAGGCAAAGTGCCTTCTCCCCGAAAGGAAACTTTTACATGTCTGTTCTTTGTGTCGTACTGACCAAAAATGGCTACACTGGGCCTTTGTTTTTTCTATCAGTCCCGGTCTTGCCAGGTACGTGAAAGAAAATAAAGCCAAATAAATTACGCTGTGCCATGGTCGGTCTATCGCTGTTTTATTTTCTATTCTTACCTAAGCAAGTTACTTAAACAGTAATTGTAAGGGTTTGTTTATTTTTAAGGGAGTCAATGCTTAGGAAAGGGTAGGGACGTTTTTATTATATTACACAGATACAGCTTCGATCTTCTGAATCATGCTCATTGGGTCACTTAGTACACACACTTTGGTATAACGGTGTGATTCCAGCCATATAAAAGCCTGTGTAACTGCCATCACCTCCATCGTCATGCTGCTCATGGTCATAAAGTGGGCACCACTGGATTTTTGAACGGTTCGGCACGCTGAAAGGGTTGTAAATGCCCACGCACTTCTCCGCTGCTTTACAACAGATCCATCTGTATAGATGAGCACTTCGGGGCTATCTGAGTGTTCATAGATGAGCGCGTTGACTTCTGCATTGACAGCGATAGGGTTCTGCTCTCTGCACCGTCTGTCGAGTGTGATAATGCAGGAGAAAGTGAACTTAAAAGCTGGAGGCATCCGCACCCATTCCTTGCCGGGGTTGATACTGGTAAGACTACAGACCTGTCTGACGACATCTTCCGCCCGACCCATCCATGATTTGCCTCTCTTTAGTCTGTCACCCTTTTCTCTGAATATAGCGTCACGCAGAGGGTGCTGCTCATCTGCACTTATTTTTAAGTATGCACGAGCTCTCCAGATCTTGATCCTGTGTTCCATTGTCGGGAAGTCAAGGAGGTATCTCATTGCTACACAGCTGGTGTCTTTCGTGCAGCCCAAAATGATGCGTATGGCTTCGTTTTGTACCTTTTCAAGTCTTCCAATCTGTGTAGGGCTAACAGTGAGGATGGCCAGAGCATACTCGATGAGTGAAAGCACCAGTCCTTGGAATAGAAGTATTAGCAGTATTTGCTCGATATTGGCAGCCGTCATGACTCTCATTGCTGATAAACCTTTTCGAGCTTTCATTACAACATAATCGACATGATCTCTGAAGGACAGGCTACGATCAAGCCTCACGCCAAAAAATGTCATTGACTGGGTTCTACTCAAAAGGCTCCCATCCATTCTTACTGCCGGCAAGTCTGTGTTCACAATATGGTTGTTTAGGGAGAACCATGAACCGATGCCTTTGCAAGGTTGACAAGGGCAACGGCATCAGCGCACCATGAGGAAATTCGATCTACTTCGCCCTGCATATCATTGGTAACCACCTGTCTATCTCGACCCTGTCGGTACACGAGAATGTCGTCAGCAAATTCAGAGTCCTACCCCTCCCGTCCAACTGTTGTTCAGTGATCGGCACCGTATACGCGTTGAATACTACTGATGACAGTGGTGAACCCTGCGGCAATCCTGGACATATCGTTATCGGCTCAGAAGACCAACTCCCGCATCTTAGCACCACCTTCCTTTGGAGTAGAACTGCAGCTATCCATCGTACAAGGTGAGGGTGCACTTTCAATCTGAGGAGGGCTTGCATCAAGTGCTCGAAGGATACTCTGTTATATGCGTCCTCTAAGTCTATGGCGACCGCACATGTCTCTTCTCTGACATGAAATCCTTCGTAAACATCTTGAGCAAAGACCACCGCATTCAGCTATGTCTCTTTGTTACGCCTGTATCCTCCAAGTGTGGACGGGAAGCAGCCGAGCTGTTCCAAGTCCCAAGCAAGTCTGTGTGCTACAATTTTCTCCAGTAACTTGCCAACAGTGTTCTGCATCGTAATGATTCTGTAGCCGCTTATCTTGGAATGGTCTTTGTTCGGTTTTGGCAGCGGCAGCAAGTAGTTGCGTAGCCATTCCTCTTTGATCTGAAACCTCTGGATAAGGGATGAGTATCTTCTTCTTCTTTTCGTTCATCCGGAGTGTTTTTTCAGATGTCATTGCAGTGTGCGTTAGGCACCCTTGGGTTGAAAACCCTTAGGTCAACACACCCGGCTTATGCGTGCATTTTTGACCAGGTTAGCATTCTTGGGAGACTGTCACTTTTGTGGTACCGTCCACATCTCAGCTGGTCAAGTTGGAACAGTCGAGGACTTCGGTCATCCCTCAAGAGAAGGAAGGGACAGTCCATAGCATTTTCCGCCATCCAAGGTTGCTTTCATAGTTGCAGGGCCGACACATAGCGCCCTAGTACTGGGCTCACCAAGGGATTCGTCACGTCCTGCTCATGGGTGCTTTAATTCCTCACTTCAGTATATTGGGCATTTCGTTCGCCCCGGGCCGTTCACGCACAAAACAAGACAGGTCTGCAAACGGTATCCACTCAGCGAGTTTTCGGACATGTGCTTGTCGTTGCGCCCGTCAGAGCTGTTCCAGGCACGACAGACATTCGGAAAACTACCTAGTCAGAGCTGTTCCGAACAAGAGCGGCATTCGGAAACTAGGTAGTCAGAGCTGTTCCTAGCACGAGAGACATTTGGACGAGACATTTCACTCGGACGTAAATGCGTAGTGCCAATTTTTAGTTTGCCACCCGTAGGACGGCACTTCCGCCTTCAGCAGGCATTTTTTAATGAGGTTAGCTTCCTCGGGTTTCGAGGCACATTAGACTTTTTGTTGTGATGTCGCCCACATCTCAGCTGGTCAAGACAGAACGATCATCGACATCACGGTTAACCCTCAAGGGAAGGCAGGGGCAGACCATAGACCTATCCAAGGCTATCCAAGGAGGCTTCCATAATTGCAGAGCCGGCATCATCGACATTTGATAGGGCAGACATTTGAAAGATGCGTCGCCGGCACGTAAGGCCATGTGATCAGCACAAAGTTATCCAGAGTCACCAGTGGGAACGCCGCGCCCCGCGAGGGCAACGACGATTGGTTTTGAACTAATAAAAGCGCTCTTTCCGCGAAGGTCGGAGCTTAGTAAGCATGTATTAGCTCTAGAATTGCCATAGTTATCCAAGTAGGATCGTGTCATCTAGGGAACCTCGACTGATTTAATGAGCCATTCGCGGTTTCACCGTGAGACAGTGTGAACTTAGACATGCATGGCTTAATCTTTGAGACAAGCATATGACTACTGGCAGGATCAACCAGATATCTATCGGACAGACGGACTATTCACGCACACGCAAGCCAAGTGTAGCATTGCTAAAGAGCGCCCTCCCGGTACAAGGTGATACATGCAAAACCACTGGACGCCTACCGACTAGCTTTCGGCAGGATTGACCGAAAAATAAGCTATACCAGCTTACTGACTGCAGGTCCACTACTCATCGAGAGAGAGAGAGTGGGCGCTTATCGAGACTTTGTCGAACGGTCGTACAAATTTTGCTCCTTTGCCCGCTCAAACCACGACCCTGGCTGCACGATGCGGATACATTCTCGAAACGCCTGCCTCGCTAACTCACGTTGGCTGGGAAGATCCCAGTTTGGTGCACCTCACACAGCCATCCGAGACAACGAACGCTAGACGCGGAACTGATCTAGCGAACCAGACCAGCCCCACCAGGATGAGTGTGATCAATCAATCAATCAATCACCTGATATTAGGCAATTTGAGGCATACTGCCACGTCTATCAGAGGTAAACATGCACTAACTGATAATTTAGTGTGCTTTTCTGCATGACGCCACTCTGTATTCCATATCAGTCATGTTACAATTATATGGTTTTGAATTGTGTTTGATGTATGATGATGATAAATCTTATAGATAAGAAAGGTAAAGGCATATGTTGAAGAGGAGAGAAAATGCTCCTCCTCAAAACATTTGATTGGGAAGAACCCACCTGAATATTATACAGGAGATGATGCCATAATATACTTATATTGCTTATAAGTAAATACGCATTGTATTTAGTGAACGAATTAAGACACTTAGTGTATGAGGCCTATTCTTTTAAATGGAAGGATAACTAGGGAAAAGAATTATGTACAAACGGGAGTAGTGAACAAGGTTATCAAATTCCGAATCGATCGAGGTATTACTCAAACTGGAGACCATGTGTGACAAGCATGGGCGAAGATGACACTGCTTTTCTGGTAGTCTAAACCTTGGGCGCCCTGTAGTGGAGGATTGGCTGGAGAGGGACCAGCTATGGAGTTGATAACTGTTGGGGGACACTAAGACCCTCTTCCCCCCTTATTTATTTTTCCCTGGGGTCAAAATTTCCTTAATTTATTTTCCTCTTATTTTTTCCTTTGGGGTTTTACCTTCTTCCATTTCTAATGATCATGGAGATGTATTGATGATATCAATATATATATATATATATATATATATATATATATATATATATGTGTGTGTGTGTGTGTGTGTGTGTGTGTGTGTGTGTGTGTGTGTGTGTGTGTGTGTGTGTGTGTGTGTGTGAAGCTGGAATTTCAGGTAATGCTTAGATCCATCCAGATCCAGGTCTGACTGTTGATGGGAGCTCCTGACTGGAGTGATGATAATGCCTCTTTTTTGAAAGAACTTACAGGCAAGAAGTCAACCAACCACCAAAAACCAGGTAAACCTGCATCGCCTTCAGGAAATCAAGGGCACGTTAGCTTGTACCTGGAAGTGAAAAGACAACTCAACCATCAACATAATTGATCCAAAACGACACTCACACAGTGGACCAACTGTAATTAAATGGACAAACCTCTTTATACAAGTAGGTTCCACATACTCTGGAGTGGAGAAGAGGGAGTTCATGATCAAGACACATGACTATTATAACTCCACTGATAGATGTGTAGTATTTGTTCATCTGGGAAATTGGAGTTTTTGTGTGTGTTTATTTCACAACCAAGTGAATGATTGTAAGATTAATACATATACATAATATCTTTGGACAGGGTGATAATTTGTTTGATGAAATGGTAAAACCTCAAACCCAGCTTGTTGATTAATAAAATGTTGCAAATATGTCATTTCCACTCTTGAGTGTTACAAGGCACTGTAATGTGGATATTCCTTAGTTTGTATTTCTGATTGCGAATTTTGAAAACAGCACGATGTCTTTAAAACATGAAGTATAGTTTGATTGTGCCGCTGCCAGATTTAAAACGCAAAAGTGATAACACCTGCTCAGAACAGTAAATGTATAATATTTATATAATCACCAAGGATGCGGCTGCCTACAAGTGGAACCTTAGCCTATGGATTATTATGACGATTAGCCTAGACTGAGTTTTGTTACTTCCGTGATAGTCCTCTTACGACCTTGAATTTGGGGACAGTTCAAGGTCTTAAGAGATAGATGAGCAGCGCCATGACGAGAAAGAAAGAGTGAGTGTGAGTGGATGTACGAGTGTATGCCTGGTCAAGTTCGGCATAGGGCAATCTTCAACATTGCCGAGAATTGATTAAGCAGCTGTCGTGTTAACGAGCCAGTCATCTCACACTCCGGAGCTGTCGTCGGCTCGCTTTGAAAACCAAACAACAGTAACGGCTGTTTCTCCAACTACACAGGATTCGCTTCGTCTGTGTTTGACATTTCGTTACCAATTGCTGGTGACTTGCCGGCTTACCGCAAGCGCGCGTACGCACACAAAAGATAAATGCGCTAGCATACACTGTAGGCCGTAAACCATTCACGCTTTATTCTGAACCACACATTTACAAATATCACATCGTTAGAAGAATCTTATAGAAAAACCATACAGTTAGAAGGATCCCATAATAAAAAGAATCACATAATAAAAAAGAATCACACAATAAAGAGAATCACACAGTGAAAAGAATTACGTAATAAAATGAATCACATTGTGATAAAAATCACATAGTTAGAAGAACCACATAATTAGAAGAACCACAGAGTTAGAAAGTGAAGATAAAACCCACATAGAATCGCATGGTTAAAAGATCATATAATTAGAAGAACAACACATTTAAGAGGACCACATTATTAGAAAATCCATATAATTAAAATAATGGGAAAGTTAAAAGAATCACACAGTAGAAAAAACATTGTTTGAAAAGCCACATAGAACCAGCTTGTTATAGAAATAATATATTTAAAGAATTACATAGAACCACAGTTAGAAGCACAGATAACTGCCCGCTATTTAAGGCCCTGTGCCATTTTGGAAGGAACGACTGTTATTAAGGGAACTTGTCACACCACCTCAGTTGTGATGGCCCTGTGGTTTGTTCTTTATCGATGTGCATGTTTACATAATTAATACTACTGACAGATCACTTTGACAATCCAGTGCCGTTTGGCTTCATGAAATGTAAATTAAGGTGCCATGTACACGACAGGGGAGTTTTGTACCGGAAAAACTCTAAATAATTTCATAAGCAATTCACGTATTCTGGAATTGAGAATACTACTTGACAGAGAGTGAAATACAGTTATTATTATTTACCAATAGGACAGAAGACAAGAGGATTGAATGACTGATTGATTTCTTGAACGATTGGTTGACTAATTGACAATCTACGGCGCCATAGCCATTTTTTTTGGCATGTTATGAGAAGAAATGATTTGGAGAACTTGGTGACAACTGGTAAGATCGAAGGGAACAGACCAAGGGGAAGACCTAGAAGCAAGTACCTGGATGGCCTGGCCTAGTGGCAATGTCGAGACAGAAACACGGAGTTGATCCACGACTCTGGTGATCGAGTGAGATGGCAGATGGCCACGCTTACCGGCATGGCACATGATGGATGGATGGATGGGCGCCATAGCAATGGGACTCTCTCAGTACATGTTGGAATGTAAGGATGCAGTTTAAGGCTGTGTAGCGCAGTATCATCTTTACAATGAAATGGAAAGATATCCTCTTTTTCACACTGGGAACCACACATATGTTGAATTTTAAAATGACAAGTAAAATCACAGATAATGATCAGCACATACAAATGGTCAGTTGAAAGGAATAGAAAATGCAGTACACACTAGACAACGAAAGAATTGGAAGAAAAATAATACACCCAAGTACTTGATCACTCGTCTTCAAGACAATGCGGTGCTAGAAACCACTGTCTGGCCACACAGATGACGTGTATTCTTCCGTTTCCTGTTCACACACATGACGTGTGTCTTCTTCCTGTTCCCTTTCACACAAATGACGTGTGTCTTCTTCCTTTTCCCTTTCACACAAATGACGTGTGTCTTCTTCCTTCTCCCTTTCACGCAAATGACGTGTGTCTTCTTCAGTTTCCCGTTCACACATGCCGTGTGTCTTCTTCTGTTTCCCTTTCACACACATGACGTGTGTCTTCTTCTGTTTCCAGTTCACACATGACGTGTGTCTTCTTCTGTTTCCAGTTCACATATGACGTGTGTCTTCTTCTGTTTCCCGTTCACACATGACGTGTGTCTTCTTCTGTTTCCCGTTCAACGTGCCGCCAAGCAACTTCACTAACAACCATCTTACCGCCACTCTATCGATTTTAAACAGGACTACAATCCACGGTAAACAAGGTCAGATTTAAACAGTCAGTCAGATTTATCATTTGAGGCACATTCCAAGCCTGAATACAGTCTGGCTACTGCTGGAGCAAGCGGATTTTATTTGAATATTCCTTCAGAATGCCTGGTGGCATTGACTGTCAGTGGTACAGGGTGCTACAACACCCTGTACTTATCATCATCCTGTGCTATGCCGATAAGCGTGGGCGGTCATGTTTCGCCATCTCACAGTATCACCAGAGTCGTGGAACAGCTCCGTGTTCTTGTCTCGACTATGGCACGTGAAACCATCCAGATATTTACTTCTATGCTTTTCCCATGTTTGTTTTTCCTTTCAGTCTTGCCATTGTCATCAAGTCCTCTAGTTTATTTCTTCCCATAATGTGCGCAAAAATGTTGGCTGTCTACGTCTAATTTCTTTAATCAGTTTACTGTTTTGATCTGCTTCTTGTAGGACTTGCTCATTGATTTTTCTGTTTGTCCATTGTATTCTTTACAATTTCCCCAGAAACCACATGTCCACTACCATTAGGTGTTTTCAGCTTGTGTGCTCATTGTCCATGCTTCACATCCATACAAAAGTACAGGTTCTATGTAGCACTTCAACACTCTTTTCCTTCAGTAATTCCTAAAGTGTCCGGGCATGATTATCTCGACAGCAGTTGGCAGGTATGTAGATGAAGTCCGGGTGTGTCCTCGGTACACTGGGTTGACACTGAAATACCTAGATCCTGTAGAGGTTTACACTAAAATGCATAGATCCTGTAGAGATTGAAACTGAAATACCTAGATCCTGTAGAGATTGATACTAAAATGCATAGATCCTGTAGAAATTGACACTGAAATACCTAGATCCTGTAGAGATTGACACTAAAATGCATAGATCCTGTAGAAGTTTCCTAGATCCTGTAGAGATGGACAATAAAATACCTAGATCCTGTAGAGATTGACACTAAAATACCTAGATCCTGTAGAGATTGACACTGAAATACCTAGATCCT
Organism: Cepaea hortensis; assembly: GCA_963921405.1. Taxonomy (NCBI): domain Eukaryota; kingdom Metazoa; phylum Mollusca; class Gastropoda; order Stylommatophora; family Helicidae; genus Cepaea; species Cepaea hortensis. Next base: position 53,910,787 of record OY992897.1, read on the forward strand.
GTAGAGATTGACACTGAAATACCTAGATCCTGTAGAGATTGACACTGAAATACCTAGATCCTGTAGAGTAAACATAACAAACACAGACCCATGGCCAGCTACTCCGTGTCTAGAGCAGCTATGATGGATACAATATCTGACACCGTGCCAGGATGTCTGCCCAAACATCTTCTCTCTTTCTCTGACCTATTCTCACATGTTTGGGCAGCTGTATGGTTAGCAGAGTCTAAGTGATTATAACTGAATATGCCCAAATGTGAAAAACAATCACATACAACATAATTTTTTTCATAATGAAAAAAAAAACACACACACACACACGCACGCACGCACGCACGCACGCACGCACGCACGCACACACACACACACACACACACACACACACACTCATACAACACAATCCAGGACAAAACAAATACAAACAAAAAGCAAATTTCGTTTTTTGAAGAAGAAAAAAACATCAAGTATGATAAATAACGCAACATGATGAGGTACAAACTTGACTTTTAGTATAACAAATGTTTCCTTTGCCATCTCTAAATCAATGGTTATTGTGTTGTCTTCCTGACACATCTGTGGTTGGTGGTAGGGGGCATGTGACGCGCTCTACGGTGTGAGAACTGTTGTTGGACTGTTTGCGCAGCCAGTGGTTCTCATACAGTTTACGCCTAGCCCATCGTGTGAGGTGCCGATAACTATTTTTACAGGTACACTCACTGAACTGCGTGCGCTCATCTCGGTTGTAACTTCTTTGAGTCAAAAAACCGTGAAACGACAAAGAAAACTGTTCTAGCGTACAGAGATCAGAGGCGGGTTGTGGCGACAACAGCCGCGCCGGAGGAGAGATATAGCGTGTACGAAATATCAGGTGAGGGAGAAGGCAGGGCTGATTACAGATTTATCAAAGTCTTAAGGTGAAAATTTAAAGATTTGTTGGTTGCTTGGCTGTTGGAATGTTGTCTTCTCTGGCATTTAGGGGAGATATCAAAGGGATGTTGTCAAAGTTTAAAGACAGCATATCCTTTACAGGACGTCGCAGTCAACCCCAGCGTGTTTTGTGTGTGTGTGGGGGGGGGTGTATGTGTGATTTATTGACATGTTTACGTTCAGTAGTTTGCTATTGTTTTTTTGAATGAACGACACATACAATTGCAGGAAAACCAACGCAAAGCTGTCTGCTGCCAAATCGCACGAAGCTGTGTTTCGAACGCGTGATTCTGAGTTCGTAACTTCTTCGCCACAGAGAGGGAGAAGGCAAAGCGGATTACAGATTCATCAAAGCTTTGATATGAAAATGTGAAGATATGCTGGATGGTTGTTGGTTGGGATGATGTCGTCTAGGGCAGCTCGGGCATAAATCAAAGAGATGTTGTCAAAGTGCGTGTCAGGGAAGCAGAATTGTTCATTAACGTGTGGAAATTCACGCCAAAGAAAACTTACACAGAGTGTTCATATTGGCCAGCGGTGTATAATAGTTAGTTAGTTAGTTATCAGTTGGGGTATCTTCGTTGCACTCCGGACATGTCCATAGGTGCTCAGATCCTCCCCCCTCCCCCCCCCCCAGCATATGCATCAGCGTCCGGTGGCTAATAGTGCCAGTTCTGTGTTGGTTGACGAGGCGCTTTGTTTTCCCGATGTACCTCTCGCGTCTGGCTGTGCCGATTCTTACTCCCAGGTCTTTCACCCTGGAAAGCGATGTGGAATCACTGGCGTCAAAATCCTCTGTTCTCGCCATATCTTTAAGGGCGTTAATAACATCGGCACGATCCATGGGCTGGCCATCTACAGGGGGTGCAGAGCCAGCCAATTTATCAGCTCGTTCATTTCCCTCGACTCCCGCATGTCCCGGGACGAAGATGAAGGTGACTTTGCGGACAACGGACTTCCGCAGCGACTCAGTCCACTGTCTACGTACAGATCCAGCTTCGACCTTGTGAATCATGCTCATTGAATCACTTAGTACACACACGTTGGTATAATGCTGTGATTCCAGCCATATGAAAGCCTGTGTAACTGCCATCACCTCCATCGTCATGCTGCTCGTGGTCATAGAGTGGGCACCACTGGATTCTTGAACGGTTCGGCCCGCTGAACGGGCTGTAAATGCCCACGCACTTCTCTGCTGCTTTACAACAGATCCATCTGTATAGATGAGCACTTCGGGGCTATCTGAGTGATCATAGATGAGCGCGTTAACCTCTGCATTGACAGCGGCAGGGTTCTGCTCTCTGCACCGTCTGTCGAGTGTGATAATGCAGGAGAAGGTACACTTAAAAGCTGGAGGCACCGGCACCCATTCCTTGCCGGGGTTGATACTGGTAAGACTGCAGACCTGTCCGACGACATCTTCCGCCCGACCCATCCATAATTTGCCCCTCTTTAGCCTGTCACCCTTTTCTCTGAATACAGCGTCATGCAGAGGGTGCTGCTCATCTGCACTTATTTTTAAGTATGCACGAGCTCTCCAGATCTTGATCCTGTGTTCCATTGTCGGGAAGTCAAGGAGGTATCTCATTGCTACACAGCTGGTGTCTCTCGTGCAGCCCAAAATGATGCGCATGGCTTCGTTTTGTACCTTTTCAAGTCTTCCAATCTGTGTAGGGCTGACAGTGAGGATGGCCAGGGCATACTCGATGCGTGAAAGCACAAGTCCTTGGAACAGAAGTAATAGCAGTCTTTGCTCGATATTGGCAGTCGTCATGACTCTCATTGCTGCCAAACCTTTTCGAGCCTTCGTTATGACATAATCGACATGATCACTGAAGGACAGGCTACGATCAAGCCTCACGCCAAGATATGTCATTGACTGGGTTCTACTCAGAATGCTCCCATCCATTCTTACTGCCGGCAGGTCTGTTTTCACAATATGGTTGTTTAGTGAGAACCATGTAACCGTTGCCTTTGCAGGGTTGACAAGGGCAACGGCATGAGCACACCATGAGGAAATTCGATCTAGTTCGCCCTGCATATAGTTAGCAACCGCCTGTCTATCTCGACCCTGTCGATACACGAGGATGTCGTCAACGAATGATAGTCCTACCCCTCCCATCCAACTGTTGTTCAGTGATCGGCACCGTATACACGTTGAATAGTACTGGTGACAGTGGTGAACCCTGCGGCAATCCTGGACATATCGTTATCGGCTCAGAAGACCAACTCCCGCATCTTAGCACCACCTTCCTTTGGAGTAGAACTGCAGCTATCCATCGTACAAGGTGAGGGTGCACTTTCAGTCTGAGGAGGGTTTGCATCAAGTGCTCGAAAGATACTCTGTTATATGCGTCCTCTAAGTCTATGGCGGCCGCACATGTCTCTTCTCTGACCTGAAATCCTTCGTAAACATCTTGAGCAAAGACCGCCGCATTCAGCCATGACTCTTTGTTGCGTCTGTATCCTCCAAGTGTGGGCGGGAAGCAGCCGAGCTGTTCCAAGTCCCAAGCAAGTCTGTGTGCTACAATTTTCTCCATTAGCTTGCCAACAGTATTCTGCATCGTAATGATTCTGTAGCCGCTTATCTTGGAGTGGTCTTTGTTCGGTTTTGGCAGCGGCAGCAAGTAGCTGTGTAGCCATTCTTCTTTGACCTGACCCCTCTGGATACTGGTGTTGAATTCTCTGGCCAGTTCTTCCATGTCATCATCTGATATCACCATTAGGTCACCATATCGGATGCCGTCTGGGCCTGGGGCGGTGTTAGGTGATTTCTTGAGCATCGCACGCAATATCTCAACTGTGATTGTCCATTCTTCGTCTGTCCCGACCCCCTCGCACAACTGAGAGAGTGTTGTTGTGGTCCTCTGTCTGGCGGGCTCGTCTTTCTGGTCAGTCTGTTCTATGTAGCGTGCAAGAAGGGCCTTACCTTTATCCGCATCCGACTTTTTCCATGCGAGGTCTGTGCCTTGAAAGTCTGGAATACCCCTACGTTGTGCAGCACCGTTCATGCTCTTGTGGAGGCGCCAGAATGTCGTAAGAGAATGCTCGGAGCACACCTTCCTGCAGAACTCGTCCCATTTGTCGGCCTTGGCCTGTTTGGCGCATTATTTGAATAAAGTCGTCGTCCTAACGACCTCAGTCTTCAGGTTCGCCAACTCAACCTGTGGCATGTTAGCCTTTCTGGCCTTTTGCCAGTCTTTGACAGCCTGCCTCTTTCCCAGCCACACCTTCTCGACCTCTCCATTCCACCATGGTGGCTGCAGCCATCTTTCTTGTCTCCTGCGGGAGGAAGTTAGTTTCCTTCTTCTGATCTTGCTTATGGCGTCTTGACCAGTGGTGTCGTACGGGAAGGCATTGGTCTTGTTTCTTTGACTCATGGCCCCGTCTTTCTTGATCAGGATGACACAAGGGTAGTGGTCACTATCGTGGTATCCCAGTGTGCCCCACCGGCACCTTGGTGCGATGGTGGGCGACACCAGAGCCAAGTCAATGACGCTGTCAGAGTCGCCTGGTCGAGTGGCCAGTATAAGTGGCCAGTCGAGTGGTGTATAATAATGGTTGACGTCGGTGTGCAACATTTTTCGTGAAAGAGCTAAAAGGACACTCACCTTATGTTTTGAGTGTCCTGCCTTATGTATTGAGTGTCCTGGCTTCTGACTATCCTTCTCAATATGAGCAATTTGTAATTGTATGTTGACCTAGTAACATTAAAGCCTTAGTGTCTATTGTACGGGCCCGTTGGTGTTTGCCGAGGTTAAGACGTTATGGGCGTCCATGTCAACTCTCCATGTTCGCTAGGGGAGTGAAAGCCTCTCCACTTGTTCCTCCGTGCATCCAGGATTAAGAACTTAGATGGTACAAAAGCTTCACACACCTACAATAGGCTCCTGTTACGGGAGGTGTGGGTATTGTGTGTGTGTATTTGTATGTATGTGTTAGTGTCTATGTGTGTTTGTATTTCGGAACAAAAAATGCTCTGGTTCGCGTCATTTGATTTCTCTTACAGGCACGTGATATGCCTGACAATGTCTAGTTCAGTCTGTTGCTTGTCTCTTCTCTATAAGAATATTGATTGACTGTGAGAACTGATCTGAATTTGTGAACGATTCACGTCATGATTTACAGTTAGTTCACGATTGTGATTGAGTAATTAATTGCTTACTAAAAGGGGTAACAATGTCATGGAAGAGAATACAGAGGACACCATTTTCAGTTGTCTGTCTGTCTGTCTGTCTGTCTGTCTGTCTGTCTGGCTGTCTGTCTGTCTGTCTGTCTGTCTGTCTGTCTGTCTGTCTGTCAGCTTGCGTGCCTGCCTGCCTGCCTGCCTGCCTGCCTGTCTGCCTAGATGTCTGTCTGTCTGTCTGTCTGTCTGTCTGTCTGTCTGTCTGTCTGTCTGTCTGTCTGTCTGTCTGTCTGTCTGTCTGCCTGCCTGCCTGCCTGCCTGCCTGCCTGCCTGCCTGCCTGCCTGCCTGCCTGCCTGCCTGTCTGTCTGTCTGTCTGTCTGTCTGTCTGTCTGTCTGTCTGTCTGTCTGTCTGTCTGTCTGTCTGTCTGTCTGTCTGTCTGTCTGTCTGTCTGTCTGTCTGTCTGTCTGTCTGTCTGTCTGTCTGTCTGTCTGTCTGTCTGTCTGTCTGTCTGTCTGTCTGTCTGTCTGTCTGTCTGTCTGTCTGTCTGTCTGTCTGTCTGTCTGTCTGTCTGTCTGTCTGTCTGTCTGTCTGTCTGTCTGTCTGTCTGTCTGTCTGTCTGTCTGTCTGTCTGTCTGTCTGTCTGTCTGTCTGTCTGTCTGTCTGTCTGTCTGTCTGTCTGTCTGTCTGTCTGTCTGTCTGTCTGTCTGTCTGTCTGTCTGTCTGTCTGTCTGTCTGTCTGTCTGTCTGTCTGTCTGTCTGTCTGTCTGTCTGTCTGTCTGTCTGTCTGTCTGTCTGTCTGTCTGTCTGTCTGTCTGTCTGTCTGTCTGTCTGTCTGTCTGTCTGTCTGTCTGTCTGTCTGTCTGTCTGTCTGTCTGTCTGTCTGTCTGTCTGTCTGTCTGTCTGTCTGTCTGTCTGTCTGTCTGTGTAATTAGTTGCCTGCCCTTTACAGGAAGGTGCAATATGATTTACTCTGCAATATTAGGTTGCCATTATTTTCTTAAATGCCAATGCCTGATACAATAGCAATCAAAGCGGTTTGTGTTCGAATCTCCCGCAGCCATTTTTAAAGCCTAAACTCGGCTTGGAGATGTGGTTTATAGACGAATGCTGAACATTAATCGGCAGCCAAAATGAGCAATCAGGACGTTTTAAGGGAAGCTGGGTGGCAAAGACAACTTATCAGAAAAAGGCAGTCATCGTATTTTGGCCACGTTGTGAAAAGACACAAGCTGGAACATGTTGTGACAACCGGAAAGATATGTGGAAAGAGATATAAAGGAAGACAGAGTGAGAAAATGTTTTGACAGTCTTGTGTTACGGCACTGAAGAGAGTCAACACACACATTTATCAATGACGTCGGAGATCGTATTTTGTGGAAAGGCATGATCGCCCACGCCAGGCGGCAATGCACTGGATGACGATACTCGGCATGACGGGGAAACCACGATATTATACGTTTGACTATTCCCTAGGCCACAGCTCCAGTCTCTCTCTCTCTCTCTCTCTCTCTCTCTCTCTCTCTCTCTCTCTCTCTCTCTCTCTCTCTCTCTCTCTCTCGCTCTCTCGCCCGTGTATTGCAAATGTTTCACCCTACCCATCTTCTACAAGATGTTTGTTTTTGCCATTCAGCGACAATGATGTCGTTAGGACAGTAACATCACCGCTCTCAAAGCCCCGAGAACAAATTGAGCAAGCAGAAAAACACATTCCTCGGCAAACACGTGTCGCCGCTCTCAGATCCTGACGCCTTGATCTACTAATGGGCTGACCTGGTGTCTGAGGAGATGCATGCCTGGAGAACGGTTTCCAGACCTTTGTTGTGGTTATGGATAGTTCATATCTGAAGTTCGTTTCACACATTCCCATCTAGTTGTGGTGGTTATGGATAGATCATATCTGAAGCATGTTTCACACATTCCCATCTAGTTGTGGTGGTTTTTTTTTTTTTTTGCATATCCTTTACAGGACATCGCTGTCAACACCAACATCTTTCAGCTGTATGTTGATTTCTTGGCAAGATTACGCTCAGTAGTTTGCCATTGTTTCTGAGCGGCCGGCTCACATACCCCGTAAGTTACCGATATGCGATTCGAACCACTGCTGATTCTCACCGTCATCACGTCACCGACGAGAGTATACAAGAGTACGGAGAAAAGTCATAATCTTTAAGCCACGAAGCCGGCTGTTGTGGTGATTATTGCATGTATATCTTTTCTTTTTTTGTTTCTATGTCCCATGTAGTTTTAATATGTTTTGTACCCAGCGACTCACTATGCGCTCCTTGCCGTTTTATACACCTTGTATTTTTTTTTAAATTTATTTATTTAATGTTATTTTTTATTTATTTATTTATGTTTTTATTTTGCATTCGCTCGTTTTGTACTCAAGGATTGCAAACAATTAGGTATATTTAGCTCCTGCGAAAAAAAGAGACATGCTAAACACAGACACAACGTACATACCTTACAGAGGACTCCATACAGGTGAAAACAAAGTGAAAATTATCCAAAATCAGAAACAATCAATACATATGTAAAAATGAAGTGATAAACTTTAAAAAAAAATAAGTATTTTTATGGTAAATATTGGTACCAGGAATAGGTTGAGAAGACAAGCCAGCCGGTTTGCTACTGACCGCTTCGTTCACCGACAGCCGAATATTTTTAAATATATTTTTATTGTGCATATACTATTTACAGGACAATGTAGTCAACACCAGCATTTTTCAGCTGCTGTTGATGCCTTGGCAAGTTTTATGTTCATTAGTTTGCCATTGCTGTCTGAACGACCGGCTCACATACCTTTCTGTGTTTCGTACGTGGGTATACGGGATTACGAACAGCGTCCTTAACGCCTTCGCCAGGGAGACCGGCGAGAGCCAATTGGTCTATTCAATACTGAACTAGCACCTTATGCCCATTGTGCTCAAGACATGAGGAAGTGTTCTTCTCCAGAATATGCAGAATTCACATTTTTATATCAGCAGAAATATCATTGGTCCCATTGCCGTAGCGATTGGCGTGTGTACATGGTCCGTGGGTTTTTAATGACACCACAGGCTCCCCTTTGAACTCTTGCATGGTGAAGTCGGATAGGTTGATTTCTTGGATACGGGAGAACAAGAATAGAGTAGGTCTCGTGTGCACTTTACACTCTTTGAAAGCAACACCCAGATATAATAGGATGTTTGTAAAGTTTAACTACACTTTGTATGTATAACAATTTTGAAAAATGAAGAACATGACATCATCAAATAATGTGCTCCACAGTCTATCGTGAAGCAATATGGAGCAAATGGCTGTCGTCTGCTGGAGGAATTCTTTACACTCCATACAGAATGGTGCTATCGACGGAAGGATTTTTTTTTTTTTTGGTTGAACAAGTGTGTCGAAATGGCAGTCCATACACACAGATGATTGTTCAAATATGTATAGCAACATTTCCTGATAAACAACCATCTAATCGCATTACACCTGGACATTTGTTAAATAAGTTATATTTATAATGCATACTGCATTGGTACTTTCCAGCTTCCCGAAAACAGAGTTAGACCATAGTAGTATCTATTATAATTAATTTAATGAATTATTTAGCACATTGTTTTTATGACGTCATGTATTAAAGTTTTTAAAAATTGTTCTACATACAAAGTTTAGTGAGACTTTGTAAACACTGTATCTACACACACACACACACACAAACACACACACGCACGCACACACACACACACACAGACACACACGCACAAATATATATATATATATATATAATATATATATATATATATATATATATATATATATATATAATGGTTGAAATCTATGTAGATGAGGTAAAAGAAAAGATAAAGACCACATTAGTATCTCCTTTCTTGCTACTCTGAATATGTTGGCACGGGAAAGAAGCACAAAACGGGTTGTGTTCACCCGCTCAGTGACTGCGGCTGACTTCTGCAGTCGGGCGCGCTATCCTTGGAATCAAAGGTTTAATGTCATTACCAGGTAGAGATTCTTCTTTGACAAAGATTATTGCTGGCGTCAAGTACAGCTCGACAATTTGCTAAACCGTTTACTATTCTTGATTTTCAGAAAATAATGTCTTTCATATAAGACCAGTTCGGCGCTCCTCGACTTGTAAGAACAAGCATAAGTATTTTCTTCCCGGCCATCTTTGAACGTCGAACGTTGTCTTGCTAGTTTATTTTCATAAATACAGAACTTTAAACTAAATAATAATAATAATAATAATAATAATAATAATAATAATAATAATAATAATAATAATAATAATAATAATAATAAAAAGATATAAAGGTAGTAACCCCTTAGCAGATATCGAGTGCGTCTTCGCATAATCTAGGACACGACATAATGAGGATAGATGGCAAGTTCTTTTCCTATCTGACTTTATTTCTCACGGGATTCCAAGAAAAAGCCCTGAAATATTGGGTATTCTTTATATGTGGATGTGTCCACTGTGGACCCAGGGCCGTGCTGGTCGTGAGCTCTAATCCTGCCCCAATTGGATTTTGAACCGGGACACAGGTCGTGTTATGCAAGGACACTGACAACTGTAACAGTGCGACTATTCGGGCTACCTAACTACATTATGTCAGACGCCTAATTGTTGCCACGACGAATACATAACGGTAATGTAGCACACATCACACTGGTGCCACGAATACCTAACGGTAATGTAGCACACATCACACTGGTGCCACGAATACCTAACGGTAATGTAGCACACATCACACTGGTGCCACGAATACCTAACGGTAATGTAGCACACATCACACTGGTGCCACGAATACGTAACGGTAATGTAGCACACATCACACTGGTGCCACGAATACCTAACGGTAATGTAGCACACATCGCACTGGTGCCACGAATACCTAACGGTAATGTAGCACACATCTAACTGGTGCCACGAATACCTAACGGTAATGAAGCACACATCACACTGGTGCCACGAATACCTAACGGTAATGAAGCACACATCACACTGGTGCCACGAATACCTAACGGTAATGAAGCACACATCACACTGGTGCCACGAATACCTAACGGTAATGAAGCACACATCACACTGGTGCCACGAATACCTAACGGTAATGTAGCACACATCGCACTTCTTCTTCTTCAGCGTTCCGAGCCATTGAGGTTCTTTGCTGCAAATACAATCCGTCTCCATTCGTCTCTCTGGTGGACCTTCTCTTGCCAGTCGTTGATTCCAAGTGCTTGTAGGTCTGTACATGTATTATCTCTCCACCGCCTTCTTGGTCTACCTCGGGGTCTACGGTCATTTATTTCCTGAGTGTAAGCGAGTTTTGTTTCCCTATTATCTTCCATTCTTTCTATATGCCCCAGCCATTGTAGTCTATTAGCCTTCATGATACCAGTGATTAGCGGGGACTTAAACAGATCATAAATGTCTTTGTTACTTCTTCTTTTCCACTCTCCACTTTGTGTATCCCTAATGGGTCCAAAGATGCGTCTTAAAATTTTGTTCTCAAAGGTTTGTAACAAGGCTTCGTCTCCTTTCGTTGTACTCCAGGTTTCAGAGCCATACAGCACAACTGGATCGAGGCTCATGTATTTGTTTCGTAACAAAGAAAGGTTTTTACAAAGGTGGGGATGTTAACCCCACGCTTCAACCCCCAACCTGGAGGACCAGGGTGTTTCTCTTTGTCTGTTCTCTACCCTTTGACCTGTCCGGCTTGGGAGGCCCTGCTGGTAGCTACGCTACCGCCGGCATAGCTCTCAGGGTCATTGAGAAACTCAAGCTCCCCCACCACGACAAGGTGGAAACACCATCGGGGGAGACACATCGCACTGGTGCCACGAATACCTAACGGTAATGAAGCACACATCACACTGGTGCCACGAATACCTAACGGTAATGTAGCACACATCACACTCGTGCCACGAATACCTAACGGTAATGTAGCACACATGACACTGGTGCCACGAATACCTAACGGTAATGTAGCACACATCGCACTGGTGCCACGAATACCTAACGGTAATGTTGCACACATCACACTGGTGCCACGAATACGTAACTGTAATGTAGCACACATCACACTGGTGCCACGAATACGTAACGATAATGTAGCACACATCACACTGGTGCCACGAATACCTAACGGTAATGTAGCACACATCACACTGGTGCCACGAATACCTAACGGTAATGTAGCACACATCACACTGGTGCCACGAATACCTAACGGTAATGTAGCACACATCACACTGGTGCCACGAATACCTAACGGCAATGTAGCACACATCACACTGGTGCCACGAATACCTAACGGTAATGTAGCACACATCACACTGGTGCCACGAATACCTAACGGTAATGTAGCACACATCACACTGGTGCCACGAATACGTAACGGTAATGTAGCACACATCACACTGGTGCCACGAATACCTAACGGTTATGTGCCAGATGCAGTAGATGTCGATGCAGATTTAAATTGTAAAGGATTTACTTGAATGCACACTTTTATAGGTACTAATAGCCCCCCAAAGATCGCATGCGAGTGTCTTAACACAATAATACATGCATGTGTATATATCAAAGGTGAACGATACAGTATGTGTACATAGCACAAGGTAATGAGCCAGGTATGTGTATACACAAGAAGGTAATGATCCAGGTATGTATATATAGCAGAAGGTAATAACACAGGTACTCGCTCCGTGGCGAAGGGTTTAAAGACGCAGTTCATAATCTTGCATACCGCGATCGAGTCGCAGCTGCTGGCGATTTGGCAGCAGACCGCCTTGCGGTTTTTAAATAAAATAGTGTGGGAGCCGGTCGTTCAGAAAGGAATGGCAAACTACAGAACGTAACCTTGCAAAGAGATCACAAACAGCCAATAAATGATGGGGTTGAGTATGACGTCCTGTAAAGGATGTGCAAATAACGAACTAAATGATACATGTATGTGTATATCTCAGAAGTAATTGTTATATGTCGTGACGCAAGAATGTCCACGACGGTTGCAAAGGCACGTGAATATGATGACCTGAATTCCACACGCTGTCATTTTTTGTATCATCAATGTATGTAAGTGACTATTGTGTGATCAATTCTGTATTTATTGCAATCCCAAAGAAATCAGGAACCTTGGAATGTGATCAACATCGAACAATTAGTATAATGAGTCACATCACGAAGATTTTGCTAAGAATCATCACGCAAAGAGTTAGGAAGAAAATATAACATGAAATAGGGGAAGAATAATGTGGGTTTGTAGAAGACAAGGGTACAATAAATGTTGTCTATATGCTGCGAACAGTAACTGAACGTTCTCTAGAAATAAACAAAGATATGCATCTTTGCTTTATTGACTTCATAGAGGCTTTCAATAGAATACGACACGTCAACATGGTAGAGATGCTTGCAGATCTACAAATTGACGGGAAAGACATTAGACTTATAAAAACCATATATTGAAAACAACAAGCTCCCATAAGGATTAATAAGTGGGTCAATATCAGCCTTTTAAGAGAGATGTGAGTCAGGGATGTGTTACGTCTCCAGATCTTTTTTTCCCTGCACAGTGAAAATATTTTCAGAAATGTAGAAGATATAAATGGAATCATCACTGGGGGACGAAACACCAATAACATTAGATATGCACATGATACAGTATTGATTGCAGACAATGAACAAGGTCTGCAACAATTAGTAGATGAGGTTGTTGCACACAGTGAACAACTGGGGTTAAAATTAAATTGTAAGAAGACAGATTATTGTCGTCACTAGGAAGAACGAAGTACCACAAGTGTAATATACAAGTAAATGGAAATATGCTTCAACAAGTGAATCGGTACAATTATCTCGGAACAGTAATAACATCTGATGGTAGATGCCTTAAAGAAATTAGAACAAGAATCGCCATGGCGAAAGTAGCTTTTGGCAAGATGAAAAACATACTGACCAATAAAAATATATCAATTGAAACGAGAAAAAGGGACGCAGAGGTGTTTACAAGGCACCAGGGCCAGGTTCTATACTGGCCAAGACCTACTAATACGTCCTAGTTGTGCGTCCTGGGCAACAGGTCCCTTCGGGGCCCTGGCTAACGTAGTAGGATCGCTGATTCTTCCGAAGTCGGAGAGTATCTGCCTGCACAGCGAGGAACCTCCAGTCTGCACCCCAATAAGCCAGACATGGGACAACGGATACTCACGCAAACCTCAGGTCCTTTATTTACTGCTGTTAATTACATTTATTTTCGGTGCTATGTCATTGAATGTAAGAGAGTGCTGAAGTGATATATAGAGCATGTTTTGCTGTATGGCAGTGAATCTTGGAATGTAATTGAACAAATTAGGAAGAACTTGGAAGCCACAGAGATGTGGTTCCGAAGAAGTTGTTGCGAATTCCTTGTCTGCTAAAGTAACTAGCGACGATTTCCTGAAAGAGGCCAAAGAAACTAAAACATTATACACAACAATAATAAAGAAACAAAGAGTTTTCATTGGTCATGTGATAATAAGAGAGGCATTGGAGAACATCGTGACGACTGGAAAGATCAAAGGCAAGAGAGGCAGAGGGTGACCAAAAGAAATGATGCTGGATTGATTGGGGCGGTGCCATGGAGGATATCAGTAGCAGAGTTGATCCAGAACACCAAAGACCGAGATCTGTGGAGAGCCATGAACGCTTACGCCAGCCGACATGGCATTTGATGATGATGATGTTATGTGGTTCCGAAAATTAAGCAGACAGAAATGTTAACAATTCCAGAAGAATATAAACCCGTTTTAGTAGAAGAAAGTTATTCATTTGGGTAATTATCCGATAACAAAGCAAAAATAGTGACGAGCAGTTATCTGCTCTGAAGTAAATAGTATTAGCTAGCAATTCCATAAACCAGGCTAGGGTTCGTGCAGTTTGGCGCATCAAGCCTAGATGTGTCTCAACAGTTTGCTGCCAGTTAACTTTAAAGACCTGCCGCTGCTTCAGGTGAAGTTGATTTGTAGTGTGGTTTACCAGCACTGCCGCCCGCGTTGTGCAATGGCTAGACCTGGATCAGACGCTGGGCTGGATTTACTTCCTAGCTCCTGTGTTTCATTACCAGGGAGAACTTGCGGGGTTTTCTTCTACATGCCTCTTGCAAGCATTTCAATTTATGAAAGTTTCAGCTGCTAATGTCGTCGTGCTATTTTAACGTCGACATACCATTGCGCGGGAGCAGCCGTAGCATAATGGCCACAACATTGGATTGTGGGACCTGTGCTCATGTGGGGGTGGGGGAGGGTAAGCAACGAGGAGTGTGTGTAACATCGACCTGGAGGTTTCCAGGTTGAGCCAGCCTAACATTGGTAGCAGAACATTTATTGGGAAGTAAAGTTAGCATACCCAATCACCCATGGACTGCTGATTGTTCTATATCTATATTGTCCTAGCACCATTAGCCTGCAAACTACTGAAAGTAAACTTGCCAAGAGATCATACCAGCAAAACATGCTGGTGTTGACTGCGACGTCCTGTAAAGGAATAACTTATTAACTATAAGCCTAATACGCTCCATGTGTGTAGAACAGGTCCTACCCTGTTTGTTAGCTCCATTGCTCACCACCATGTGTAGCTGTAACACCTCTTAAAGTCCACGCCATGTAGATCATGTCTGTCCGCAGTCCTCTGTCTTGGCTACTGCCAATCATTTCTCCATGTCATGATGTGAAACTGCCCAGCATCTTCCCTCGTGGTCTCTTCCTGGTTCTCCTTTCCAACTTTTCCGCTATGCTAACAAACACCAGCCTTCCCCTTTCTCAACACATGCCCAAATAGTGTAGACTATCTTCGAATGCTGCGAGTTATCAGCTCTCTTAATGCGTTAACATCTTTCACGATGTCTTCATTGTCCTTGTTATCACAAGTTTAACTCACGTTGTTGTTAACCAGAAGTTTAACTCCAACAACTGAGGGATGCTCAAACTGCCCAGTGCAGACTACCAAAGACAATCACAGAGACTTCCAGCATATGCTCACAAAATAAAAACAGCATGCTTGTATGTATGATTGTGTGGGCGTGTGTGCGCGAATGCGTGTATGAAAGATAACAAACTAACAAAGGATTCCAGGTTATAATGTTACGTGACCTCAGAATGTTGAGTCCGAAGACTGGCACACACTTGTGAATCATGTGACTCGCACATTCCAGATGTGTTACACGAGACCAGTGAAGACCCTTGTTACAGACCTTCAGGCCTATTGTGCAGATGCCGCTTGACACATATATTTATAGACCAATCGGTTCTCGCCGGTGACGTGTTCAATCTCACATCGGCCGCCTTACCTTCCCCAAGACAATTCCTTGTACCATTTCTTGACCGGGTTGAGCTGGGAGCCTAGGTCAATTTTATAAACTTTCTCGATGAGGATTTGAACACATGACCGCCGAGATGTCAGGCAAGTGTCTAGCCTCTGGGCCACCTAGGCTCCTGATGTGTGATCGACCAGATCATGAACATACTCTTGGGAACATCCGCGGGTCGCTTCCCACTTCTGCAGGATGGTTTGTGACTTCCGCAGTCAACAGCGCTGTCAGGACAAGTGTTAGGATCTGCTTTATGCAGAGTTGTCCCACTGTGTTGTGGCTGTCCGATTCCCTCAGCTGAGTGTCCAATCCCCACCAGGGAAGATGTGTAAAATTGAGCTGGGCACCCTAAGTAAACCCAACCTAACATGGGTACAAGGAAATGTTCTGGAAAGTCAAGTTTTGGGAAGTCAAGGTTTGGGGAGTAAACTTTTGTTAAGTAAAGTTTTGGGAAGTCAAGTTTTGGGAAGTCAATTTTTAGGAAGTAAATTTTTGTTAAGTATAGTTTCGGGAAGTAAAGTTTTGGAAAGTAAAGTTTTGAGAAATGAAGTTTTGTAAAGTAAAATTTAGGGAAGTAAAGTTATGGAAGTGCAGTTTTGGAAAGTCAAGTTCTTTTTATTAAAGTTAAGTTTTGTTTTGAAGTAAAGTTTTGAGAAGTAAATTTTTAGGAAGTAATGTTTTGTGACGTAAACTTTTGGGAAATCAAGATTTTGAGAAGTTAAATTTGGGGACGTCAAATTTTGGGAAGTCAAATTTTGGGAAGTCAAGCTTTGGGAAGTCAAGTTTTGGGAAGTCAAGTTTTTGGGAAGTCACGTTTTGGGAAGTCAAGATGTTTTGGGAAGTCATTTTTTTTTGTGTGTGGATGTTAAATTTTGAGAAGTTAAGTTTTAGGAAGTCAAGTTTTGGGAAGTCAAGTTTTGGGAATTAAACTTTTGGGAAGTCAGGTTTTTGGAAGTCATGTTTTGGGAAGTCAAGCTTTAGGAAGTAAACTTTTGGGAAGTAATGTTCCGGGAAGTATCTGACAGAAGGGCACACTCCTAAGTGTTAGACTCCCGTGGATATAAAGTTCTACACATTCGCATAAGTTCAGCGACGATGTACATCATATGTCAGCCAAAGTAACATTTATGATGTTCACATAACTGACATACATCTACAGTGTGCACCTGACGAGATACAGTGACCTATGTCAGGCAAGAGGGCGCTGTTGTATTTATGGTGTTTGTGCTGACGTTCATCAAGGGAATGCACAGTTTATAATGTCGGCTGGTGTAACATTGACACTATCACCCACCAAGTGTAGATTTGTCTAGACAAACATGGATGTAGCACCATTTGCCCTATACACTGTAAGGAGTACTAAACGGCGCTTTATTTATTTAGTTGCGTTTGCACAGCCTCGTGGATGTTGTAATCTCTGTCACAAGAAGGTGCAGGTCGGAGTCCCATTTCATTGAACTGAAATCTGACTGGATGCAGTAATGTATTTTAATACGTCAGTCAGTCTGGCAAACATCCGGAAGTCAAAGACACTCAGCAAACACACGAAACTTAAAATCTTCAACTCTTGTGTGATTCCAGTGTTAACGTATGGATGTGAGAGTTGGAAATCAACGGTAGCTTTAGATAAAAAAAAAATAGGTAATTTTGATAACAAATGTTTTAGAAAAATTCTAAACCTCCACTGGACAGACTTCAGAACCAATACGCAAATAAGACAAGAGACTAAGCAAGATAGTGTATCCAATTTTATAAGAAAACTCCGTTGGAACTACATCGGGCATATACTCAGAATGGACAAGACAAGACTCCCCTACCAAGCCCTCATATGGTCACCGGTAGGGAAAAGAAAACGGGGAAGACCAAGAGAGACCCTGCGTAGAACCATCATCAGAGAAGGCTCATTCAACGGCCAAGTAAATATTCAAGATCTACAACAGGTAGCAGCGAAACGCCAGACATGGAGAGCCATGACTTCTGCCCTATGCGCCGCCTTGGGCTCAAGGGGAAAGACTAACTAACTAAGTCTGGCAAGGTATTGTGGGGACTCGTCTCCGGGACACCACACATAGTCTTTAGGAGTGACCTGTAATTTCCACGCCTGTCTGTTGGTTCGATGGTCACGGACTCGAATTTTTATCGAGGGGGATGTTTAACATTGACCTGGAATCCCAGGTCTACCAAAACTAACATATGTACCAGGAAATGTCTTCGGAAGTAAAGGTGAGCCTGATATTAACCACATCATCCCTCCAGTTGATTGATCACTACAAAAATGGGGTTAGCACCTTACGACCTGTAAAAAAAGGATCCCTTACTTACCCTAGTAGCAATGCCCGTGATTTTAACGATGTCGATCATTTTCGTTGGGAAAGCGTTTAGTTTTTCTTTGCTACGTACATTTCTCAGATCTATTTAGTATAGTACTAGGTAACTATAAATGTTAGAGACGAGTTCTAAGAAATCTTGGGTAAAGAAAAGAACAAATGCATCCATACTTCAGGAGCTGAATATTGAAGAAGACTGGCTATTAAATATGTTAAAACAAAGAAAATTGAAATATTTTGGTCACTTGAAACGTCACGAAAGTTTGGAGAGAACAATAATGGAGGGGTATATGCCTGGGAAGAGAGGAAGAGAAGGCCGAAGAGAAGATGGGTGCAGGATGTGGCGGATGATCTCCAGATGGGTGTATCGGACGCGGGACATCTTGCTTATGATCGAGAGGTTTTCCGGAAGCGAGGTTCTGCAAATGACATGCTACTGAATGAATGAATCAATCAATCAATCAATAACAAGGTAACTAAAGATGTCTCTCGGTTGCAAACCATCGACTGAGAACCTAAAATGTCAGTTTATTTTACTTAAGCCCATCACATCAAGTGCTAAAGAAAGAGCGAGAGGATAGACTTCATTGCAGCGGTCTTTAATCCGCCAGTCTCTGCCTAGAGGCCTAGAGCATCACACAAAGCACGAACTCCTCGGATTGCGCAATATCCCACGGAGGCCTTCCAGACAGTTTGGCGTGTGGTCTGCTCTGCGTAGCCCGAAAACGAAGGCACTACCTTTGAAGATACACGGCTTGATTAAGTCGACGACCTATTGTGAGAAAAGTCCAGAGACAGTTTTTTTACAGTCGATACTCTGGCTATGGCTCTTTCACATTCTGTACTGTGTCTCTTTTACTGTCGGTACTGTGTCTCTTTTACTGTCGGTGCTGTGTCTCTTTTACTGTCGGTACTCTAGCTCTCTTACAGTCAATACTCTGACTCTGTCCCTTTTACAGTCGGTACTCTAACTCTTTACTGTTCTAACTCTGTCCCTTTTACAGTGGAAACTCTGGCTCTTTTTCAGTCGATATTCTGGACTGAGCCCTGCATTTGTAAAATAGAAAATAACTAATATATATACAATCAAACACCTGTATATTGCAGGAAGTGTGCAGTTTGTCGGCGGCTTCCGCCTCGTACACGTCCTTGAATTCAAGTGCATGCCTCGTGACTATTTACTGTTTACAAACTGTCTGTGCTATTGCTTAGCAGTGAAGATAATATCCGTGAAAACCTGGCGGTAGTTCCTTGGAGTCACGCTACTGGGATCTCATATCCAGGATCAGGACCCCACGAAAGAAAAGGTGTTTTCAGGTGGAACGCGGGGACATTCTCCTGTGCGACTTAGATGGAAAAGACGATAGTCCGGCTTTGCGTGACACCCGCGATAAGGCCGTCTTGTATTCTGAGGGAGAAATGTTTGCCGAAACGACGGGCCGATTATCGAGGATATGTCAACAAATGATTATCTTTGTAAAGGATCACGGTAAGTCTTGATCAGGTAAGTTTAAATATGATTTATGTGCTAAATCAAGATGTAATTACGTTTGTTTTCAGTGATAAATAGATATGTGATTTATGATTGACACGAGGTACTTGAGTCGTGCGTCACAATCAATCAATAAATCTATCCGTCCGTCCGTCCGTCCGTCCGTCCGTCCGTCCGTCCGTCTGTCTGTCTGTCTGTCTATCTGTCTGTCTGTCTGTCTGTCTGTCTGTCTGTCTGTCTGTCTGTCTGTCTGTCTGTCTGTCTGTCTGTCTGTCTGTCTGTCTGTCTGTCTGTCTGTCTGTATGTCTGTCTGTCCGTCCGTCTGTCCTCGTTTTGTCCCGTCCGTCTGTCCGTTGTTCCGTCCGTCCGCCCGACTGTCTGCTTTACTGCCTAGCTAACTGCATGTCCATCTAACTGTCTGTCTATTTGTCTGTCTACGGCCATTTGAACGTTGGTTTAAATCTGACATATACATTTCAGCGTACAGAGAAGTTTAATTTACCACCCTTGAGACACACATAAGGCCTGGGCAGTGATGATCTTAGGCAGGGGTGGCCAACCTTTTCAGTAGGCGGGCCAAATTTCAGAAATAATATTTCCTGACGGGCCACGCACCTAATTTTTTTTTTTTTTTTTGTTTTTTTTTTTTGGGGGGGGGGGGGGTAAATTAAAGTAAACAAACAAGCGTGCTACACCTCTACCACATCGTCGTTTCCCACTCCGCGGGCCGCAACATGATTACCGGCGGGCCGCATGCGACCCGCGAGCCTCGTGTTGGCCACCCCCTGATCTTAGGTTTGTGGAGTTAACCTTTGCTGAAATCCATCGCTATGATTCTTTGTCTTTCTTCGTCTCTAAACCCTTCGCTGTTTGGTTTCTAGTCAATAAGTTCTAGCTGGCCAACATTCATTTTGACAAGAAGTCCGAAGCTCTTTACTTGTTAATTCTCTAGCTCTACAATGCAAAATGTGTTGCCACAATTGATCTAATGATGTCTGTACATTCAGTGCACGATGAGTTACGTACGACTGAACTTGCTGCCCATGTTATTTCTGTTGAAATTAAAATACTGACTTCACCATTTATTGCCTATGATGTTTGTAATGGTAACTACGAGGGTAATTTAATAAGTAAGTCACGAATTTCTGTAGAAAAATAAATAACTATGATAACAACTTGAAACCAGTTTATTTTTATACATACTTTGTCCCTTTATTTCTCAACATACTTTCCAGTGGACTTAGCCCCTAGCGATTTCCCGTAAAGTGGTGCATAGCTGGGTAGAATAATGTATGAGGGAGAACAATAAGTATGTCACACAGTTCTGTGGGATGGCCGGTAAATGAAAACAAAGCACGCAGCTCCATGCAGCCTGTTTGGGGGGACTGATAAAACAATGGGATAAGCGCATCAATGTTGGTGGAAATTATGTTGAGAAATAAAGGGATAAAGTATGTATAAAAATAAACTGGTTTCAAGTTGTTATCATATTTAGTTATTTTTCTACAGCCATTTGTGACTTATTTATTAACTTTCCCTCGTATAAATTCAGCGTTCGAAGTGATACCTATGATGTTTCTAATTGCATCACTGTTATTTCTTTCCCTTCTATTCTTTGGAGATGTCATAAAAAGAGGTAACAGGTACTGGCATCAGGAACATTGGAAGGGGATAGAGGCAGGGGAAGACCACTAGCGAAGCTAGTAGACAGTCTGACAATTCAGCATGCTGGAACATATATATGGAGCACCTTCAACAGTACGCGGGACAGCACGCTAAGGACACATATGTATGGAGCATGCTCAACAGCACGCGGGACAGCACGCTAAAGACACATATGTATGTAGCATGTTCAACTCAACAGCACGTGAGACAGCACGCTAAAGACACATATGTATGGAGCATGCTCAACAGCACGTGAGACAGCACGCTAAAGACACGTATGTATGTAGCATGTTCAACTCAACAGCACGTGAGACAGCACGCTAAAGACACATATGTATGTAGCATGTTCAACTCAACAGCACGTGAGACAGCACGCTAAAGACACATATGTATGGAGCATGCTCAACTCAACAGCACGTGAGACAGCACGCTAAAGACACATATGTATGGAGCATGCTCAACAGCACGCGGGACAGCACGCTAAAGACACATATGTATGTAGCATGTTCAACTCAACAGCACGTGAGACAGCACGCTAAAGACACATATGTATGTAGCATGTTCAACTCAACAGCACGTGAGACAGCACGCTAAAGACACATATGTATGTAGCATGTTCAACTCAACAGCACGTGAGACAGCACGCTAAAGACACATATGTATGGAGCATGCTCAACTCAACAGCACGTGAGACAGCACGCTAAAGACACATATGTATGTAGCATGTTCAACTCAACAGCACGTGAGACAGCACGCTAAAGACACATATGTATGTAGCATGTTCAACTCAACAGCACGTGAGACAGCACGCTAAAGACACATATGTATAGAGCATGCTCAACTCAACAGCACGTGAGACAGCACGCTAAAGACACATATGTATGTAGCATGTTCAACTCAACAGCACGTGAGACAGCACGCTAAAGACACATATGTATGGAACATGCTCAACAGCACGCGGGACAGCACGCTAAAGACACAAATGGTGCCCAAGTTGAAAATGTTGACTGTCTGGATGATTGGTGAATCATGTGGAAGATTGTGCTTGAACTGTCAGGTTTGATTAATAGAACTGCAGGTGGTAACAGTCCTGATGTGGCTTACATCTATGGAATAGAAATTGGTGCGCCCACTTTCCCCCGAAGCGATACAAAGTACAATCTAGATGTGGCTGTGTAGAGGAGCTCTCCTTCCCCCCACCAGGCCCAGAAACCAAAGGGATGCTCAAGAGTGGACGTGGAACTTCACATCTGGAGAGAGGCATATTTGAGGTTAATCAGTTCACCATGTAGCACAGCTCATGGAGACTGGCTGAGAGTAGGTCCAGGCTGGTCATGTTTCCTGCATGTGCTGGGTACTTCACAATCAACAGATCTCAACCTCGTGTTCACGGCAAACATGCACGTTTTAATGCAGTAGTTATAGAGTATACGTATCCTTCCCAAACCACTGTGATATATAACGGATGCAGTGCTAACTATGTAACCTGCTGATGAAAGTACATACAATGGCTGCTGTTAACAGTATTATGCCGGCTTCTTAATCATTCATGTCTTTTTCTGTAAGCCATTTGATGAGACTGGGTAGACTCCGAACATGTAATCGTGACAAAGGTCCCACCTTCCGTCAAATTGTGAACCAGGTCACAGGCTAGTGGACTAACGATGATCCGTCACGTCTTGTGTCGCTTAGTTTTGTTGAAAGTATCATCTTCATTGCAGGGGCCTTTAGTAACCCAGCCTCTTCTCATTGACTGTGAGAGGAGGTTCTCGGCACAGCTGCCGTAACACCCAAGAACTGATGATGATGTCGTTGGTTTTACTCCCTCTCCATAGATCGAACAAGGAGATACTCAGCAGAGCTCCCAGAGCACCTTAACAATGTGTTGTGTTTAGTTCCAGTCTTTTACAATAGATGCCAGGATTAGGGTTCAGCAGAGCTGCAGAATCACCGTAGTACTGACTATGTTGTCATTAGTTCCAGTCTCTTACAATAGAGGGAACTGGCAGGATCTCATTACAACTGCAGGAATAGCCTCAACGATGGTGTCATTAGTTCTCCCTGTAGACGGCACGGGGAGGATCTCATCACAAATGTAGGAACACCCTAGCAACGACGATGGCATCACTAGAACACCCCCCCCCCCCCCAAAAAAAAAATAAAATAAAAAAAAGAATTAAAAAAACAAATTTAAAAAAAGTTTGTAGCATATCCTTTACAGGTCGTCGCAGCCAACCCCAGCATTGTCTATTGTGTGTGATTTCTTGGCAAATTTACGTTCGATAGTTTGCAATTGCGCTCTGAAGGACCGGCACTCTTGTAACATTGTAAGAACACCAGGGCTAGGTTTAGAAACCTATGTGTAGTGTAAACCTACCCATCCCAGTAAATGGGACGAGCCAGATAAATTGTTAGTCGGAGAAGAACACTGAAGCCTCGCAGCTTCATCTCCTACCTGGGCAGACAATTGAAACTTCCCGACCACACACATACCTGACGTTCATTTTTTGCTAGAGTGGGCATAACTCCCTTCGATCAAATAATTACACCTGGTGTGTTTTACTGCCTTCTTATTTATACCTTGATGTCGTTCTTAATTTGCGCGCAATCAGTTGGCCTCTCCTGATGACTTGTACTTGTGTTAGTGATTTCATCAGCCGCTTGGCGTTATAATAGCGTGTGGGTATTTATTTCTTTTTTCCCGCTCTCTCGCTTTGAACTCAAGATCAGTCCATGCACACTGTTTATAGTAGTGATGGGATGATGTTTGCGTGTGCATTAGCTTTCCCTATTAACAGTGTCCCTAGCCTTTAGTCGAACCCACTCCGACTTCAGAGGTACTTGTAAATTGCGCCCCCAAGTCAAGGACGACAGGTCAACATTTTAGTCCAATTTTCCGGTGTAGGGGTTGAACCGCTTGCGTGTGGGTATAACATCTGCGTTACTTCATCTGGATGTTGTGATATAAGATCTGCGTTAATTCATCATGGATATTGGGATATAAGATCTCCGTTAATTCATTCATCTTGGGTGCTGCGATATAACATCTCTGTTAGTTCATCTTAAATGTTGAGAAATAAATGTAATGTTGATTCATAATATTTTTGAGAGATAAATCTATCACTGGTTTATGTTAATGCGGAATGAAAACAATTGTGTTGTGTTATCTTGATGTTGGGAGATAGATGTTCTGTTGTTTTATCTTGATGTTGAGAGATATAAGTTCTGTTGTGTTATCTTGATGTTGGGAGACAGATGTTCTGTTGTTTTATCTTGATGTTGAGAGATATAGGTTCTGTTGTGTTATCTTGATGTTGGAAGATTGGTGTCCGTTGCTTCATCTGTTGGGAGATGGATGTCTGTTGCTTCATCTTGATGTTGGAAGACAGGAGTCAGTTGCTTTATCTTAATGTTGAGAGATGTATGTCTGTTGACTGTTCATTCATCTTTCTTCCTATTCTCGGTTGCGTTGAATCCAAGAATAGTCCAATCACGTGCCACTACTTATAGTGCACTGGACTTAACTGTGGGTGTGGCTTAGTTTTCTCTATAATCAATGTCCCTCGGCATCAGGAAAAGCCACTCCGACTTCAGAGGTACTTGTAAGTTACGTCTCGAAGTCAAGGATGGGAAGTCAACGTTTTAGTTCAAATGACAAGTGTAGGGGTTGAACCCCTACCTTGGCATCAGCACACCGGATGTTGCTCTGTAATATGTGTGCACTTCGGTATGCAGATCCGTGGCGAAGGCGTTACGGGCGTAGTTCGTAATCCCGCATACCCGCGTTCGAAACACTGCTGCATGCGATTTGGCAGCAGACAGCCTTGCGTTGGTCTTTTCTGAAGATGGTATGAGTGCCGATCGTTCAGAAGGCAATTGCAAACTACTGAACGTAAACTTGTCAAGAAATCACGAACAGCCAAAAATATTGGGGTTGCTACAACGTCCTGTAAAAAAGATATGCAAATAACTTTTTCTTCTGCATGCCAAGAAATTGGGGCTAGATAGTTGAGCTCATCGAATTATTTATATTTTGTGGAAGTTGTTCTACACACACTCAGACACACACACACAATTGGAATCATTCATTCCCACACACCACTCACATTCACACATGCGGGTACGCATTGGGCATGACGTAGGCTTTTTGCCCCTTCTCACTCAGTGATCAACGAATTAGTCTGTTCTGGAATGGGCCCAGATCAGGACGGTTGGCTAGAGGGCTTCGCTGGTGCCCCAGAGTGTATACAGAGTATTGAAGGTTTACATACTGCCATAGGACAAACAATTCCGGTGCTACAGACCTGTCGTTAGGTATCAGAACCAGCACACTGTTGTAGGCCCGGCTGTACGGTTAAATAGGTGGCTAGTCCTCCCTCTCGTAGCGAACGCCAAGCGCAGACATCGAGTTCTCGTCCGACCTAACTTATGGCATTGTGGGTGTAACGTACTAACCATGACATCAACACTTCCGCTGTTGTGCTACAGAGGCTAACATTCATCCTTGACTGATAAACTGGTTAGGGTTCTCTGTCCGTTAGTGCCAGCATCTGATCCCTTCTGTGATGTCCTGGGGTCGACCCCGCCTCGTGAAATGGGTTCCCTGAGAATGCTGAGATGTTTCTGGAAATAATCTTGAAGAAAGAGCCGAAGAGGAAGAGAGTTGATCACTCCAGATCAGTAGGCTGCTATCTAGTATATGCGAAAGTATATGTTTGCGTCCCTGCTTCAGGAGTTTTACCCTTTGCTATGCCCACCCCGCTAGAAAAAAAATGAATGGACAAAGACAAGTTTCCTGTGTTATTAATACACATGTCAACACTGGGAAAGTAGCGGCCTGGGTTGCACGCAGTGTCTTGTATTCTGAAGGAATGAGGAGGCGTGGCTTAAAATATATGGAAACCCCGCCCCCTTTCTCCTTTGACCTCGTGCTTGCTCCAGGAAGCTCCGTCCTCCAGTGTGAACTAACATCAATAAACTCTGAGCGGCCTGGTGGCTGTTCGGTCACACAAGGCGATATCGATTATCTGAGCGCTGGGGAAGCATTAAGATTTCCATGTGAATTCATGAGACGATACCATAGCAGGAGGGTGCAGGGGGGTTGTATTAGAACTGTCGGCGATATCGATACCGATAGATTGGAGGGCCCAGAACGCTTGGCTCTCATAAAATCTAACGATTGCGTAATTAGGTCACAATAAATTTAATTGGTACTGTAAGTTTTTATGTGCAGAAATGGAGCTATTAATATGATGTAGACATATATGCTTAATTGCGTATGTGGTGAAAGTAGTCGATAAGACTCAAGTATATGAGAGGGCTGAAACCGCCATTTTGAAATTGATTTTCTATTTTCTTAAACTGTAGTGTCGATATCCGAGTGCAATTTCTGCGTCTTCAAAACAAAGCACGGATTGCAGGTCGTGGAAGCGACGACACCATCCCCTGTGCCCCGAGTTCTATTTTGTTAAAAAGAAAATTATTTCCACGAGTTTGATAAATCTGGACATCGCCTCGGCATTTCTGAGGAGACTTGTTCGCATGCTCGACCGATTCGACTTTACAAAGACTTGCTAGTGAGAGTTGGCGAGGCTGAAATTTTAATACTGGCAGAAAGCACGTATTATTATTACCATTGTTATTATTATATTGACAGTAACAGTTTGTGTTTATAGCTTCGACCTTTGGTCGGGGACACCAGACTTAGGGGGTTGTTCTTATTCGAGGCGTTCTACTTTTGTATTGTTCAACCTCCCGCCCGACTTTCTTACCCTCGCTCAGAGCTCGGGTCGGCGTTCAAGTTATGCCAAGGGAATAAAATAAAATGAAAATATAATGGCAGTATAACAACCACAACTAGCACATGAAAATCACCGTGAACGACAGCAGTGTTACCGTCAAGGAGTAGGCTAGGCGTAAAGGCTGCTGAGGCAGAGGACGGTAAGTGTTGGCCATAGCATTTATGCGCTTATTTATGTTGTTGTTGGTGCTATCTACCTTTATTGCGTGCGTTGTAAAATGTCTTTGTTCATTGTGCCAAACAATTCTGTGAATTACGTGTAGCATTTTTTGTGCAGTAAACAGCTAGGGTTACGCTGTATATGTGTTTGTTGACAGTCAAACATTGCAGGCAGCCACAAACATGTCTACTCATCACAAACCGACTTGATGATCCACCTAGGCTGTTATTTATTGCTCGTGGTGGTTTATTATTAATAACCGAATGTGACGTGGCTGTTGTTTCATGTAAACTTGTTTACATATTTAAAAACTTAGTCTGATATATCACTAACAGAATGTAATGTGGATGTAGTTTCATGCGACACTATTTTCAGACTTGAAAACTCTGTTTAATATACCACTGACAGAATGTGGCTGTGATTTCATCTGACACTATTTAAATAAAATTGAGTCGGATATACTATCACAAAAGTAACGTGCGCGTTGTTTCATGTGAAGCTATTTACAGACTTGAAAACTTAGTCATATATATTACTAACAGAAAAGTACTATGGGTATTTGTTTGCTTAATGCAAAGCTATTTACAGACTTGAAAATTTAGTCTGATATACTACTAATATATATATATATATATATATATATATATATATATATATATATATATATATATATATATGTGTGTGTGTGTGTGTGTGTGTGTGTGTGTGTAACAGAATGTAATCTGACTGTTGTTTCATGTGAAGCTATTGTAGAATTGTGACTGTTTCATGTGAATCTACAATGTAATCTGACTGTTGTTTCATGTAAAGCTATTGTAGAACTGTGACTGTTTCATGTGAAGCTATTGTAGAATTGTGACTGTTTCATGTGAATCTACAATGTAATGTGACTGGTGTTTCATGTTTAAATATTATGTAATGTGAATGATTTTTATTTTATTTTCTTGTCAAACCCTTTACAGACTAAAAACTTAGTGAAATATTTTAGTAACAGAATGTAATGTGGGTGTTGTTTTGTGTAAAGTTGTTATAGAATGTGACTGTTTCATGTTTATCTGTAATGTAATGTGGCTGTTATTTTATATGGAGTTATTACAGATTGTACTGTGCCATGTTAGTTTATAATGCAATATGGCCGATGTTTTATGTTTAGCTAAATAACTATTATCTATCTAGAATTTTGTTTTTAATTGTCATTTGGCCAAGCTATTTACAGACTTAACAACTTAGTCGGATAAAGTGCTAGCAGAATGTAAGATTCGGCTGTTTCTTTTTGTGAAGCTATTTACATGCAGCGCTATGGTCTAGTGGCATTGAACGCGTTTCACGGTTGTCTGACTTGTCGATGTTGACGGTTCGAAATAATCTGAATACGATTTGGAAGCAGGCCGCATTGCGTTGATGTCGATGGAATAAGAATCGGCCGTTCAGACAGCAGAGGAAAGCTGCTGAACGTAAGCATTGCCTAGAAAATCACAAACAGCCAAAACTAAAATATAGAGGTCGGTTGTGACGTTCTGTAAAGGACAAACTTAACTATTTACAGGATTGACAACTTCAGGTATATTACTAACAGGATTAATTTGACAGTTGTTTCATGTTAATCTGTTATGTAATGTGATCTGTTTCACATTAATTTATTATTTAATGTGGTTGTTATTTCATGTTAACCTATTACTTAATGTGGCTGTTGTTTCGTGTTAATCTATTATTTAATGTGGTTGTTATTTCATGTTAATCTATTACTTAATTAAAGTGGCTATTGTTTCGTGTTAATCTATTTTTTAATGTGGCTGTTTTTTCATGTTAACAAATTATCAATTAATATTTGTTAATGTTGCATTTAATGTAGCTGTTCCTTTATTGTCATTTATTATTTAACGTGGTTATTTATTTGTTATGTTAATTTATTATGTGATGTGGCTGTTGTTTCATGTTAATCTATTGTGTCATGTGGCTGTTTCCTTTCATGTTAATCTATTTTATAATCTGACAATTGTTTCAAGTTAAAATATTATATACTATAATGTGGTTATTGCTTCATATTAATCTATTATATAATATGGCTGTTGTTTCATGTAGGTTAATCTATTATGTAACGTGTCTGTTGTTTCATATTAATTAATGTGTTATGTATAGTGGCTGTTGGTTTGTGTTTAACTAATATTTAATTTGGCTTTTGTCTCACACACACACACACACACACACACACACACACACACACACACACACGCACACACACACACATACACACATACATATATATATATATATATATATATATATATATATATATATATATATATATATATATATATATATATATATATTGTGGCTGTGTTTCAAATTATTAATTATATAAAGCAGCTGTATGTTTATCTTAGTGTGTTATGTAATGTGGCTGTTGTTTCATGTTTAACTTTTATGTAATGTGGCTGTTGATTTATGTTTAGCTATTATGTAATGTCGATGTTGTTTCATATTAATCTGTTATATAATGATGTTGTTATTTTATATTAATCTATTAAGTAATATGGTTGTTATTTCATATTAAACTGTTTTATAATGTGGCTGTTATTTCATATTGATCTGTTTCTTTTTTTTTCTTTTTTTTTTTATTGTTGCAAATATTCATCTGTCATAATGTTGCTGTTGTTTCATATTAATCTATTATGTAATGTGACCTTGGTTCAATTCCATGTGTTAAATAATTTGCATGCTGTTTCATTTTAATCTGTTATATTATGTGGCTGTTGATTAATGTAAAGATATTATGTAAAGTATCGGTTATTTCATGTTTAGCTATGAAGTAATGTTGCTGTTGATTAAAGTTAAGTTATTATGAAATGCAGCTATCCTTTCATGATTAGCTAATATGTAAAAAGGCGGTTGTTTTGGGATTAGCTATATTTAATGTAGCTGTTATTTTGTGTTTACTTGCGTAAACATTTACTCCGATATATTACAAGATGGCATAAAGAATAGATGCACCAAGAAAAACTATGTATTTGAACCTGTTTCTTCTGTCATCAAACATGTGTAAGTTGCCTTGGAATAAAGAGTACAGTCCAATGTTGAGACAGACAATATCGTCTGTCAATGATGTATTACGTTAGTCTACGTGTAATGTAACTACCATGTTCGATACAGTACGTACGTTTAGCACGTAGATGATCATGATTAACAGACAAGTTACTTGTATGTCCTTTACAGGATGTCGCAAACAACCCCTGCATTTTTGAACACTTTGTGATTTACACCGGCTCTGCGGCTAAAGGGATACGGATGCAATTCGTAATCCCGCATACCGTGTTTGAATGACAGCTGCCAAATATTTGGCAGCAGACTACCTTACGTTTTTTATTTTTGTGTGTGTGAAATGGTGTAGGAGATGGTCGTTCGGAAAACCATAGCAAACTACTGAAGATAAACTTGCCAAGAAATAACAAACAACCAAAAAAAAAAAAAAAATACTGGAGTTGAAAGCGACGTCCTGTAAAGGATATGCAACTGAACTTTATGTGTGTGATTCACTAGGCAATGTTACGTTCAGCAGATTACAGAAGACTATATAAGCCTGTACATGTTCTCAGAGCAGTGTTTATATTGTGAATACACTTTGTGTAATAATGCATCACTTTCTGCCCCACAAATTATGGGATATTTCTGTTTACATTGTGTTCACAAACATAGTATCAGGCACAAAGACATATTTATATCCTTTTAGTATCAAACACAAAGATATATTTATGTCCATTTAGTATCAAACACAAAGATAGATGTATATCCATTTAGTATCAAACACAAAGATAGATTTATATCCATGTAGTATCAAACACAAAGATATATTTATGTCCATGTAGTATCAAACACAAAGATATATTTATATCCATTTAGTATCAAACACAAAGATACATTTATGTCCATTTAGTATCAAACACAAAGATACATTTATGTCCATTTAGTATCAAACACAAAGATATATTTATGTCAATTTAGTATCAAACACAAAGATATATTTATGTCTATTTAGTATCAAACACAAAGATACATTTATGTCTATTTAGTATCAAACACAAAGATAGATGTATATCCATTTAGTATCAAACACAAAGATAGATTTATATCCATGTAGTATCAAACACAAAGATAGATTTATATCCATGTAGAATCAAACACAAAGATATATTTATATCCATTTAGTATCAAACACAAAGATATATTTATGTCCATTTAGTATCAAACACAAAGATACATTTATGTCCATTTAGTATCAAACACAAAGATATATTTATGTCCATTTAGTATCAAACACAAAGATACATTTATGTCCATTAGTATCAAACACAAAGATATATTTATATCCATTTAGTATCAAACACAAAGATAGATTTAAATCCATGTAGTATCAAACACAAAGATATATTTATATCCATTTAGTATCAAACACAAAGATAGATTTAAATCCATGTAGTATCAAACACAAAGATATATTTATATCCATTTAGTATCAAACACAAAGATAGATTTATATCCATTTAGTATCAGACACACAGATAGATGTATATCCATTTTGTATCAAACACAAAGATATATTTATATCCATTTAGTATCAAACACAAAGATATATTTATGTCCATTTTGTATCAAACACAAAGATATATTTATGTCCATTTAGTATCAAACAATTCTGGAAATAAGATATACTATGCACTACAACATCTACTAAAATCAAAGGCGCTATCTCGTAACACCAAGATCACAATATACAAAACACTGATCAGAGCAGTTGTGTTGTATGGCTCTGAAACCTGGAGTACAAAGAAAGGATTCGAAGCCTTGCCACAAACCTTTGAGAACAAAGTTTTCAGACGCATCTTTGGACCCATTAGGGATACACAAAGTGGAGAGTGGAAAAGAAGAAGTAACAAAGACATTTATGATCTGTTTAAGTCCCCGCTAATCACTGGTATCATGAAGGCTAATAGACTTCAGTGGCTGGGGCATATAGAAAGAATGGAAGATAATAGGGAAACAAAACTCGCTTACACTCAGGATATAAATGACCGTAGACCCCGAGGTAGACCAAGAAGACGGCGGAGAGATAATATATATACAGACCTACAAGCACTTGAAATCAACAACTGGCAAGAGAAGGTCCACCAGAGAGACGAATGGAGACGGATTGTATCTGCAGCAAAGAACCTCAATGGCTCGGAACGCTGAAGAAGAAGAAGAAGAAGTATCAAACATAAAGATATATTTATGTCTATTTAGTATCGGACACAGAAATAGATTTATATCAATTTAGTATCAGACACACAGATATATTTATATCCATTTAGTATCGGACACAAAAATAGATTTATATCCATTTAGTATCAGACACACAGATAGATTTATATTCATTTAGTATCAGACACACAGATAGACTTACATCTATTTAGCGTCAAACACAAAGACAGATTTATAGACATTTAGTATCAGACTCGAAGATAGATTTGTATCCATGTGTATCAGACACAAAGAGATTTATACCCATTTAGTATCCGACACAACGATAGGTTTATATCCATTTAGTATCCGGTACAAAGATAGATTTATATCTAACTAGCTGACCCTCCCCGGCTTCGCCCAGACCCTGGTGGGGAGCATCTCATTTAATTCATATAAGTAGTCATATAAGTTCTCGTTCCCGTTACCGACTGTCTGTCTGTCTGTCTGTCTGTCTGTCTGTCTGTCTGTCTGTCTGTCTGACCCGGCCCGGCATTTCCCAGCTCCTGATGTGGAGCATCTCATTTAATTCATATAAGTAGTCATATAAGTTCCCGTTCCCGACTGTCTATCTGTCTGTCTATCTGTCTGCCTGACCCTGTCCGGCTTCATTAAATTCATACAACAAAAAAAGTAACTTAAAAGAACGTTCTTCTACACACCATCCATTATTTTTAATGAAAACTCTTTCTAATCACCTGCATGACTACAGTAACTTCTTAAGCAAAAAAAGATGAGTTACAATGTTATGCATTGTGCATCATTTTTATGAAAACTTTGAAAATGCCTTACAGATTGTATCATTATTTATTATAACTCATATGCCGGTACATAACTATGGACAAAGAGTTTATAAATCTTTGAAAACGATGCCACAATATGACTATAAGTTATACAGAAAAGTTATGCCCCTTGAAATAACTTTTACAGAGTTAGGTCCCCTGAAATATATGAAATTATGATGAAAAATGAAAAATGAAATAATACTGAGTAAGCAGGCGATTTCACACTAACAAAATATCACAGTTGTCAGCTCTGGAATGAAAGGAAGGCGTGTAGAAAATTTCATCTCAATCGGATGGGCCGTTCGCGAACAAATAAAGGCCATACGGACAGAGATACATAAATACATACAGAGATACATACGCACAAGTCTTTTTTATATATAAGAAGATTAGTATCAAACACAAAGATAGATTTATATCTAATTAGTATCAGACACAAACAGGGAGAAAATGTATAGTAAGGTACAACAGCTCAGTTCTCAGAACAATCTTATGTATGCAGCCTGTCTCATCTCATCTCATCTTGGTCTTCCTGTACCTTGCGGTGCCGAGATGAAGCATAAGCAGCGGGAGAGTGCCCGTGTATGGGCATCATGTAAAATGTGCAGTCTGTTATGGGTAATAAACACCTTCCGCTGTGTAGCGGTTTGTTGGCGTAACTTAATTGAGTCGCATAGAGACGGTTTTTATTGTTCATACGTAATAAATGCAAATGTTGCAAGTACCGTAACGAAGCAACTCCCGTCTCTTACCGACAACGCGGGTTCGGATTTGTCGTGTTGCCACGTCCACTGAGCGGAAATTGGGTGCCAAGGAATGTCTTGGTGAGTACAGAGTGAGATACTGGCGTGGTAACGACTTCATCGACCACCGAGTAACGATTGGTCTATATAGATATGAGTGTGGCACTGTATGTCCGGTGCGCTTTAAGGCTGGTAAAGTAGTCGTTTACTTTGTACAGGAGAGGTTCTCACCGACCAGTCTCTCACCGACCAGTCTCTCACCGACCAGTCTCTCACCGACCAGTCTCTCACCGACCAGTCTCCTACTGATCAATCTTTTACTGACGAATCTCTTACCGGCGAATCTCTCACCGACCAATCTCTTACCGGAGAGTATCTTACCGGAGAGTCTCTTACCGACAACTTTCTTACCGACGAATCACTTACCGGAAAGTTTCTTATCAACGATTCTCTTACCGACATATCTCTTACCGACTAATCTCTTAACGGAGAGTCTCTTACCGACAACTTTCTTACCCACGAATCACTTACCGGAAAGTTTCTTACCAAGGATTATCTTACCGACATATCTCTTACCGACTAATCTCTTACCAGAGAGTCTCTTACAGGAGAGTTACCGGAGAGTCTGTTACCGACGAATCTCTTACCGGCGAATCTCTTACCGATAACTTTCTTACCGACGAATCACTTACCGGAAAGTTTCTTTCCAACGATTCTCTTACCGACATATCTCTTACCGACTAATCTCTTACCGGAGAGTCTCTTACAGGAGAGTTACCGGAGAGTCTGTTACCGACGAATATCTTACCGGCGAATCTCTTACCGACATATCTTTTACAGACAAATCATTTAACGGAGAGTCTCTTACAGAGGGAAGTTCCAGAGGTCAGTTTTCTGTTGAATATATCTGACTTCTCCTGTAGCAAACAAATCACCTCATATTCATCGATGCATATAGATTAGTTTTCTGGATTCATTCTGTGGTAAACGATCACTTATTTAAAATATACAATGAATGAATATGAGATGTTTAAATCTACAGTGTGTGTGTGTGTGTGTGTGTGCTCGTGTGTGTGTGTGTGTGCTTGTGTATGTGTGTGTGTGTGTGTGCTTGTGTGTGAGTATGTGTGTATGTGTGTGTATGTGTGTGTGCATTTTTGTTTTAAATTTTATACAGAAGGAGTCGAAACATGTATGAATAATATATGGTAATGAATGGAAGCTGATTTTTCGCCAAAGGATAAATCAAGCAAAGTATGCCACTTATATAATGATGCATGTATGATGATGTATTTACTTTCCTTTTGCAACAGAACTGGTCAAGAAAAGTATAATATATATGTGGTCATGCATGTAAGGTGATGTTTGCTACGTGTTAATTCAAGACAGGTATGGAATATATGGAACAATTGACGAGGTGGTTTATGTGCTGCAGAATAAATCCAGAACGGTATGACTTATGTGATTGATGAATGTTGGGTGATTTACTTGGTTGAGATTAAGTCCAGAAAAGTTGGACATATGTGGCGCAATGAAAATAAGGTGATGTATTGGCTACATCATAGGTTAAGAGCTTTTTGAAATATATGGCTCAATGAAAGTAAAGTGATCTAGTTACTACAGAATAAGTCAAGAACATTATGAAATATATGAGGCACTGAAAGTAAGGTGATTTATTTGCTACAGGATAAGTTAAGAACATTTAAAATTATATAGGGTAATAAAAGTAAGATGTCTATTTACTACAGGATAAGTCAAAAAAATTATGAAAATTATGAGGTGATGAACGAATGGTGGATTGTTTGGCACAGATAGATCAAGTTTTAGATGTGTGGGGTGATAAACATAAGACTGTTTATTTGCTATTTGTCCATCATGAGAAGTCGGAAATCTGTGGTTGGTGTAAGCAAGGTGATTTATTTGCTCAGAGTAAGTCGGGAAAGCATGAATTATTTAGGGCGATTAAAAAGAGTGATTTATTCGCTGCATAATAAGACAAGTAAAGTATGAAATAAATGGAATGATAACTTTAAGATGATATGTTTACGACAGAACAAGTCAAGACCAGTATGAAGAACGTGGAGCGACGAATGTTGGGTTATATGTTTGCAATATTGTCTATGAAAGTGTGTCGTGTTTGTGACTATTGTATAGCAGCATGTTTACTACATAGATAGCAACAATGTAAGTGATTTGAAGTCATCGGTGCCATTTGTTGTGCCTTATGTCTTACCTAGAGTATCCCACATGCGTGTGCTTGTAGTAGCTGTCCACAGTATGTGTTGTAACCGGGTATTGACTGGGAAGATGTAGTCATTAGTCGTTAGTCGAGGTTCCAACTTCACGGCAAAGAGTTGCCCTATTATGCTCCGTTCCTGTGCCAGTGAATATCACACAAATACCCCTCACTGCCCCATGTGAAAAGTGGAACCGACAGGAGATGTATTTATTTCAGGCGGACAACGGAGAAACATTTCATGATTGCAGTGCTTTTTTTTTTTTTTTTAATCTTTGATCGATAATCAATCAATAGTAATGGTTATCTTCATGGTCGAATAGATCAGAGTGCTCGCTGTTAGACTTCCGATGTGCTCATGTCGAGGTAAGGGTCAGTTACAAACAGGTCCCCTACTCAGGTCAGTTGAACTAAAATATTGAAACCTAGTCCTTGATTGGAGGACGTAAGTTACAAGTACCTCTGAAGTCGGAGTGGGTTCGAATGAAGGCGGGGGACACTGGTAATAGGGAACGCTAATCCACACGCAAACATCAGTTCAATGCCCTTGAAGTAGTAGTACATGTCTGGACTATGCTTCAGTTCAAGGTAAGAGAACGGCACAAAACACAAATTTAAAACAAAAAATAATAAATAACTAAATAAATAATAATAACAAAACTTAGCAGTCGGCTGTACATAGGTACATTCACAATAAACTAAATGAGCGTAGATTTAAGGTTTGTTTACCATTTTTATCAGAACCAATACAGAAAACATAGCAAACAAAAACTGAAACAGATACACATACACTAAGATAACAGTTAGTAGTTGTGCTGTAAGCGTGTTATTATCTCAGTTGTCTCAGTTGAGCTGACGTACCTTCAGTTGAATATAACAAAACACAAGCTTGTGAGCAAAGCTGTCCGTCTCTACATTTCATGATGGGTGTTAACATCTTCGGAAGGTCGTTCTCATTCGCTAACATTGCAAGTTATATTGGTTCTTTTTATTAACAGTTGCTACTGATTACAATTTCGTAAATTTATAATTTGTGAGTGTGTGGGTGTGTGTGTGTGTGTGTATGTGCGTGTGTGTGCTAGAGCATCTACCATAGCGTCCTACTGCTGCGGTCACTACCACAATCGCTACTACCAACGCTAATGCTGTTGATGCAACTACTAATACTACTACTGCCACTACTACTACTACTACTACTACTACTACTACCACTACTACTACTACTACTACTACTACTACTACTACTACTACTACTACTAATATTGCTGCCACTACTACTACTACTGAAGCTACTTCTACA